>VWZL01004336.1:295153-338950 GCA_013396915.1 Stercorarius parasiticus
CGCCCCGCCTGTCACACGGCGGCGCCGGCCCCCATTGGCTCCCGCCCGCGCCCCGTCTGCCTCGGGGCCCGCCGCGCTCCTGAGGCGGCCCCGGGGCCGGGCAGAGGCAGTCTCCCCACTTCCCCTTCCAAAAAGCCCGAACCAGAAATTACGCGACCCCAGCGAGCGGGGACCCCAGTCCTGGGGACGCTCGCCGTGGCCGAGGCTGCCGGCAAGGACGCAGCCTCCCCTGGCGGCTCCGCGCCTGGTCACCCCGCCGCGGCCCTCCTGCCTCGCCGCCGTGCGGTATTGCCGGGCTCCCGGCGAGGCTGGAAAGGCTGCGGCCGGATAGGCAGATGGCAGCAACGAAAAGCCCTCCTCTTCCGAGCTCCGCACCGCCGCGGGGACCGGGACCGGCTGCCCCATCCCGCTCCTGCCCAGGCGATTAAATGGGAGCGGGACGTCCCGGGTGAAAGGACCCTCTGAAAACATTTGATGAGTTGACCCTGTGGGCATGTACGGCAGACAGGTGTAAATGAGGCACGGCAAAGTGTCTGAGAGCACACCACTCATCAGCAACAAAAGTGGGGTTAGGGCTGTGGCTTTGCACTCCCAGCTAAAGAAAACCTGTTTGGCTTTATGTAGGTTTTTACTTTCGGTTCCTTATCTCGCTGCCCAGTCCCGCTAGAGACAAGCTGCAAGAGGAAAACTGGAATTGTCTGCACTAGACTTTACAGCAAAGGTGACTAGCAGCTGGCTTTAGTGTGGTTGTAGCCACTGGACTATACACACAGTGATCTAGGCACGCACAAAATTATTTCAAGTGGTAAGTGTACCACTCCTATAACACCACTATTTTGTCTGCCCTGCCTCACTTTATTTTAGATTGTTTTCTCCCCTGTATCATCACACGTGCACATGGCATACTCCAGAGTTTTATCATCCTGCCTTTAGGTTTTCTGCTATCTTGCTCTTTTCTCCCCACTGACTCTACTTGCCCTTCCTGAAAAATTAATTGCACAGCTCCTCATATCGGTGCTGACATTTCTGTGCTGAAGAAAATCCTAAGTTAAACACATGACCCTGATGCTGTGAAAAATGCTATACTGATTTCAACAAAAGAAAGCATTTCTGTATATGGAGAGAATTTCCATCTAGGACATTTAGGGCAAGTCTCAGGGAATGCTTTGACAGGATGGCTGAGGAGCCATGCAGGTGAACCTGCCACTGGAGGTTCAGTGCTGAGCCAACATCCTCAGTGTATGTAAATATTCTGCTTCGGTTCTTGTGGCTGCTTCTTGGGGAGAGACAAAAGAGCTGGTAGCTGGAGGCTGCTCCATGGATACCTAGTCCTTCAAATCATATGGAAAAAAGCATGGTCTCTAGCACCACTGCCAGATCTGCCTGCTCCCATCTCTTCCTTCACTGCGGTTAGCACGGTGCTCACTGCCTGTGCCCATCTGAGCCCTCAGCTTCCCACTGGTTCCAGCTCTGTGCATAATCGTCTCAGGATCCTACTGTGAGTTTCTGACATAATCCAGGGCTTTGCTGTGATTTCAGTTCAGATAGAAACATGACCATAATGTAGCCTTCTTCACTTACAAATAATGATTTTCTGAGCAGAAGAAAACATTTCTTTGTTCAAATCAGCAAGACCTCTATTAGCCAGTACCCAAAAACTTAACTGGCTAATATATTCCGTCTTCCTTCCAACCTCTCTGCCTTGTTCTCACGTCCAGATTTCACCCCTCTCCCAGCTGACCTAGAACACCCCTAGAGCCTCTCCTGGGAGCTCATCTTCCAGCACGGTCTCACAAATGCCTGAGCTGGCTCCTGCACACATACATATGCATCTCTTCAGTTACAATACCCAAATCATCCAGATCACTCCGTGTTCTGAATGGACTTGCATAAGCCAGTCTTAAATGGAGATACGAGTGCGTGTCCTCAGAATGACCTCAGAAGCATAAACTTTGAAATCTATTGATGAAAAGCTCTTTAGATATCATTTTAATAGCTGACAATACACAGATAACCATTTGCCTCATTAATGACAGTTGTGTTTAAGGCAAAGTTAATTTCAATCAGAAAATTGGTATCATTATTCTTGCACCTGAAGGTGACCTGTCTTTTTGCAGCATATTTCAATATTCCAATCAGTTTAGAAGTATATTCAATATTTATGTCCATTTCCAATATAATGAAGTAGTTCTTTCCCAGCCAGTACTGAGGCTCGCAGGCGCTGGTGCTCAGCATTGCTTATGTACAGACACAGGAAGGAACAGATCTTTGCAAAGTGCAAACCTAGCAACAGTAATAGTCTGATGATGCATAAGAGGTTAATTCCTGCTTAACAATTAGCATAGCTGACTTCTGTGTCAGACTAAAATTATGTTACGACAACAGATCGCTAAGCATATCTGAAAATGAATGACATTTCTGAAACATTTGGGAGGATGAGGTTTTAATTGAATTCAAATGGTAGCAGCAATTATGTAGACATAACCAACATAGGACTATGGAATGAGGATGCCTGAATCTTGTGCTTTGAAGGGAGAAACTACCAGGATTTGTTTTTCTGCCTCCTAAAACTGTTATATCACAGAAAGGGAGCCCAACAGAACTTTAAAAACTGTGGTTTCATACGCAGTCTCATATCCCAAAACAACTTATTCCAAGATAGTGCTAGAACTTGGCCTAAAAAAATGTAAAGGGCTGAAAGTGAGTCCATTTCCTCAAAAGCCCAAAAGCCCGACCTTGGGCACTCTTTGTAATATAAAAGAGTTAGTAATAACTGAACAAAAAAATATACACAAATTCCCAAAAAGTTACTGAACTTCTGTTTCTACTCCACAAAGAAAAAAAGAAACTGACAGTCTGCACATCACTAGTTCAAAGCCTTGAGAAATGAGCAGAGTGACCACTCTACAACGAAGGACTCTGTGGTTTATGTCTTGTTTGTTTGTTTAGCATCAAGAAGCTAGGTTAGATCTCAGGCACAAAAGAAAATGTTCCTTAGCTTTGGGAATAAAATTAGTCTAATGAAGTTCCTCCTTCAGACTTAGAACAAGTGTGTTAAATGCATTTTCACACAGCAGAAGACTTCCTTTGCCCACCAGCCCCACTTCTCCTCATGGCCACAAACTTCCAGTAGCCTCCTCACATCACATCAGGAGATTGCTAGTACTTAACTTCCTCTTCACAGATCAGAATAAACCATGTGACACTTTCCAATGTAGGTATATTTTAATATATAAAAATTCAAAAAGTTTTCAGGAAAAAAATCAAATTTGTTTTCTATCGATATTAAACTGCTTAACATAGGCAGTGGTTTAAGCTGTCTTAAGCTTCCACACAGATATAAGAACACACAAAGCAAAGATTAAAAATAAAAATGAGCAGTATTTAGACATTAAGATAAGAGACTTGCTTTAAGTAATGGGACACATAAGATATTGGTTGATCAGAACAGTGTTCCAACAGGTACTGCAAAGATTTCATAGAAAGGGAACGTGTTGCTTAAACTCAGCTGTTTAGCACAGAAATGCCATTTAAAGTTTTCAAGTAACATTGATGCTGCCAATATGGCTTAAGTTACGAGCTCATAACAAAACTTTTAGAGGCTTCCTTGAAGGATATTAACAGCGATCTTTCCTACTGGGGCTAGGTCTCAAAAGTGGCTTTACTAGTTTACAGTGAGTAATAGCCCACTATTTTAATTTACCTCTCATGGCTTATTTATCCATCTTCAGTCAACAGGAGTGCGTATCAAATCTCTAGACCACTTTGAGTGAGTTTGGCAATGTGTATTTGTCAGCATCAATGTGTCTGTGCTGTACTGCTGGCAGTTCCTCCACCAAAACAGGAAAAGCTGCAGCAAAACTTAATGATTTTAAAGGACTGATAAAGAACTGAACGTAACCAGCCAAAAGTTTTATCTCATTTAGTCTACTGTAATTCTGGAGTAGTGTCAGGCTTACACACAGGGAACTGCAATCAGACTCTGGGCCAGTCCATTTAATGGACAGGATAGTACAGGTGCTAATAACGCGATCCACTGAGACTTTTTATTATCCAAACCTGAACTGTGTGGTTTCTGAGCAGAAAAGATGGCTATGGCTGACCTGTGTAAAAGCAGCGGTGCCAGTCTCATTTCCCTAGGTCTGTATCGCCACTAATAATGTGCCTAGCAGAAGAGCCAAGAAATGCCTGGGTGTTGCATGACTGCTCTGCACCCTCCTGGGGAGGGAGGAGGACCACAGGCACGGGGGAAGCGGCAGTGCAAGGCATGGCCCTGAGCTGTCATTCTTCTAACACGTTTTCTACCTGCTGGTCCCAGCAGCTGCGAGGGTTTCCAGATTCTTGTGCTGCTAGTTTCGCCAGCTTCTCTAATAATTTCACCTAAGAAGTAAAATCACACTAACAGAGCAGCAGTCTTCATTACAAAATTACTTCATCACAGTCAAATCAGTCCTGTCTCCTGCATGGGGGTTGTATCAGTCTGAAGAGACCAGGGTGGCTTCACCCAATTACCAATGTACCCTGAATTCAAACCGCTAGCAGAGCTCTGTGTAATACTGCTTGAAATACATCAATACGGTAGGTGTCCCCAGGTTATATCACTTCACAGCCTTCCAAATTTTTTATCTTGGCAGACAAGCAAGTTTTGTCACTTAGGAAGACATGCAATGGTAATTAGTTTGGCTGTCATTAAAAGATGTGTGGACAAGTAGCTCTAGCTGAAAGAGAGGTTTACAAGCCTCAGGAGGCTTGTGCTTTGTGCTGGGCCCCAGTTAAAGTCACGACCTGAAGCAGAACTGCTCTATGAGGACCAGCCAGAAGGAGAGGAGGAAGCAGAGATTGCCTGAGTCACTGTATGTCTCCATGCTTCATTTTTCTCTGTTGCTTACTTTGGTTCGGCTTCCTGCTCTAGATTTAATGAAAGTGTGCCAAAGTGCACATCCTAATTGTGATACAGTCATATTTCACTTGATTTCAACGTTGCTTAACTACCCAAGCTTATGCTAAAATGAACCAGACCCTGTTCAAATTACAGTAAGAGTATTCGGAATCTTCTGCACCAATTTTAGCTAAATTATCCTGAAAGAAAACTTCTAATGAGGTTTGCACAACTCTTAGCATAGACAGGTGGCTGGAAAAAGCGACGGTTTTGTCTCAAACTAGATACACTGCATTACACTCAGAAACATCTACTTCATGCCTATTCATGTGGCCAGGTCTAAGCTATAGAGTCACAGTATAATTTACCTAGCAAGGTGACTTTTCAAATCTTCTAGCAGTCAAAATTTACTGTTCAGGGTATTGGCCAGTTTGGAGCTATATGGATTGTCTCCCCAGCATCCACAGATGCTCTGGGGAACTACAGACTTTCAGTAGCCAGGCCTGGTTTCCACACTCAGGAAAATCTGGGCACTGACCAACCACTTCATTGTGCCCGACTCAACAGTGAACATGCAATCTGCAATCTGGAGTCTCTGCCAGCTTTATGTCAGCTGCGAGGGGACAGACAATACCTGACCCTCCACGCAATGAGCACGCTAATCTGGCATAAAATGTCAGCTGTTACAATGCTGACCTGTCACACTGTTTACAGGGAATTTGCGTTGCCATTGTGAGCTTCTGCGAGATCAGTACCTCCCATTTCATGGCTGCAAGCTGTGCTCCAGTCCTGGCAGCCTGGGAGTTATCTTACTGTCTTACCAAACCCCAGTCCTGAGAACTCCAGAAATTACTGTCAGAACTAAACTAATTTATTTACCAGTCATCTTCAGACAGCTTCCAAGGTAACTATATTCTGCCCAGAAGAACATACACTGGGATCTCTCAGCTTTTTTCTTCAAAAGTCTTTTAACATCACCATCACAATGTCATCTGTTAGTCATCTAGTAACACCTTGTGTTCACACACGAATGAAGCCAATGCTATTTGGTATTTGGTTTAAAGACCCCACATAGATGTAAATTATTATTTTCCCAGAAACTATAGGACAGGTAACTTGCTGGCAATAGATTTTAATTTTCTTATTACATAGTTTTAAACATCCTCCTCATGAATTTCACTGTAGTTACTTCACACTTTCTCTGCAGGGAGAGCTGGGCAGAATTTTTTTTTTTCCCCAACCAAAACTATACGTTTGGATTGACTGAACCTATCACTGAGTTCATGCTGAATTTATCAAATTAGCATTTTCATTTCCCTAAACCATCAAATATATTATTCTGATGTTTTCAAACCAAAGCATCCATTTTTTATTTTGTAATGACATTGCAAGAGTAAGGTTATTTCACTTTTTAAGAGAATCAGAAGTAAAATATAAATCAAAGGATTGGGTAAATTCAGACATATCGTAGTCGTATGATACATCTTTAAAGCTCTAAGTAGTCATTAAAGATTCCCTTAGCTATACTGGCAGCATCAAGGCTCTCAAGATTATAGGTCACGCATTATTGCACTTAAATCATTTAAGTGGAAAAGGTACCAGAAAACTGAACCTATAACTCAACGGGCCACACTCCCTGCTGGGGTAACTCTAGCACTGCTTATGCTCTGTAGTGAACATTACAACTGACATATAAATACAGTCATAATTCCGCAAAAGGAAGCTGACACACCATTTTGTGTCCTGCCTCTGTTACAAAGCATAGCTATTATGGGCACTGACACAGTAAATTAGTTAGGTATGGCTTTAAGCATTTTCTGAGTTGGAAATATAATACTCTATTTCTCTGTTTTCTCTGCAGTTGTGGAGAGGCAAAACCAGAGAACAACACTTAAAGCTTTCCCAGCTTTGTTTCCGCCCCAGTGTGTGTTCTCTTTCGCAAGTTCATGCTGGATAACTAACTAATCAAGAGAAAAAAAAGAAGATTTTCTTCACCCTGATTATGAAAAAGGGATTTCTTTGATTCCTCCCATGAAAACAAAATGAAGATCTGCCAGATGGTGTACATAGGTACTGTATTATTACATAAAACAGTTAAATACCTTGATTTAAAAGTTATATTTAATCTTTGGACAGTGTCATCATTTTACCTTTCCTAGTGGACTATACTCACTCAAAACAGTAGCTGCAGCCCATTTGTATTCTCCAGAGCCTTTGTCTCCCTCTTGACACCCAAAGCTGCCATCCACCCTGCGAAGTCGGCTGGTCAGCCCAGGCTAATAGGTGCTTTGTGTCCAGGCACAGTAACACAGACACAGCAGCAAAATCTATTCAGGGACTTATCGTTCCTTCAATTTATTCTCATCCACAGTGCCTTTTGGGATAAGTAGTGGCTTGTTTAGCAACCGTATTTTTGATTTAAAAGTGTAAAGATTTATAAACGTCAGTCCAAGCACCCACAAGAGACAAGGGGGTTTGTTCACCCACACATCAGTCTTGCCTTATACAGAAACAGGAAGGCTGCACAAATAATGTAATATAAATACAGAGTAAGAATGAGTATGTTGGTTTGTGCAGTAGACCAGTAAGCCTCCTCATCTGGAAGTAGAGATGTAGAGGAATCCAAGTGAGCCGTGCTAGTAAAAGAGGGAATAACCTCAGCCATCCCTCCTGTACCCACCAAATGTGACAGGTGTGATCTGCAGAGCGTCAGAGGTGACCTCACTGTTCTTCATCTGCACAGGATTTAGTGTAATCAGTATAATTAATGTTGGACATGCCTGAAAAATCCATGGAGTAGCTACTATCTCACTGTCTGATGCATAAACTGAATGCTGAGGAACCAGATGAGTACAGAAGGTCCTCAGCTAGAAGAGCTGGATTGCCAGTTTGTTACTAGACTATAAAAACTCACAGCAAATAAGCTGGTATACTCATACTCATGCTGCTTGACATCGCAACGCTAATCATATATCTCCAATGGCTCAAGGAAAAATACCATAACGCTGTTTGAGGGATATTTACCCAAAGGACAAGAGAAGTTTTTTTTGAAGGATTTTACATTTCACAGGACTCCAAACAAAACACTAAAATTGTTTTAGGTCAACTTCACTAAAAATTAATTTATCAAAAACATATTTGCAATGCTGGCTTTTTATATGCTCAAAACACCAGTTTATAAAAAAGATCCAGAGAACACCAACCAACAGGAATTATTCTTCCTGGACCTTTGCTACTAAAAGTTTTCCCTGCGGAAAAGGACTTGGGGTACTGGTGGATGAAAAGCTGGACATGAGCCAACAACGCACGCTTGCAGCCCAGAAGGCCAATCGCATCCTGGGCTGCATCAAAAGAGGCGTGGCCAGCAGATCCAGAGAGGTGATTCTCCCCTCTACTCTGCTCTCGTGAGACCCCACCTGGAGTACTGTGTCCAGCTCTGGAGCCCTCAGCACAAGAGGGACATGGACCTGTTGGAGCTGGTCCAGAGGAGGGCCATGAAGATGATCAGAGGGCTGGAGCACCTCTCCTATGAAGACAGGCTGAGAGAGAGTTGTCGTTGTTCAGCCTGCAGAAGAGAAGGCTCCAGGGAGACCTTATAGAGGCCTTCCAGTACCTGAAAGGGGCCTACAAGAAAGCTGGGGAGGGGCTGTTTGCAAGGGCATGTAGCGATAGGACGAGGGACAATGGTGTTAAACTGGATCAGGGTAGGTTTAGATTAGACATTAGGAAGAAGTTCTTCACAATGAGGGTGGTGAGACACTGGAACAGGTTGCCCAGAGAGGTGGTGGAGGCCCCATCCCTGGAGACATTCAAGGCCAGGCTTGATGAGGCTCTGAGCAACCTGATCTAGTTGAAGATGTCCCTGCTTACTGCAGGGGGTTGGACTAGATGACCTTTAAAGGTCCCTTCCAACCCAACACATTCTATGATTCTATGATTATTTGTAAGAAAGACTGTATTTTCTGAAGCAATACTTAATCTTGAAAAGGTTGAATTGGCTCCACTGCTTGGTGATTATTTTGTGGGTTTTTCCCCATTCTTTTCACACCAAAAGAAAGAAAGAGATGCTGGCAATTTTGCCTTGAGTGCTTACTTCTGTCTTGTGTAGGGGAGAACCCAGGTGTGATCAATGCTCCTCCTGCTCTGTAAAGTGAGGCCGATTCTAAAGCGGGTGCCTCACAGACAGACAGACATCCTCATGGAATGGCACAGAAGACTGCAAAATTTGTAAGTCAGCTTAGTGAACCCCACAAGAAGTACTTGCAAAGACATACTGCTCTAAGCTTATAATCTGCATACCATGATCTAACTATATAAGCATTCTACCAAACAGGATTAAAAGTGGTTATTAGGAAAATATTTTTAGCATTACTAATTGTATTCTACATATACATGTAAAGTTGAGATAATTTTTTTTTTTTTTTAGAAAATATTCCAAACCTGTAAGACCTTTGTCTCTTTTGACCTAGAAGCCAGAGTTCCTAAAAGCATATAAGAAAAAAACACCAGGTATTAGTGGTTTTATATCATTTATGTACAGTCCATCTCTGAAATCAGTCAGCTTTGCCTCTGACTTCAAAGGAATACCAGCAGACTGACAGAAGAGGCTGGTGGCCGAGCTTATTATTTTCTGACTGTCATCAGGTTGTTGCTATTTGCTTTAACTAGTGTACATTTGAACTTCATACAAATCAGAAACTAAACAAAGGAGAAGGCTATTGTAACTTATTAGAGGTACCATCAAAAAATTTCTATAAAACAAATCAAGTAAGTCAATGAAAAACTCCGGAAACAGAGGGTTTTTTTGGGGGGGGGCAGAGCAGGGCAGTTGTACTAGTTCATGCATTTCCCAGTTAACAGTAGATACTGTTGAGGTTAGTGGCCATCATAATTTCAGCGTAGCCAAATTCAGGTATCAAACTACCTGCTGATCAGCACTGCTGCAAAACACTTTTTGTGCTAGCACTGCCTCCTTACACTGTGTCTTCTGTTACAGTGCTGAGGAAGCCTTTCCTTCTGCACAACGAAGCAGGCCAGTCTGTAATTTGGGAATTTTACGAACATAAAGTGTATGTTGGAAACTCCTTTTTGTTAGCCAACCCACTTCGTAAAAGACCAGAATAAATACAGCTGCAAAAGCTCAGGAGCATCCCTGGTGGGTGAGGTCTCTATCAAGACAGCTAAATTAAATAAGAGAACTCAGAACCAAGCAGATGAGGGTAGCTGAATAATATCAATTAACATTGGCAGGCTTTAAAAAAATATTTTTTTTTCCCCAAAGTTTCAGTCAAAACAATGGCTTTTTCTTGGAAGGGATACTCCATGGGAAAAAAAAAATTGGTATCACAATGTTAAATGTAATCTTTTAACCAACATGCTTATCACTGCCATTATTTGCTATTGTTTATCAATAAAAGAGGTTTTCATTTACTAAAACCCCATGTAATTAAGCCTCAGGAAGAAAATGCTGCTTCCAGAAATAAGAACTCATCACAGAAACAAACAAATGAAATAATGCAAACCACAATGCACTCATTTCTAACTATGCATTTTAAGATATCAACAGAGGATGAAGATCCAGCTGGCTGGGGCCCAAAGTGTTGGCAGGGGGAGTAGGAAAAGGAGTTAAAGGGACACAGTTTAAAGCAAGGAAAATACTATCTTTCTTTATCCTGTTGCACCTTCCAGTGGATTTGATCACCAAGTACAACATATTTTTGTTTTGCCCTCAGGAGCAGACAGCGGATGGAGAGAAACGGTCTGACATGATTCCAGCCGAACCCGAATCAGCTGGATTGGGCCAGTGCTCTCCCATCTCACCACAAGAAGTTCAGGTTCTTCAGTCTTCTTCTTTGGAGCTCAGTTTCTGCTGCTCATGAAATTTCACGGCCGTGGTTTGGAGCAGAAGAAAAGCTGCAGCCCTTAGGAATGGGGAACAGAGCTGGGATGGGTTATACCCTACTGCCTCAATTATGGAGCGAAATTTTCCCGCACCAAAGTGGCACCTTAACAAGGTTTTTCAGGAAATTACTGGGGAAGGCAGGCAGTGTGCCGTAACTGCAGAATTTCAAACACACAAAAACTCTTCACACGAGCTGTGGTTAAGCAGAGCCAGACACACACAGCTGCATTGCATTCCAAAAATACACCCCACCCCCCAATTTTCCTGTCTTTAAATAAATGCCACTTCTTTAAAGCACATTAATTCTCCTGTGTTATATTTTTCAAATCCTCTAGAGCACAGTTTCGGGAGGAGGACAGGGACAGGGAGGGAATGGTTCTACCATTTTTATGAAAACATTGTGTAGTTTCTAGCTTGAATTTCCACTGTAAGGCAAAATAAACACTCCCTGTCATGTTATTTTGGGTCATATGTTGTCCCTTCTGCTACACGGGTGTTTAGATCCAGTTGGAAGTCAGTCAGCAGGTAAAGTCACAATATCATGGCTATAATCCTTTGCTTGTTGCAGTATCATAGAATGGTTTGGGTTGGAAGGGACCTTAAAGATCATCTGCTTCCAACCCCCCAGAAATAACTTAAAAGGGATCATCACATACAATACCTACAGTCAAGAAATGCCTTTTCTACCAAATCCAAATAAGTGGTACAAACCAGGGGCAGTGCAACCTTCCTCTGTACAAAGGAAAGGGTTTCTGGGCTCAGCTTAAGATACCTGAAACAGACCCACACGGTAGCTCCTACTGCTCATACTCACTCGGATTTATTTCCATTGCTTGCTACCTGTGAAAGATGATGTTTGAAAGCAAGTTGTAAATATGTATGTAAGATTTTCCTTGTGCCATAATAGCATGTTTGATGTATTTAGTTCACTACAACAATATTTCATAAGTCAGTCTGAAAGCAGAGAGTCCAAACAAAGTCTTAGGATTAAGTCTTCAATACACAGGCTTTGTAATATTATAAAAAGTGGAAAAACCCCACTTGATAAATACTAGCATTTTGTCGGCATTGGAAGTGGTCAGCATCCATACACTGAAGTTTTAATCACTTTTAAAATTAAAGTTACAGTAATACTTTACTGCTTTCCCTTTGGTAAATTTAGTCTATTGTGGTTTACTGAATCTATTACTCAATATAGAACAAACCAAGGAGGAATTAAGAATCGTAACACTGAGCACTAAACAAAGCACAGGCATCTGCAAGGATGGGCTGAGTTAATAACAGTGTGTATAGTCACCATGGAAGGGAACACTTAGTGTCAATTTGTCAACTCCTTTTAACTGCAGTTGGCAGTAGCAATTTCCCCCCCCCTTTTTTTTTCCTTTCTTCTACCAATCAATAACTGTAAAAAGGCTCCGTAGTCAATGCTTTGCAGGTGTTCTTTTGTAACAAGATAATATTAATTAAGTATTTAAATTCCTAATGGCTGTTTATTTCTTTGACTTTCTGCATCAACAATTTTTAATACCTTTCTTTTGCAGTCTTTTTACTGCTTTCTAAGACATTTTTCTTTCTCGCTTGACTGCCTCTTCTGTCCTTTCCTACGTATGTCGTCATTTTTCCACTCACTTATTATTCACACTCAATGTTCACTAAATTTAAGCTGTGAAAATATGTATATTTTTACCACAGTATTATTTTAGATGGTCGACATGTTTGTTTATTAGCACACTCACAGAATTACGACGTTCTGTTTGATTTCATCCCGATTTGATTGCAAAATCGGCCTAAAAACTGAGAGAAGCCAGCAAAGAGTATATAGGCAGAGGCTGTTTCAAATAGGAATTAGGAGGGTACTAAAATATGCTTTAAAAATCACTCACCCGCAAATCCTGAAGATAGTCAGCAAGTTTACCACAACGTTCTCAGTGTCGTGTCATCTAGTAAAACACAGCATGGAGCGAGGCAAAGACAAGCACAAGCAAGGATTCCACCAATAGCAACTGGATTTGGAACAACACTGCCAAATTTTCAGCTTTAGGATGGAAAAAGGTACCAGCCATAAGGAGCACATATTGCCAAGGAGATAGATTGATTTATGTTTTAAAAAAAAACAACTCGACTTTCATTCTTCATCTACCTCAGCACTTGCTGTTTATTCTGCCAAAGGCTCAGATAACAGAGAAAAAGAGTGACTGAAAAGACCATCAGAAAGGCTACCAGCAGCAGAACTCTGTTGCCGCTGGCTTTGGAGGAGCAGGAAGCAGCACTAGCAGAAGCCTGAGCTCCGACGGCACCTCTGACTGACTCAGGGATTAGGTGAAGCAGCTATGAAGGGAGCTGCAGCTGGCAATGGATGATTCAAGGATGGTTTACGGTCTGCCTGGCAGGACTAGAGATCAGTGTCTTGTCCACAGCACATCACTTGCCTTAAGGACCACTTCATATGCTATTTCCCAATCTACTTGCTCAAAACAATAGAAAAATATCCCACTTAACTATCACTCAAAAGTGAAATTTGCTAATAGAGGGACTGCCAGTTGCCCCTTCTTGGGCTGGCCATGCCATAACGTTGGGTTAGAGACACAACGTCGTTAACATGGGAACTCTTATGTTAATAGAAACAGAGACCTAAAGGCTGCTGGAGAGACCAAAAATAATCTCCTCCCACCTCCACCTCTCTCTCTACGCCAAGACTACATAGATCCAGCTGACAGTAAGTCCATGTTAGCTGTGTGGAATTAGCATAATCAGAAACAAGATCTACCTTAGATTAGCAGTTAATTGTTCCCCTGTCATTGCATAAATGATAACATATTTAAGATGAGTACCATAGCATTTTCCAGCCATCTTTAATAGCAAATTCTGGTTTTGTCTCATCTTGCCTGTTTCTGGTGACACGTATCAGCGTGGATGTTAAGAAAAAGATTATTTAACAACCTTGGCCTTCCCAGTCTAGCTATTAAAGGCCTTTTTTAAAAAAAACCAACTAGGTACAGTTTGAAGGTACATTGGTGGTTTTACCAGTAGAACAAACACATCTCTGTACATGGCTCCAACTACACACCTATGCCAGTCACATGCCACTATTCTTCCCCTGCTGCAGTAACTGATAATGTGCCAAAGACGACTGTCTAGAAGCTTTGACTTTTGAGTTTGCTATTTTTCTGATTAATATTCCTAATCCTTAAATCCTATGACCTTCTACTTTTAACGTCATTTTATCTTAAACCGATGACTCCAACCAACTGCTTCTCAGCACCCCATTAATCGTATCAATTTTGCCCACTAAGTTACTAGATGCATTTCCTTCCATAGCCCTGCTATAGCATTGTCAGCTGGTGACTCCTAGGGATACTTTTGCCACCAGGACTTGTGGCCTTATTTCCCAGCACACCTTATTTCTTGCTTTCTCCATCATTTCATTTAGCTGTAAGTTTCTAGCTCTCCTTGATGTCAGAACTTGTTAAGAGAATGCTTTACCAACTTTAAGACCCCTCTCGCTTAACAAATGAGCTACGTTCAAAGAGGTGCACAAAGGAGCATAACATTATAAATATATAAATGTCTCAGCTGGTGGGACAAGATTTCTAAGCAAAAACATAGCTTAGTCTTAGCTTAGCAGCAGCATTAGCATCCTAGTGCTTTTAAAGTTTTCCTGTTGCCTCAGTGAAGCCTACTGCCTCCCTTAACCTTAATTTTTACATTTTCAAAATCTTAGAAATAGCATACTGCATTTTTTAAGGACACACAAAGACCTGCATTCCTCTTTATTTGGAGACTAAACCTTAAGTAATTTCACAGAGAAAAAAGAATATTGTAATGAACTTCTTTACCAACCTGAATCCTGCACAACTCACAGTATTCTCCACAGCCATCTACCACTGGCTGTGAAGTCTCTCAAAGCCTCTGGTAGACATCCCTTTCTCTCTGATAGTCTTGAGTTGTGTGGTGATGCTGGTAGCATTAGCGACTTCAGGCCTTGAGCCGTTTCAAATATCCTTCTAGTCAGCTAACTACATGATCTGCAGCTCTGCTCATTTGCCTGGCTCCAGTGACAGCTGCGTAGCTCCAAAATGCAAGCCAGAAGCAAAAGATGCGTGAAAATTTCTGCCAATTAACAGCGACTGGAGTCAGAACGGTAGACTTTACCATCACTATTTGATCTTCTGGAAAGAAGGGGGACAGCATTGAAGCAATCACTTCTGTTCCCTATTAGTGTATTTTGGTCATCCTATCCTGAACCATGCCTCTGTTACTGCAGACAAGGCCACGAGTCCTTCCTTCTCAGCTTCTGTTCCACGCACAAAAGGTGTCCTCCATAGTCCTATGCTGCATCTTGTACTTGTGGGACAGCAGGCAGCAAAGAACAAAAAAAAGTGTGGAAGGGGTGACACTGAGTAAAGAAGAGGAGACAAAATGCATATTCAGAAATGTGCAATGAAAACAAATGCACAAGAAATATGAGCTGGAAAGCTGGTTGGTTACATGCCTCGGCATTGTCTGCGTAACTGGAAATCTATTGCACATATGCAGGATGGTGGTATCCCGTCCCCCATGCCCCCCAGCTTTACAAGCCTGGTCAGGCAGCCCTTGCAAGTCTGAAGTCAGATCCGAAAGAATCAAGAAAGCATAAGCTATCTGTCCTAATTGCTTGAGCAACAGAGATCCAGGACTAGAGATAAGGGATTAATAAAAACAGGAAAGGTGCTTTACTGGTGAATTTATGTTAATTACAGGCAAAGGAGCTAAGGATACAATTTTCAGGTCATTGCATCTCTGCTATTCCCATAGCTGTAGGGACTTAATCCTCATCTATCTTGACTGCACATTGTGTGGGTTAATTGTCATTTCTGCATAAACTATAAGGTATGAAGTGCGCTAATAAATTATAAGAGTCCTTAAAAAGTATTAACTGTTTAGAAAATTAGTAATGTATGAATAACTTAGTTCTGAAAGTCACACTACATTTAAGCCTTCATTTTAAATCACTTCAAATTTCAGCAATAAACACCTACAAATCACCCTTTCTGAGAATCAGCAAAAAGGCAGGCCACAAGCTAAGGAAGATTAGCAGTTGGAGGAAAAAATAATTGCCTTGCTGCTCCATTATGCTTCAGGCTTCTAAGACTGGGATTTACTCAGAGAAAAATCTGTTTAAGGCTGTTTTTTAATTCTTTGTCTCCTGATGCCATAACCTGGGGGAGAGCAGGCTGCAGCTCGCCGGGCAGCCGCGATGGACAGAAACGGTCTCCTGATTGCCTTCTACCTGGCCCTGCTGTGAGGGTGCCCGGTGCCCCACAGCGGGGGTGGCCCTGGTAGAGCACATGGTAAAATGGCTTCGGTGTAGGGCTGTCCACTCTGCCATGTCCCCCCTGCTACCCCTGGGCTACTGTGGGGGCTGCCTTCTTGCCTCCCGCCCTAACGGCAGATATGCCAGCAGGGGCAAGGTGCGAGGTGCAGAGGGTCCGCTTGCTTTTGCAACCGATGACAAAAGAGGAATACAGCAATTAGACAGAAACAATTACAGTCACACCCTTCCAAAGAAAACTGCAGACTGCAATGCCACCTGTGCGAACAAGCCAGGAGGGAAACGTGCCACAGGGATGAGTAACAGCTGCAGCCCACGTACTGCCGCCCTGCCCCCTGGTTCTGGAAGGCACAATGCGAGCGTCCCATGGACATTCGCTTGGGTGGACTCTTGGAGGTGTCATTACACGTGCAAGTTCTTTTCTGAGACAGATTTCCCAGGGGAGAAGCTGTTTTACTCCAACACCTTTACATACATTCATGTGGCAATGACACAATCTTCTGGGGCATTCCTCCTGGCTTCACACTAGCAGACAATTTACTAAGGAATGTGCAACATGTACCATATGTTAAAGCTAACCCAAGGACCAGCTGTCTACGAGTGCATTATACAAAATTGAGGCCACAATTAAAAAAAAGCCAAACCCTCATCCCTAGGGAGTGTGGTGACCAGGTTCTGGCAGGAAGGTAGCAGGCTGGAAATGAATCCTTGATATTGCTTAACTGCCTGAAAGTCTGAGTGATCTGGCCCCACCTGTGAGACAAACTTTGCTCTTTGGAAATCTGGCCTCCCTGTGCACATGCTGTGTGGAAACCCGGTGCTGGAAATAGCTTTCTGGCATGCAGGAGTTTCAGGCAGTGGCACATGCTGGCAGCCGGATCATATCCATCTTGCCAGGCTGAGAACTGGGAGAAAGGGAGAGCCCACCGTGAAAAATCTTTCAGCTCACTTGGCAGCTGTTACCCTTATGTACCTCGTGGCTGTGCTTACCCCACTGAGACTCTGCTAGAGAAAGCTTGAATCTAACATGCACTGTTTACTAACACCTTTTCAAATCCTAGTGTAAACCAAGCTGTTAAAAGTCTGCAGTCATGAGCTGGCTAAAATTAACCCTAGCATAAAGCCCAGCGTCTAGCTTGAGAAGCTAACACGTGATAAACCACAGGCTGTCATTGCACCAGAACAAGAGCAGTTACTGGGTGATTGTTCACCGTTTAAATGCCACATTAGGAATAATTATATCTGGATAAAGCTTATTTGTTTTTAAATAACTGCTTTGTTTTGAAATATTATTGTAAGCAGAGCAATTTGTATTCTGATGTGTTTTAATCCGAGACATCCGAAACAGAGATGTTTTCAAACTACTTCCTTCTACTCTCAGCTAGTCTGCTCCTCACTAGAATGGACTGTCCCAGCATCCTGCCCTTGTCCCACATCCCCCAAGCAATCTCTCTGTGGAAAAAGAGCAAAGATACCTCAAAAATACAAGCACCAAGAGCCAGAGGACACTTCCTTTTGACAAGGTTTTACACAGGCCTCTCCTGACAATTTGAGGCTTCAAGACATTTACTGCACAGCAAATCCTTCTCTGCTATGAGAACCTGCTGTAATCCTTATGCCCACTGTACTACAGGGCCTGTAGGAGGACAGAGCAGAGGCTCCGGATTGGAGCTGATGATGGCAGGAGGCTGAAGGAACATATGTTGAGTCAGACCTGCTGAGAATCCAGCCCAGAGGTTTCAGGGCAGGTACAGCCTTCACGGGTGGCCCGGGAGGAGGCTCTGCAGCTCTTCCTCTTCTCCTGACACATAGTGCAGGTCTTAGCAAGCAGGACTTGAAGGAGAGCTCCAGCCTTGTAAATTCTTACCCGAAATTCATCATCAGGCACATGCTGCTTTAGTGTTCTGCATCACTGCAATTGACTGATTGCCAATGCATTTGAGGGAATTAATACATTTGCAAAAGGTAAGGTCAAGAACTTAATATTTTGATGTGCCCCATAGCAAACCAGGAACTTGGCAGCTGAATCAGACCCAGGATTCCATTTATCTGTCAGCAGTCAGTACAAGGTATTTCAGAAGAAGACCTCTGCAGCCGGCAGATGAGGGAAACATGTCTCCCACTCTCCCCCTACACGTGCTTTAGATTTTGTGAATCCCCAAAAGGTGTTTTTCAGAGACCTTTGTCCATAGTTACAGCTCTCGATGTCTGTTATCCAGTGACACTCTATCATTTGTCAGCCTTCATCATTTTCCCTATGCTGGTGAACAGAAAGGTTGTATTAGGTGTCCAGTGTGGACAGTCATTACTTTTGTATGCCCATCCTTTAATTTAATTGAATGTTGCCTTGTTCTTGCCTATAAAAGTAGTGCAGACAGAAAGCTTCAAGCTAGTTCATAGTATTATTTTTATCTACCATGCTCTTATTTATCTCCTCATTAAAGCAGACAATTCCTGCCATTTTAATTTGCCTCCATGGGAGAGTTCTTTCCATTCCCTTGATTGATCATCTATTTCTGACTCCCCCCTTTCCCTGAAACCACTCTAATTAGCTCTGTGGTATCCTTTTTGACGTGAAGTTACCGAGACCACGCAGGTGATGCCACAGTGTCAATACAAACAATGACAGATTTTTTTCCATTACACTGTATCTGCTATTCTTTTCTTTCCCTTTAATGACTTGTTTGCTCTTTTGGCGACAGATGCACATTGAGAAACCTGCAGTGATGCTTCATTTTAAGTTTTAAATAAGTTTAGACTCCTATGAGATACATGATTAGTTTAATTTTCCCCTTCCAATCTACAGTAGATTGCATATCTCAGCACTGAAAAATATGTTCTATCTAATCTGTGGAACTTCAAAGAGACCATTTTTAAAAATTCCCCTCTCTTTTCATAAACTGTGCTTTATTCTTCTGGCTGATTTCCTAAATGACAACCTCCTAGATAATTTCAGCTTTGTTACTATTGCGGAAGTAAACTGGGATGATAAAAAGCAAACATCAGTTTCTTTAATACTTCTCTATTCATCTTTATGCCACAGTTTCACAATATAAAAAGTGCAAGAAAATTATGACTTTGGGGGGATTTTGGGATAAGTTTTTAAAGCTATTTTAATATCGTCTTTTCTGGCAACTATGGAACAAGCCTGTTTGCTGTAGGCTTTTTAAAACCTTATTTAAAAATGTATTTAGGGACCCCAGCAAATCAAGTATATTCGATTAAGTGAAGGTACTTCAACCTTTCTTCAAAAGCGTATGGCAAATAACTCTTTTATTAGTTACCTGAATTAAACATAATAATGTCCCTTTATTCATGGAAAGATTCTAATGGTTTCACTACCAGCAGATCACCTATGCACACCCTCCTTTGGTACTTTCTGGACACATCAGCCATGACAAGTCTTCGGTAATGCTTGTGTGAACAATCGGATCAAAGATTTCTTTGAAATTGAGAAGTGCGTGCTTTGCTCCATACAAAATGAACTATTCAGCAGCACTTCATCTTGAACACACTACGAAATATTTCTGTGAAACATGGTTAGCAGGGCGGCCTAACAACTGGCGACATATGTACGTCTATCAGAAGAGTGAGTTCCTTCTTCTTGTTAATTCTGGTTTTCAAATAATGACTTTGGCTTTTATTTCAAATACATTCCACTGGCACCTCAAACCCAAAGATTAGAGAGCTACTTAAATGCTTGCACCAATTTATTGCTGTGTCAGGAGAAAAACTGTAAAAACAGAAAAATCATCACTTGGTTAAGGTGTGAGAATAAGAATGGGGACCAGAACTAACTTGAGAGCCAAGAAATAAGAATTCATATTCTTATGTCTGCAAAAGAAACACGACGTGGCCTTAGGCAAATCATTTCACGTTGCTGTGGTTCTGCTTCCTCTCCAGCTATTAAACAGGATAATTTTAGTCTGCAGGACAGGAAAAAATCATGTAAATACAGCCATTTCCACAGTAAACAGATAGTATGGTAGTGTATAGTATTACAAAACTGGCAGAGTCCCTCAATTGTCACCAGGATTCTTGGTAATTAGGCCTGAACTGTGGATCCCACGTGCATCCAAACCATCTTGGTCTGGGCAGAGTTCAGGCACCATTTTTAGCTCAGTCTCTGGCATTTTCAGAGGAGACAGGACCTGGCAGCTCAGCTCTTCTGTGTTCTTAAACCACTCCTGGGACCTGCCAGGATGGCCCTTAGACTGATTAGCAAACAGCTTGATAAGTTTGACCTCCTGCAATATTAGCCCCACGTAGTAACTTGTAACCCTCAGCCATACCAGATTCATAGATCACGGAGAACAGCAGCCCCCCAGGACACTTGTTAGAAGCACCATTACACCAAGTGAAATTGATTCAAATAAAGCCCCCACGCTCCTCCAGAAGCACATACTCTGGCCAGTGTGCGCTTACCTTTCTTGTGAGCTGGATGTACTGATAGTCTTAGATGATTAACTCCTGATACTGCCCAGTTAGCAATCAGCTACTGACAAGAAATGTACTTCTGACAACGTATCCTCTGACAACGTATCCTTACGCAAGCCAGTTATCACCTGCTCTGCACCAGCTAAGAAGGGAGTTTTAGCTTCCTGCAGCCTAATTTAGTACGTTTGTACATGTCTAAGTGCTCAGACCAAGGGTGAAATAAAAGCAGCTGTGATTATGAATACCTCAGTGAACTTAGTCAGCAGTAGCGATGGGGACCATGAACGTGCTACGGGGGAGGTCTCACTTTCCTGTGTTTCTCTTGCATGGCTTTAGGGGAGAAGAGGGGAGCTCTACAGAGATCACTAGAAAGGTGGCATTGGTCCTGCTGCCACTGCTGAGCCCCCCAGGTATGCAGCACATTCCTCTCCGCCAGTAGATGCTTGTTAGAACTGACACCAAACAGAGTTTGAATCAAAAATAATTCCTTCAGAAGGAGCTGTTTCACGGTCTTCCTAGAGCAGCTGCAGGCAATGTAGTTGTTGATGTTGCTGCCAAAAGTCACTCAGGTGCCTAATCATTAGTTTGCAAAACTGATGTTGTTCGACTGTAAGATGTCAAATATTCATCAACAAGCTGCAGCTTGTCTGCAGTGATCGGCACTGTGACTTGGAGCACCATTCATGCTGGCCATGACATTTAAATGGTATCATTGAATTAAAAAGAAGGGTAATGGGATGGCAATAAGGGAGTTGCTCTTTGTAAGTCTGACCACTCATTCCAGGTTTTTGGAATATGGAAAAGCTGTCTATGGTATTGACTTAACTAATAGGAAGACAATTCCTCCTATGAGGAAGCAAATACAGGTTGGGCGGAGAATGGACTGAGAGCAGCCCTGAGGAGAAGGACTTGGGGCTGCTGGTGGACGAGAAGCTCAACATGAGCCAGCAATGTGCACCTGCAGCCCAGAAAGCCAACCACATCCTGGGCTGCATCAAAAGAACCGTGGCCAGCAGGCCGAGGCAGGTGATTCTGCCCCTCTGCTCCACTCTCATGAGACCCCACCTGGAGTACTGCATCCAGCTCTGGAGTCCTCAACACAAGAAGGACATGGACCTGTTGGAGTGGGTCCAGCGGAGGGCCATGGAGATGATCAGAGGGCTGGAGCACCTCTCCTATGAGACAGGCTGAGGGAGTTGAGGTTGTTCAGCCTGGAGAAGAGAAGACTCCGAGGAGACATTATAGCAGCCTTCCAGTACCTAAAGGGGGCCTACAGGAACGATGGGGAGGGACTCTTTATCAGGGAGTGTAATGATAGGACACAGAGTAACGGCCTCAAACTGAAAGAGGGTAGATTTAGATTGGACATCAGGAAGAAATTCTTTACAGTAAGGGTCGTGACACACTGGAACAGGTTGCCCAGGGAAGCTGTCAATGCCCCATCCCTGGAAGTGCTCAAGGCCAGGCTGGATGAGGCTTTGAGCAGCCTGGTCTAGTGGGAGGTGTCCCTGCCCATGGCAGGGGGGTTGGAACTAGATGATCTTTAAGGTCCCTTCCAACCAGAACCATTCTATGATTCTATGATTCTATGGAGGGGCTGGATGTATGGAATCAACTGCAAGATAACTACAGCTTGTTGCAAACAATAGTCTTTCAAAACAGGCAGCCTGCCAGAACCAGCTTCTTTCTGGACACTGATGAGAGCAAGGAGGACTGCCCTTCAATGTGCAGAATGTATCTCTGAAAACTGGACTGCCAAAAAAAACCAAACCACACATGAAACTTCCATCTGACTGATGATACTTACTTTCTTTGAAGCCTTCTTGCTTATCTTGTTTCAGTCTGCTTTTTAAAATGCATTAAGACAGGGAAATCTAAAGTTTTACTTTGAATTCCAGTTGCCACACTGTCTTTGGGTCCTGCACCAGTGGTATACCTCATGCAGGTGAAAGTGACTTCAGTGATGATTCTTTATCAGTGATGTGTTGATATCAACTGTATAGCTATATATACTATTTTCTAAGTATCCTAGCAGGAAGCAACACTGACCTTTTACAACCTTTTTAACATGGGAAACCAAATATAGTTGGTTTTTCTTTCCTTCATATGCTACAGAACAAATACACTTCAGGTGACTTTTAACTTCCCTTCAACTCCTTGTTCGTTCATTTGGTTTATTTGTATGAAGAGTGCTTGCTTTTCATGTGTAATAAAACTGTCTCACGTTTGATCATGTCGAAAAGTCAAGAACTCCAGAGATACAATACTGGTCCCAGGTGCATTTTTTGATTGTCAGTAATTTGAAAGAAAACTGTTGTTAAAAATAAGATTTGGGTACAAATTGATGAGACGGTATATCAGCCCATATCCCTGTGTTTCCATGTAATGCTTCATGGTGACCTGGACAGTTCCTCGTAAGTCACAGTACAAAAGACATGTGGGCTCCAATAATTTAGGATTCCATTAGCATTTTTCACCCAGGTAAAACATGCTGCAAATATTAATTAGGTCTCACTCTACCCCTTTAGGATAGTTCAGTACTATGAAATCAGTTCCAATGTACCACAAAAGATGTTTATAAAGAAGTATCTTCAGCTATTATTGTTTTAATATTTTGTTGTAACCATCAGTTAGCATTTCCTCGCTGAAGTATTCATGCACTGACATGCATCCACTTATACAAGTGCTCATGCATCCAGATGAAAATAGACTTTGAAATTAAAACTGAACAGTTAACCTTGAATACTTGAGGCAGACACCTCCATATTTTCCGATGTGTGAATTTCTCCTATTTACTGACAGGTTCTCACAAATACATTTTATTGACCATGATACGATGCATATTCAGGGTCCTTTTAAAACGCACATTGCTGACAAGCTAATTAAGTAGCTCACGTGCTTTATTACATATACCCATCTTTTTCAAGAGCTAGGGAGGATGTCTATGCTCTCACGGCCAAATATAAACATTCTTTTGGAGCTGACGCAGGTTCTTTCATTTGCAACCAATTAGAGATGCTCAATTGCCATATTGGTCGTACAGTTCACGTATAAATATGTACCATGGACACCTATGTTAATTTCATGCGTGCACTAAAAGCCCTATTTTCCTGATGACAGAAACATCTTGTCATCTTCAATAGGGGCAAAATAGAGCTTTATTATCTATGTGTTAAAAACCTAATGTTTTTTGCTGAACATGTATCTGAGTAAGAGTTTGAACCTAATGATGTTTGGGTCAAATGAAAAAAATCTCCCACTAACTTGAATGTTCAAGGTTGTTATGTCCTGCGATGGCAAAGTGCTATTTAAGGGACACGACTCTTCTTTCCCCAACATAAAATAAGCTCATTCATCTCAATATAGATATATAGCCTGAAAACATATTTGATTTGAAAATCACTTAACATAATGTTGGGAAATTCTCCATATTCTTTTTTTCTGCGGCATTGTAATATTTGATCTATATTCAATGTTTAGTACTTTTAATCAGGATCTAATTTCACCAGGATAGATCCTAATACAGATATTAAATGTTTTTACTGCTGGGAAGAGCTAGTAAAAACACAGAAATGTTAATGGTGCTGCCTCATAGCTGTGTGTGAATTCCTCTTGTATCTATCCTGTTGAATTAGCTTTCACAATGAGTACCTTCTGCATGGTGCCGAGAGGGCCACGTGCACATGGAGGGGGGACTTACACCTTGTTATGAGCAGCTTGTTATCCTGAAGAAACAGCATCTTCCAGAATATTTAAGATGGAACCTTCAGCATGACCTGTTTGACTTCACCCATTTATAAAAAGTTGTGGGGAAGAGATTTCCTATTCTTCTCACATCCAAACCTTTGAAATTACTGCTTGCCAAGTCTGACCTACAGTCAGCAGCATTACTTGCATTTGGCCATCCAACTAGAATGGCTGTGTTTATCTCAGCCTCTTTCTAGCAAATAACTTTTGAGCACAGGAGATACCAGAACTCACTCTCCCTCCCTGTAACCGGTTCTTTTTTAAAGATTCCAATGTACAAACTGGAGCCCACACAAAGGGAAAAAAAAGGGTTAACTCTGCTTTATTGTGAAGCCTTGCTACAGAGAAAAAAAGCAGTGAATTCAGCTTTATTGCGAAGCCTTGCTAAGAAGTTCCCAAATGTCCCAAAAGTTACTGCAGAGAGTCTTACCACCCCATAGATAGTAGTAGTACCGCTGAGCAGCAGGATAATGAGGAGCTCCATCGGTATGGCAGAGGGAGGCAGGCACAGAGCTCGCCAAGCAGTTCCCAAATGTCCAAAAGTTACTTCAGAGAGTCTTACCAACCCATAGATCACAGCAGCATCGCCGAGCAGCAGGATAACAAGGGGCTACATCGGTATGGCAGAGGAAGGCAAGGCACGGGGCATTCAGGGCGTCCCCTGTACCTTCAAAGCGCTCTCATGTCTCTCTCCCCTCCCCAGCCTGAGACAGCCCCCTTGTATCCCGCACCGGATTGAGTGGAAAAGTACAGGCTAGAGTCGCTGTACGCGTGGCCAGTGCATGCAGCGAGCCTCACCAGAGTCATGATGCAGCTTTGCTAGCAGCGGCTGTCTGATACCTGACTACACTGTTGTACTCCCTTCTTGTTATCTTCTTCTTTGAAGGTCAGGTTCTCATGGATACACACATAGTTTTTGCCGCAACAGTACTGAGGGCCTTTTTCTCGGTACGTATACTGGGCTTGGTTCAACTAGTAATTTTCTGTCGTGTCTCACTCGGACCATCCTCTATTATCCCTAACACACTCCCACCAAGTATTGTCTTCATATAGGAGGACTCGATGACCGACTGACATCTAGAAGACTGAAGTACGCAGGAAGTTACAGCTGCCTTTGCACAGACTTTTCGTGGGAGCTGGCATTTTCTGGCCACCTTAGGAGCAGAGGTTGAGGTATCAGCTAGTGTCCTTCCATTTTGTAGTGTAAGAAAGAGAACTGTGTAAGGGACTAAGACATCTTGCACCCCTCTGTTTCCTTTCATGGAAATCAAGACACAATAAACTATTGATTACTTCCTGTAATAGCTGCATTTTCTAATACAGAAATATTTTCTTGCCAAGACACAGAATTGGACTTTTTCACAAATATTGTTCTAATGTTATTGGCACAAACTGCTACGTAACATCAACTTTACACAACAGAATCAACAGGACAGGGGCAGACAGGAGGGTAACTTCATTTCTTTAGCTGCTGATGTGTTGCTGTTACCACTTAAGAATTAGTCGTCTTTTCATTTCGTGGTGCCACTGTACAATTTGGAAAGTCACCACAAAGATGCTTATATGCCAAGACATACGGAATGCCTGACAAATGTAGGGCAAGAAATCAGCAGATTTAACTTCTCTTGCTTGGAGCAGACTTTTGAAAACAAGCTGGGGAAGAGATGAGAGGGCAGATGATCACAGGCTGGGCTGCTAAGAACAACTAGCAACAGAAGCGGCTAAATCATGTTTAGTGAAGTGTTCTTTTACATCTCACTGGAAAGTTTCCTGGAGAACTGTACTTCACTAAATTAATAACAAAAACTACACAACAAGTAAATAACTGTCCTACACCTTATGTGCTGTGTCAGGTGGAGTTTTACCTCACATGGTCTAAAGGATGAGTTCTTGCAAATAATTCTTTACATAATGATTTAGTAAAATTTTGAAGCTTTTCGCAAAACACCAAATGCTGCTTTTACCTCAATTTACTTACCGTGCACTCTGTTTTCAGCTATAGTTTGGGCACAAGATGGAGCCTCCAATTCCTTCAAAAACAATTTAAAAATCCTCAAGAAATCTGCATTCAGATATACGTGCTCTTGGTTTTTGGGTTCTTTCAGACAAATCTATTCCTCTATGCAGAACAGGCATTGGTTCAAGTTGTTGTCTCAAACCTGGAGGACAGCATTTTCTGCAGTCTCTCTGTCTTTATGTGGTTATTATCCAACATTTTCTGAGCTAGGATGACCTTTTCTGTTGGTATTGAGACATGTAAAGTGGATAAACATAGCAGAGGGAGACAGAAAAAAATCTATTATTTGGTGAGCAAGTCCATTCTCCTTTAATGACAGACTGCAGTCCCAGTGATGGATGCATCAGATTAAATTGTCACTACAATTTAATTTTGCCAGGCCTCCGCAAAAATTACTGATTTACATAAGGGAGAACTTCAAGTGTAGAAAGGGGAGTAACAGCTTGCTCTCAAAAAAAAAATTAGCTCTCTTAAAAGTGTGTTTTTCTTGTGGATGTTTTCTTTTTTCCCTGAAAGAGTTAAAATATTTTAATTATTAGTGGAACTGCAGAGGTTCAGTGTCTCTGGATAGCCACCATAATAAATACCCAATCAAGAGCAGGAAGACAAAATAAGAGATAGAAATAACAGTTAATCAGGGCATAGACAATTAAGAATCCAGTAGCAGCACTTAATTTTTCTAGGCTGGTTGATCAATTTTCACTATGAGGGAAGAGAAAAATTTCTACCTTTTTAGTTTGAACAATGTTTTCTAGGAAAAGCAAAAGCTCTCTTAATCTGTGAATTCATTACCTGAGACATAAAGGATCATCAAAGCATAGAAAAGGAGGACATTTGAAACAAAATGCAAAAGCATACCATTGTCTCCTTTGCACGTTACCATGGATCAAATCGGACTAAATAGGTTAAAACAATAAGACTGTACAGCCAAAAGCTTGTCTGAGCAATCACACGGATCATATTAACCACCAGGAAATAAGTGATTTGCAGTATGTGATGGCCACATCAGCTAGTGAACTACCTGCTATTCTGTAATGCAAGAAAAATATTTATTGAATTTTCCCTCTGTGATTTCAAAGTTCATGCATTAAAAAAAATGTCTATGTTTTGCATGTAGGAACTCTTGTGATAAAGTATCCTATCCACTGCACTGCAAGAACTGATATTTTGCCAGCATCCAAATAACAGGTCTTATTGATTGTAGATTTGTCTCAGTTTTGCACTGCTATTCCTTTGAAATCACTGCTTTTAACTGCATAGAGCCATCATTTGAACATACAGCTGGGAATCACTCCTCAGCTCCAGTCTCAGCATTAACTGTAAATTTTAGCACTTCATTTTTCGTCAAAGCCTGAAGAACTCACTGAAGAAAACAAGTATTCCACAAAGATTGTGACACAAGTATGATGGGACTTTTGAACTGCTGGAATAGGGTTAGTAGAATACAAGAAGGAGTGTTAGTGGGTTTTGCAGAAAAAGACCAATTAAAAAAAGTTGATTCAATAAGGGATTCTGAAATTCAACCTGAAAGTACTTCAATAGTCAAGAGATTGGGTAGATTCTTCTTCTCTTCCTTAGACGCAGCTATAGAGGTTTGTTAAAATTGTAGTGCTTATGAAAAGTACTATGGTATAAGCAATCACCAAAGAGACTGCAGCATCCTTTTTTCAATCCAATTTTATGGAAAAGTCAGGAGGAGAGGTGACTGCCCTACTGCCTGTTTCTTTGGGTGCTTTAGCCACTGTGTCATTGTACCTCCCTAAATTACCTCTGCAATGTCAACATCAAAATATAAAGTTCACATGTAAAATTGCTTTACTGGATACTTTTCTCCACAAAATATATAAATATTATATACTTAGAAATTTAATTTAATACATCAAGTTCATACAAGCAATTATCTCTCCTGTACCATAGGAAAAAGGTCAGGAAAAATGACAGAGATCAACACTTACACATCTTGATTGCCCAGAGGAGTGGAGGAGGGAACCACTTGCTTGAGTTCCCAGGATGTCCCTCTCTACTGCTGTGGAGGTCAGGCAGGTGACAGCCATCTGACTGCCACCTTCAGCCTTCCTCTAAGGAATCAGTTGATTGGTTCCGATTGTTTGATTTTCATTGCAGAGGTAAAATGAGCATTGGTCTTAAAAGTAATTTGTAGCCTTGGATTAGTCTAGGAGAAGAACAGCTGAAAAAGACTGTTGTAGATTTCAGGTGATATAATCTACATAATGATAGATTTCAGGTGAGAAGAGCATCTGAAGGCATTTGGCATCTGAACTGAAGATGACTAGACTGAGGTTTGGAAGGGCTAAAGGGCTGGGGAGATACAAATACCGAAGCGGCAATGCAGGGGAAGGGATGTTTAGGCAGCAGGAATCTGGTCTCAGGATTTTAATAGGAAATTCAATGAAAGTTTGACTGTTCCCCTACAGGACATAGAGAGGTTAGAAAAGTGCAACTAGAACTATTAATTCAGTTAGAGACCATTATTCTGTTACCTGGGTGTTGAGGAGGGGAATTACATTACTGCTGAAGAAGGTACATGTGCATCTTGTATAAGAACCTCACTCTGGTATCACGCTTTGATCTGGTGGGATGCTGTCTGCCTCTTTAAAATAACTGTGTTATGCAGCACAGTCTCCATGCCCAGGGTTACTTTCTGTTTGCCTTCCCAAATGAGGCCAGTGCTGGTCAGGAACAAAAGGATTGGTTCAGGACATGAGCTCCAACCTAGGATTCCCTCAACAAATTCCTGGTACATCCCACCACAAAAAATTGTATTCCAAAACCAAAATGCAGACAAATGGCAAGAGACAGATTTTAGATAACCTTGGCTGAAGCTATCTAATGCTGACTAAAATAAATACATGCCTTCAACTCCACAGTTTTGGAAAATGAAGTGATTTCCATTTTCTCTTCTTTCTCTCACTCTCTCCAAGACTTGAATCATAATAATGATGATCGGAACAGAAAAGGAAGTCTTTTTTCTTTTTAAATTTTACAGTATTCACTTAAGTTGCCATAATGACATTGCAGAGAGACGAGCTGGTTGATTCTAAGATTTGTGGCATATGATAACTATGTCAAGGCACATCTTACAGTAAAAGCCATAAACAGTCTTAAAACATAGACCACAAAGAAAAACTGGGGGCATAATTTTCAGAGTTGGTATTTCATTAAAAGTTGCTACCTCATTCTCAGCTCCTGTGTTCGTCACTTCAAGTGTTATGTGGTCCACAATTTCTGCTTTCTGATAGAGGATTTTATTAAGTCACTTCATAATGAAATAGATATAAAATTCAGCTCCATCATCCTAATTTAATTAGTTGCTTTGCCAAGGGACTATTGGTACAATCAGAGAAAATCACAGCCCTGCTGTGTTGGATAGCACCAGGCTGGAAGACTTTCCCGCTGGTGGCAGCGCCTGGTGCAGTGCTGACGCCCCTGCCTCCAAGAGACTGAACAAGCTGCCTCTAGGCAAGGGCATTCAGTGGAAGCAAAATCCAGCCTCCCCGTGCCCCAGGCAGCAGCTCCCATGACGATTGGCGTATCTCCACAAGCATATCACAGAGCAGTGGTAATGGAAGGGCATTCGTTTTTGTGGATCTGTTTTATATTTGTCTCAATTGCCTGTGCCTCAGCTAGCCCCTTCCCTACAAAGGCGGGAGGAGTGGACTCTTCTGGGAAGACACGGCTCTCTGTTCTCCAGCCCTCTGGGCTCTGGGGAGTGTTTGAATTCTGTGGGCTCTAGACCGGGGTATCTTTTTGAAAGGAAAATCAAAGCATTAGAAATAGTTTAAATAAATCACTCTTCATGCCAAATACTGTACTTGAAGAAAGATAAACTGTGGAAGGATTTCTCTTTTTGGTATGCCAGCATGATAGTGGGGTGGCTTTTTTTACACTTCCAGAGCTGTGCAAAACAGCAATTTAACCCTCCAAAGTGAATGATAGGAACAGAAGGTGATAAGGTAATTCCAGGAACTTGCAACTTCTCTGAGTGCCTTCACATTAGCAATCCATCTGGTTTTGCAGTTCTCTTACAAGGAGTTTTGTTCACTGCACTGTATACCAGCCAAATTCTTTTGCATGTTCATTATGCGTGCACATATACACCAGGGAATAAAGCTGGTGTGAATGAAGACACCCAAAAAAGCTTCTAGAACAAGTAAATCTTCAGCGATTCTTTCTCCCTCTGTTGTCTCTTCCTGTCCATTTGAACACAGACTTCTATAAGACTTGTTTAAAAGACATGTAAAATTTAGATGTCCTATGTTTTAGATGGTAGTTCTCAGCACTCAGATTCTGTTAATCTCTAACCTTTTTTAAAGACAAGAAAAGATAGCTTAAAAAACAGGTAATATGATGAGAATAGGATAGAGAGTATAAATAAATAAAACAGCAGTGGAGAGAATACATGTTGGGAGAAACATTATGTTGACACAGAATTTCTGGCCACCCTTCCCATCTCAGCTGGTCATGTTCCAGACCTAGGAAGAGCCAGATACAGCTGTGAACTGTCTGGATCCCCATGTGTGATGAAAATTTTGAAAAATTTCACTATAATAATACAAATGACCACTGAATTTTTCAGGTCGATCACCATTAAGTGCAACAACACAACTAGTACAAAATGTTAACCTGGATCAGCTGCTCTTCAAATATTACAGCACCTGAGAGGTCCTGGTCCTAAAGTTTAGAGCTCTGTTAGATGTGACAGACCCACGTCAAGGAGCACCGCTCCTCCTTTCACTACAAGTCCCACCAGCGGCCCCTATCCTCTGCTCCTGGCTCAGCTGCCCCCGCAGGGCAGCCCAGCCCTCGCTGCTCCCTGATAGACACAGCTTGTAGACAGTCACCTTCCAGAAAGCTCCAAGTCTGGGAATCCAGCCACTGCTAAAACCAAACACAAGATGTATTCTCCCTTGCACACACCTAGCTGCCTGTGCGCTCGCTCCCCCGGTCTGTGATAAATCCCAGAAACAGCCCATGGGGAAAAGTAATCGAGGTATATGGAAGAGTAAGGAGTGGTATCATAAAGCTATGGTGGGATAAAGGTGAGAGATCACATCCACTATAGAGCACCGATACTGCTGGAGAGAATAAATGAGCGCTTGAAGACGTGGACTTTCTTCAGTCCTGGAACAGAGTCATTAAACCCCAGGCAAAATACAGGTATGTTGGCAACTACTCGAAGTTTAAACCCTTTAAACAAGTTGAGGGAAAAGGGTCATTGGCACCTGTGAGGCACAGACGCCTGACAACAGGGAGGGAGGCAGAGAAGCTGTCAGGGCTGTAGGATGTAGCAAGTCAGCAGCTCTGGAACAACAGCGGGCACGGTATGGCAAAAATTATCTGTACTGAATTTATGATTTTTAATAGGTAGTGAAATTATGTTTTGTTCTTCCTAGACTCATCTCTGGAAAGCAGCCCGGGATGAGACTGAGAGGCCAGAGCCACAGTGGCTGTTCCCTGAAAACGTTCTCCTGTCCTTGGCAGCTGTCTCCGGTTCCGACCTGCACCCATCCCCAAGCTTTCCGCTTCAGAACTGAAGAAGCTGTGACCTGAAAACTTGCCTTTCCTCTTCATCCCCCTAACAGTATCGATTAGAATGATAAGAGATCACTCCCTCCCATAACCTTGTTTCTGAGAGTATAAAGAAATATATAAGCCATACTCTAACAAAACCTCTCTGACTCTAAACAGACCGTAAGTAGCAGAAGGATGTACACATCTACCTGCTAAAAGTAATTCAAGCTTCTGCAAATTGCTTAGATAGTTGAACTTATAAGCAAAGAGAAGGCAAGGATGGGAATTAAAAATTAACCTACGAATCTAGAAACTGACAGTCTGCAGGTGAGATCGGTCCCTTGGCCTCTCATTACAGAGTGTACCTGACCCTGTCACCTGGCTGAGTGAGTGGCAGCTGCTTGGGAATCAGTTCATCATCTCCTTGCAGTTTGGGGCTGCTGCTAAATGATGCTCAGTGGCATTCTCTACAGAGAGACTGAAGATTGATGGAGTGGTATTGTCTGAGATGGTGTTGACTCTGCAGCCAGAGGAAGCCTGTCTGTCTGCCTGCAGTATTACTCTTCTTCCATTAAGCAAGTGGTTCTAGCATCCAGGCTAGCCAGCTTGGCAACTTTCAGGGGCACAAGGTTAAAAATACTTTAAAACTTGAGAAAACATAGGCTCTTTCTGTTACGAAATCTCTCATTTGAAAGTAATGGTTCTTTGGGTTTGTCTGGCTTGCCTCTGCAAATGATATGAACTTATAATTCATCAAGTCAGTGGAAATGTCACCTGAACCTTGCCGAGGAATATGAGATCAGCACTAATACAAATCAATACAGTTACTTTCCCGATTCATAAAGCAGTTGTCAGGTTGCAACTCCCCTGGCTGAAGGCAGCCTGCCTGATATATTTATCTAGTACTTGAATCAGTGCCCAGCTCTGCAGAGTATAAGATTTCCACTTAAAAATAATGGTGAGTTTTGAACCCTGAGGCTTGTTCAGAGATCTCACATTGTCATTGAGGTGCACAGGTGTTTAAATACAGTTGGGTACGTGCCCTAAGAAAACAGTCCTAATGGTGATGGTGAGCGAGCAGTACTGTCTACAGGGGTCCAGTTTCTTGAAGGCTCTGATCATTCATATGCTGATGCTTCACTTGTTCTGATTCCAGTGAGCCTTAGACATTAGGGCTGAGTCCTGCACTTCTTGTGAGTCATCTTTATGTTCTCTGAAAATATATCTGGCAAATGTTTTTTCTTTTTTTTTTTTAAATCTGAAATATTGGTCAGCTGGGGGCAAAACCCATTTGAACTGATTTAAATTCTTCCCCCTGCTTTTTAACTAGTTCACATACCAGTGCTTTACAGAAGTTATACAGTTGGATAAATTCTTTGCCAGAATTTCTAAGCAGCTTTGAAGAGGACTAGTACTATCTTCAGTGTAAATGCTAAATTAAGTAAACAAAACCAAAACTATTTTATTCATGTTGCGGGAAAATCTTGTGTAAGCCTAGAGTAGATAATTTACTTTACAGCCCAGAATCTAAAGCACTAATTGAAAGCATAAGTCTTTATTATTTGATTTAAGAAATTTGTCAGACAGGATCTCAATCTAAAAAGTAAACATATTTTCTAATTTCTCTGCCTCTATAGATATGCGGTTGTTTAATTGTTCAATATGGCATTCATACAGGGAACTCTGTCAGAGAATATCAATAAATATGCACACAATTAGTCTGTTTTTTGCTTCATTAAAAACAGTAGCATTTTACTGCAGCAGCAGAAATACATCTTGCAAATGTTAGAACTCCTACATATTTTGAGTTTACATATTGCACTGTTTCAAGCAGCGAAAAATACTCTCATATAACTTCAGAAGTACAACAAAGGGACAACATAAACGTGTCCCTTTAAGGGAGAGACGACAAAAAGCCCTTTATGCATTGTCACTTGCTGGGAGTCTTGGGAGAATTAACAGAAAAGAACTGCTATTTTATTCCTTGTCTGACAAAGCAAGGGAGGAAATACTCATTTCCTTTCCTATTATTAAAGGCTACCGTGTTTCTGCCTATTAAAGAAAAACTACCAGATGTAAAAGCAAGTACAAAACCTGATTGGTCTTCCTTAACCACGGTGTTAATAGATTTTTGGAATACATTCAGATACCTGCTTGCTAAAAAGCTTGTAGCAGAGAAAGGAGTTCCTGCCCTTCAGTTGAGGTGGTATAAATGACCATAGGAAAGTCCTTAGCCAATTTTAGTGCTGCAACTTTCTTTCTGGACAACATTTAAAAATATATGGGTATTTTTAAAATTTCCAGGTCATAAATGGAGCCCACTTAATGGTTTACAACTTAAAAAGACAGTGATTCTCAGATGAAATATCACTGCTACTGTTGATGTGGAAAATTCATTTGTTCTGTTTGTTTTATATCAGGGGATTTGGTGGTCTTGCCTCAGTTCTGCAGCAACGATCATTCTTACATCTCATTCTGTATGTGTCTGGTCTCCCTCCTTTCTGGGAGTTGGGTAAGGTGCCATATGTTCCTTTCACTGTCTCTGGCTGGGGATGACCTTATCTGTCATCTCTCATATCTATGATGACTTATTTCCATTTTTGTCTTTTTTCAGAGAGGCATTAATTCCTAGGTACTCACTACCTTTGTTACTTGAGGTTTTCTATTTCTTTATACATTTGCACATCCCATATTTTCTTCTGCCTCCAGCTTCTTCCATTATTAGTATTCTAGTTTGGAGTTTTCTATCAAAAACGCCTGCAGGTTACCAACAATGATTCATTGTTACAACTGTTAAATTATACTTTGCAGTATTAAATAACAGCATATGGCATCAATGAAACTGAATCAGACACTGTTTCACTACAATCCCTTTCAGTATGGATGGTATTACTTTAAAATTACTTTCATCTATCCCACTGAATTAAGGCAGAAAGATGACCAACTTTACTGTGACCTCCTCAAACTTGTGCCATGTAAACTGCAACCTAGAATATTTATCTAGCTAAACAAGTCTGACTTTGTCAATCAGCTGCTTAGCTAAGATACTCCTTTAGTTTATCTGTTCCAGCAAATTGAGAATATTAAATTATACATTTTTGTCATCAACATAAACAAGTCTATGAAAGATTTTACCCATGCCCTTTTATTTTGTCACCAGGACATACTCTTTCGTCTCCACTGGAGTTGTGTCCGTGGCATATCACAAACTTTCGCAGTTAACCTGATATCATAGAAGCTACAATAAGGCCTATATAAAATTTTACTAACTCTTTTGTTTGCTTTTTAAATCCACACGTAGCCTATAATTTTTAATATATGTTTCTCTAACATCTTAACGATCAGTGCTCTGCTGTCTTTTAAAAAAAAAGTTGACATAGGGGTGGTATCTTGTTCCAGAATCATTAAGTGGAGCTGGGCTCCTCCTGTCCCAACCTATGCTAATAGCCTTAACTTTGCAGGCTCTGTTGTTCAGATACATTTTGGCAATCACAGTCCACATTTTGTTCAAGTCAATCATCTGTTTTTTTGATCTAATCATTATTTATCTGCCTGCCCTTCACTTTTGTTCACTCATGAAAGCAAAGGCTTTTATGGCATTTCTTTAATTTCTGTGTGTTAGGTATTGCCCTCGTTTGTGCTGCTGTTGTTAGAACCACCTGCAGGTCTTCCTGGGTTTTGAGCTCTGCCACCTTTCTCCCCTCAGGGCTGGTTCTCATTCCCACGTGGAACATCAGGGTATTTTCCACCCTCTGCAGATTTCTTCCTGCAGTGGACAACTTCAGCTGTCTCAGCATGTCATCAGTCTAGCCTAGTTTTGGAGTACTGAAAGACTGGGAGTGAAGTTTTTTGTTCAAAGTTCCATCCACAACCCAATCCATTGTAGGAAACCAGAGTAAGTTCCTAAAGGTGCATAGCATAGTCAGGCTGCATATTCCCTTATAGTTCCACTTTTCTTCGGTTAAAAGACATCACACTCATACATTTCAAATATATGTGCAACGCATTGCTCAAGTCTCTGTAATACAACTTTGCAGGAAACTTATTCTAAGCAGTGTCTGACATGCATGTATTAAAGAGTTTTTAGTTACTATAGGAAATGAAGGGATACTCCAAGAGGGTTTTTTTTCACTGACGCTGCAGATTCAGATGAAATCTCTGTTTAAGAATCTTCCTGTTGCCTTTTGTATTGTTGGATATTCAGTTGTCTCAGAGCTTCCAGCTGCGCCATTCTTCCCATCAAATGCTATCCTTGCCTTTTGGTTGTTACCCAGCAATATTCACCCTGGGCCCTACACATGCTGGAGTGAGCTGTGCCCGCTCCCCTTGCTCGTAGCATCCTCTTCCCATACAGCTCTCTCTGGTGCCACTCAAAGATCATATCGCAGAACTACACCACTGCAGCTTTGTGTAAGTGGTTCGACCTATACCAGTGAGTACTTTCATACCAGCCCTATGCCACGTGTTGGTATAATCACTGGTAAGACAAACCTGTGCCTACGCTAGGACTTGTTTACCAACAGAGATAAAACCGCATTTTACTGGCACCACTTCCAAATGTTTTCCTGTATATTGGCAAAATTAGGCTTTTATATTAGCACAATAAGCACCCTTACATAAGCATAGCAAACAGAACTAGTCAAAGTGTGGTTTCTGCTGCTATAACTAGTTCTGTAGGTGCAATCATACTGGCCAGAGTACTGGGTCAGAGCAACTTTGATCCCTGCATTTGCAGAGGACGCATTACAGGCTATAAATAGCAAAACCTGCTTATACCAGGGAATCTGACTTTTGCGCACACTTGATTCTACTATTGGTAATGATTGAAACACAATTAGGAGTGCTTTCTTGGCATGATATACCTAGTGGTATCTACTAAATGTAGGGCTTTTGTGCGTAACAGCATGATGTCTGCTGGGGGTGTTTTGTTTGTTTTAATGATATGCCAGTAAAACTTAAAATTAGGTTGTACCTAAACTGCCTAATTTCTCTTTCCTGTCTATTAAAAGCGCAGCATTGATGAGTTTAGGTTTCTGTCATCCATGGATAAATTGGATATTTTAAAAAATCATAAAAAAATACGGGATGCATTTGAAAAGAAAGTTATTTTTCTTAATTACACAAATGGTGTAAGACTTGAAACAATTGTTAAAGGTCTTTTAAAGAAGACTAAAATACAAATATTTGAGTCAACAGTTGTTTTTTCAATACTATGAACATGCAAGGAAACTATTATTGTACAGTTTAGCTTTTCTTACAGATAGAAGAGAAAGGAATTAGAGTGTTTAGGAATTTTAAAGCACCTCATTGTTATGAGGAAGAGAGATTTCTCCTTTAGATTTGAGTTCTATTTTTAATGCCTTAACTGGCATTTTAATCTTCCCAGAGTGGAGACTACTCATTTGTTACCGGATTATTGTTTCAGGTGTTATTCCATAGCTTGTCTTGGTGCCAGGAAGCTTTGTGAACTTTAATTGATAAATAGGAAAGGATGGCAACTTCTGACCTTTCCCCTTTGGGTAGATTGCCTTGTTTCAGCACTTTAATAAAGTAGAGGGAATTAGAGGAATAGGCAGTTTTCTGAATCCAAATCTGAAGCTACGCGGACAGTACTTTTGCTCTGCCCTGAGACTCTGGAAATTAATGCTGGTTATGGCAAGCACTCCCAACAAGAGAAACACTTGAGACTTGATGCTAAGCACATGTTGCCAGGGCTCTGAGCACACCAACTGGATTTGCAACCTCTTTCCCTACTCCTAGGGGTTTCACTGTCTGTATTCAAGGCCAGCTCAGACATGGTGCTGCTCTGTAACCTTGGATCAGGTTGCTGTGAAAAGAGCCAAGGTTCAATAAAGAGCTATGAGAAGCCTCGCCTGGGTCCTCTGCTGCATTCAAGCTCAGGCCCTTGCTCGTGGTCCTTGCCTGAGCTATGCTGCAGGTATGCTCGGACCTTGCCTGAGCCTGCTACTCTGTAGTAGTGCCCAGTCTTGCACCCTACCCTTGCTGACTGAGCTTCCTAGCTGCAGCTTGGACCTGCCCTGTCCCCACAGACTCGCCTGGCGGTCACTGGACTGTCACCAACCCTGGCTGCCATCCCTGAGCCTGCTCCCTCGCCTGGCTGGGGTCCTGCCAGGCCCACTTGGTGCAGCCACTGGCCCTGCTGCCTCGCTGGCACCTGCAGCCCAGCCCTCGCTGCTCCCTGACATGGCTTGCTCAAGCAGGAGCTCTTCATTAACCAGCTTTCTTCCTCAAGAATGACCTAGGTTGAGGAGCTCTGCCAGTCCTGTGAAAGCAGAACAAGCTGCCCTGAGAGACAGGAGCCTGAGCTTTTTATGATGCTCAAGCTGGACTGGGAATCTTGTTGAATTACTTGAGGGGAAATTTAGCCAGCAGCTCTGGACAGTTTAATTTCTCATTTGCAAATCATAATGCTGGAAAGAAAGATAAAATACGAGCAAGCTTTATTTTGTTCTTAACTGCCATTTTGACTTCCCAGAAAGTGCTGTCATCAGACCCCAGGTCTTCCATCAGAAAAAAAATTCGGAAATTTTAAATGTCATCACAAATTTTTGTTTAATGGTTGGGTTTCATATACAGGCACACTTATGGCATTTAGATTACAAAATTATTTCAGCTTACATCTTCAAAACCAAAAGGGAAACATTTCAAAGTGTTTCAATCCCAAGAACTCAAGCACTTTATAAACATTGCTGAATTAAGTTTGTCGTTTTCCAGTAAAGTATGAACTGTTCCTTCCCTGATCCTATAAATAGAAAACGAGGAAAGGCTAGGGTCATTTACTCAAATGATGAATAGCCTTTTATAATTAAGGCATTTGTTTTGGACTTAGTGTCAATTCATGACCATCTAACAAATCTAAAACTGTGCTCCTGCTTAAATTGTGACATATCCCATTCCCTGCTATCGGCCACATTTTTCTCATGTCTCTCCTGCATATCACCTGTTTGGCTGCCCGGTGAACTAGCTAATATTTTCAGCTGAACGAAACCAGGAATTAGCTGTCAGCCAGATTAGGCCTCTGCTCTTGCTGTGAGGCTATGTGAAATCCCATCCTTAGAAAATATGTGTTATATTCCCAGTTTTGCTACATGTATGACCTTTAGCACATCCCTTAAGCTTTCTCTGTTTCCAGTTGTGAAATTGAGATAATTATATTCCCCAGCCTTTTGGTATGTGAAGATTAATTTATTAATATGCATGAGATGTTCATATCCTACAGTGATGAAAGCCATGGAAGTTCCTAGATCAACTCTTTTATATGTTTGAGTTTTATCCATTCACAGCTATAGAGAGTTCATTCCTGCTCAAAGCCCCAGTAAGCCAGACACCCCCACAATATCTTAATGATGTTAAACTGGAGCTCAAAAGCAACAATAATCTTTAGTCCATTGTCATCTTCATGGTGACTGTAGCCTAAATTCATTCAAATCATCATAGCAGAAATTGTGATTCCTGCAGGTTCCAAAAGGCATTTGTTAAAAAAAGGCTATTGTTGCCAATACACGGATGGGTAGTGTGTAAATATTCTAAATGCATGCACAGCTCTGAATTTTGAATGTTTGAAATGTATAATCATTGGTGTGCCATCATGATTTAGGTAATGAGCCAGTGGTGCTTATGGTGCTGGAATGAGCTAGTCATTTTTAAGCTGATGATTTTCAAGTTTTGGCTGGTTTGGTACCAACAGCAAGTTAACGGCAAAATGCCTTCTCCTAGTCTCATCTGAAAAACTGGATGGGGAAGACACGAATACTTAACTACCTTAACAGTGATTCCTACCATGCAATGCTAGCCGTGACGTTGAGGAATGAGCTCTTTCGAGACTGAGGCTGCGTCTGCTCTCCAGTTCTGCAAAGAAGCTCACATAGGCTCCATTATTCTTTTAAGTGACGCCTTCAATATGCCTGTCAAGGCCCCTCACATTCAGAGTGGTTGAGACTCTGATGTGATTTGAGTATCTGATGTGATGTGAGCATTTCCTTTATCTGTGGCATGAAAAATAGCATGGTCAAATAAGAAAACACTTAAGAAAAAGGTTTGGTGTTCACATGGAAGAGAACAGTACTTCACTCTGTTTCTAACAGAAGAGTCACTAATCACAGTGGCATGTAGTGTGGCACGTAGTGTGGCACTGACTGTACTTGCCAGAAAGGCAATGGAAGTTTCTGTTGCAAGGACCGGTAACAGCTTGGGATATGGCATATAATGAAATAATTAAAGGGCTCATTAGACTATATAACAATAAACTCCAGCTTAATGGTTACTGGTTCAACAATCATTAATATCCAGAACACTAAATCTTCCTACCTGAGTTTAAGGAGTAAATTTGCTGAGTGGAACAGCCTGCAAAGCTTTACAAGAAAAGGGGGCAGAAAAGAGACAAAGGCATCAAGGCCTCCAGCCTAGGAAAAAAATAAAAGTGGTTTATTTTGTAAGATCACTATGCTCCGATAGATATTAACTTCAGTGAGACTTAGCAAGAACACAGCGGACAGTGACTTCTGAATCAAACGTTTTCCAGTGTATTAAGGCACTTTCTGTAATGTGAATTGCCAAGAAGATTTTCATGTCTTCTGTGAACAAAAATTAACTTAAGCTGCAAGCTTTGAGGAAAGCGAGCACCCTAGTGACGATAATGGGTGTGTTACCTATTTAACTGTACATTCACTAAAAGAGAAAGGGAGGTTGAAAGCATTTAGTCCACTCCCATCAGCACCAGCTGCTGCTGTTCTGTCAGCCTTCAGATCTCACTACATGGTTTAAAGCACAGCTGGCCCTCACCGCTACCAAATTAGAGGCTCTCAAAATTTACATACATAATTGCAGAGAGCTGTGCTACGTCATGTGATGGTCATAACTGCAATATTAGGCCACTTTTTGGGAGAGAGGATGGTTTTACTTTACTTGGTTTTTTGAGGCAGAAATGATAGTAAAGAGAATTATTCCTTTTCACCGATTTAGTCTATGTTAGGTTATATGGCTGTTTAAGTTGCATCTGCTGCCTTCCTACTCAGAAAAAAAGGAGTGAGTGGACATTATGCCCTATGCATGCTACTAGCGTATGTACTGTGGCTTATGAACCCCAGTCCTCATGCTTGTCTTTGAATTTATATAGGTATGTTTATGCTTATAGCTAAGTAATAGGTCTGAAATGTTGTTTTAAGCACCAGTGTTACTCTTGTCTAAACCCTTCAAACCTGTAAATGAAGTCTGAGTTGTTTTGCTCTAAACCTTTTTTTTCTTTTTTTGTCTCCATCTGCAGAGGGTACTGCTGGGGACTATGGAAAGGTCTAAGCATTGGCTTAATTCTTCTCCCATGGTGGCCTACAGGGTTTTAAATATCACCAGTTTTGCTTGTAGCCTGGCTATGTAAAGCCTTTTTTCACTTTGGAGTCAATAATTTGTTGACTGGACTCAGTGACCCAGCCAATATCTTGGAGTTCTGTGTCTTCAAGCACTAGGAAAGGCCAAACCATGTTCAGATAGGATCGATCTGAACTGCCTTCATTTCCAAGAACTGTGATTTTAAGTGAGTCCTAGCTCTTTCTCTGGCATCTCCAAAATCTGCAGATTGCTATTCTTTTCAGACACTGAAAAGTCTTGTGGGAGAACTCCTGCTTGTAGCGCTTTGAACAGCAGAGCCTTCAGTACTGCAGGGCTCTTCTCCTCTATCTCCAGCAGGGGACCTGCTTTTCAAAGGCAGCTTGGCCTACTGGCACGGACCAGCCGCTTCAAGGTCTTGCTGTTGCTTTCTTTTCTATTATCTTACCCAGCTCTGACGTTTTTCTTGAGTTGTACCCTGAATGCACGGCACATCTCCCACAGGTTTATAAAATTGCTATCCTGGAAAGTTCTTCCTGTAAAAGCTGCTCATTTCAACAAATTGCAAGTGCACTCTAGAAATTCCCAAAGTTGTAGGATTACTGGGGCAATAATCGTGGCAAAAATTACTATGATGGTATCAGATGTAAACCAGCAGTTTAGACAGAGATATGGCAGGAGCATCACAGAAATTCATGGCTCAGGAACCAAAACCACCCCATACCCCCCCTGCCGCCACCCGCAACAACGGAGTACAGATGGAGAAGTTGGCTCTTTTCCATCAATAGTGAGTAACCCATTTTTCTGTGCTGATTGATTTGGCCTGTGCTGTTGCTGTCTTTTTTTTTTTTTTTCCCCTCATGCTATTGCTGGCAGAAAGGTCTTCTCTACTAACAACAAGTTTGTCTAGTCTTGGCATTAAGCTTAATATTGAATGACAATTTAATACTTCCTCATCCAAGTCTTGCTGACCTTTAGTTTTGTGGCAGATAATTTTTAACGTGTGTATATGAAAATATTTTAATCACCTAGCTTTTAAAAATGAGATTGAGAGTAATCATTAGTTTAGCACAAAAACGTGCAGTATTTTTTTCTACTACTTAGAGCCTCTATGCTGAGCTTAACTGTTGCATGTGAGAAAATGGAAGTTCAGTGCACAAATTATCCCTGTTTGCAAGTTGCTGATACACGTTCTGATGAAACGTTGAGAGGTGGTGAGGAACTCATTCTCCCTTCAGCTTTCTCAGCAACACAGCTAAACAGAAGTAACTTGCTTTCCTTTTTGGAATAACCTTCTATTAACTGAAATTCTTCACTGAATAAGTTAGAGAAAAACGCTTATTTAGTAAAAGAGGGTTATCATGAACTGAACTAGTCTGAATAAGGTATTCTAACAGGTTGTGTTATGGGTATCTTTTTATGACTTTAAATGACACTTCATCATACTTCCTAACAATTTATGAGATTCAGTTCTGCTTTTAATCAGGTGCTGACTTTGAAAGCTTTCCTGCTCACGTATTTTCATTATTAGTTCTAATCACCTTAAATTCCTGCTGTAGTAGGAAGTGGGATTTCAAAATCTATGGAAATCTTTTCTTACTACTCTTCTAAATCTCCATAAATCTTAAAATATAAAACATTCAAAGTAGGAGTGAGACTGTAGTCTGCACAAATAGCTATTTTCTAAATTATTTCATAATAAGTAAAATCCTGCTGATATTATACAAACACTGGCACTACAAAGAGTGGAAAGATAAAAAATAATTCTGTACTAATATTAACAGCAGTTTCATCTAACCACAGGCTCTTTTTTTTTTTTTAAATTTTATCTTGTTTGGGAAGTAGTAGAGAAGTTTAATTATGATTCTTGTCTTGAATATTTGTTTAAATCACTTGTTTCTGGTTAGCCAAGGGGAACATTTCTCGACTGTGCACGGTCCTTCTTGGTAGCATGAGCTGAGGTGGTGTCCGCCCAGAGGTGACCTGGTGCAGCTCTGCCGCCCTCCATAGAAAGGGCCGCTGAGGTCAAGTGGCAACTTAACTGCTTTGCAGGACTGGACCTCTCACCCCTGATGAAAACACATAGGTCTTTTTCACGTCCTCAAATTTAAGTAGAGGTAATCTTGCACCAGCAGTCCTTTCAGCAGTAATGCTTGTATGCTTGAGACCTCCAGAGATGCCTGTGTGCTTATGGTGCTGGCCTAACAGGTGCTTTCCAGCATCCCCACCATGCCAAGTGCCTTCCTTCAGGGCCTTCCCTGGCTCCCGTCCTCAGCCCTGGCGGGGTCCGGGGGGGCGCCTGGGGCTCTTCCGGCGTGGCCGTGGCCTGCACAGGCTCAGCCCGCCACCCTTTACAGGACCTCGCCGTGCTTCCAGCTGCGGAGAGCCTCACAGGGAGCAGCGGGACGAGCGGGAAAGGAAGATGGCCGGAGATGCCGCCAGGCAGGTTACGAGGCGCTGGGGATGGCGGCGAGCCCCCGAGGTGACCGGGGCCACCCCCCCGCCTCCGCCGGGGACCCCGCTATTCCCCCTCAGGCGGCGAGAGGGCGAGAGAGGGCGACCACGGCGCTCTGCCAGCACCGACTGGGGGCCGCCGGGCCCAACAGCCGCTCTCCCGCTCCCCTCAGCGG
>VWZL01004336.1:339006-373037 GCA_013396915.1 Stercorarius parasiticus
GTTATCGGTCAGTGGAGCGGGGAGGGCGGTGGGGGGGTGGGTGCTGCGGGGCGGAGGCAGGGGATGCCGCGGCGGCTAAGCGGTCGGCCGGCTCCGGGCCTACCGGCGTTCATCCTCCGGCAGACTGGGGCTCGCTTCACTGCGGCGGATGCGCCCGGCACTGCAGTGGCGCCGCCGCCGGCTGCTGCAAACTTTATCCGCCCGGCAACGGGCGGGCGGCGCGGCCCCGGGGGGCGGCGGCTCCTTCTAGAACCCGCCGCGCCCCGCCCGGTGCGGCCCGGCTGAGGGTGCTGCTGCTGCCGCCGCCGCTCCGCTGCCCTGCGGTGCATCGTCAGCCGCCGCCGCCTGAGCCCTGACCTGCCGGTGTGNCCTCCTCCCCCTCGGTGCCCTGCCTCCTCCCTCCGCCGGGCGGCCGGCTGCGCGGGGAGGGAGCGCGACCGAAAGGTGTTGCTGGAAGGGAAGTTTGAAGAAGGTCGTCGGGTGCCTGGGCGCTCCGACAGCATCATGGCGGAGCAGGGCGAGTCACCGGTCCACGTCCAGCAGCCCCAGCCGGCGCCCGCGCCCGCCGCCCCGGCCGTCGGCTGGCCCATCTGCAGNGGCGGCGGCTCCTTCTAGAACCCGCCGCGCCCCGCCCGGTGCGGCCCGGCTGAGGGTGCTGCTGCTGCCGCCGCCGCTCCGCTGCCCTGCGGTGCATCGTCAGCCGCCGCCGCCTGAGCCCTGACCTGCCGGTGTGTGCTGGGACCTCGGCAACTCCGCAAACGCGGTCTTGGTGCTTTGTGTGTGTGCTGGGTCCGGCTGTGGATGCGCACATGTGCGCGCATCCGCTTAGATTACTCTGCATTTTTCCGGTGGTTTCATGGGGGAGGTAAATCTCACCCCTAGATCTGCTACTATCGTGGTGACTTCCTTTTAAATTTATTTTTTTTTTATCTATAGATATTTTTAAACCCCTTCCTCTTCTGCCTCACTGCTTAATCTTGCCCCCATCTCCTTGTGCCCCTGGGCCCAGCTCCCCGTCCCCGCCGGGGGCACGGAAGGCCGGCGGGGGATTACGGCTCCGTTTCACCCCAGCCGACCTGCTGCTGTCCCGGTTTGCCGTGTGGGGTTGGGCCCGCCTGCCGCCCCCTCCCCACGGCCCCGCCGGCCGGGGGTGTCTGGTAGCGCTTCAGCGCTTTGTTCAGGCGTCCGGCTAATGCAGATCAGATGTCTTCAGTCTCCATCCCCTATATTTGGATTGGATTATTTTGAATTTTACCGTGTGAAAAGGTGACTGTCGTTAACGGTATGTGAGATGGAAAGTTTTTCCTCTCCTGACCTAGATGTTGCTTGTTGCTAATGAACTACTTCGGGAAAACTTGCTGTATGTAACATTTTAAACCTCCAGCAAATACTGTGGATGGCAAAGGCCAGCTCTAAGACTGTGAATCACTGTTTCTTGGGAATGAAAAAAATCCAGTTTTGCATGCTGATGCTGTTGGTTGTCTTAAGTATTGCACATTATTGCTAATTTTTCTCAGGCTGATGACAGCTAGAACTACGTCTTATTGATCTGGCTTGCAAAGTTGTGTGTACTCAGCTTTTGTCATTAAGCTTTTTATTTTCCACAGGCAGAAACAAAATAGTTGAGAAAAGTACTTCTTCGTTAAAATGGGATGGCTTTCTGTTGACCCAGGTGGTGCCTTTGTGTTTCTGTTTGCACTTCCTAGTCTGTGAAAAGGGACTGAGGAGGAATTGAGGGTTCAGGTGTTCGGGTTCCTGGAGGTGGCTGGCCTGGACCAGACTGGTGGTGCTCGGCATCAACCCAGTGCTGCCAGCGAAGGACCCCCCACGGGCTGCATTTACTGGCCAGAGGACTTTGTCTTACTCAGTCTGGGGAATGGTTCTAAATTAGCCAGGTGGAAGTGATTATATTAGCATAAGGCCTATCTTTGCTGAGGAGTAAATCCCTCTTCTAAGGTAAAAAAGGCCTCAAAGGTGTTGGATTAATTCTTGTCTAGGGTGTGACATGAGTCATATGAGTTATTTAAATAGTAGTTATGTTCTGTTGCAGTACCTGTAGAATGCCTGGGTGAGAGTTTAATTTAGAAACTCCTTTCCACTTAAAACCTTGTATCTTTTGATATGTAAAATGTATTTCTAATCATTTATATATAAGCATACATCTATTTTACAGGTAGATGCTAAATTGTAGTAGGAAATACCTATCTGTAGAGAAACCTACTAGTGCTGTTAAATGTTGTTATTATTTCTTTAACTAAAGTGTGTGCCTAGTGAGGAAATTGAGATCAGTTTATATTGAATCAGATTCTTGGACACACTGAACTTGCCTGACTTCGGTTGACCTTTCACTAAGCTTAGATTGCTTACATGACTTTCTCTCAAACTCACTGAGTTTTATTTTGTACCACTTGACTTAAAAATATTGTGTTTAGTCAAATACGTATTTTTTTGATTAACACCTTGTATTTGTTGTCTTAACTTACAGGAGACCTGCTATGAGATGAAATTTAGTATTGATACTATTAAAAATAGTAAAAAATGTACCAAACACACCCCACCCCACTTCCTCCAAAAAAACCCCTTTATAAATTCTATATATTTGACCAAATGGGGGCATAATTTTGGAGATGTTGGATGAATGTTGTTGCTTTTAATGAATGTAGTGAGGGAGTGAGAACATAGTGAGGGAGTGATTCTTAAAGCATCTTTTTTATACCTGAAGGAGGGGAGAATGGTATGGCCTGAACTTGGTTCAGCAGCAAGTTATATCCCTTTGCATCAGCCATGCCAGGGTTAATTGCATTGTGAACATGAGTTGTTACCACTTGCTGAAACAGAGCCCTTCACCTCTGGAAAGCACTACATACCTCTCCCTGAGGAGCTAGGTAGTGTCTTAAGGGATGGGTTCAGTTACAATAGCCCTTTGTTAGTTAAATGAGAAAAATAACAACATATGGAAGCATCTTCGTGGGCTTTGCAGGAGGAAAGGTACACAGGGTAAGGTACACCAGGATGGTTTATCACACCACTTACCAACTGAATAGGCTTTATATTGTGTGGTAACTGAGACACAGGTGCAGAATGACTTCAATGGCCTGTTCTAGGGGGCGTTTAAAAGGTTTGGTGGTGATCATAATGTGAAAATCATTGTTAGTCATGTGGGCTGTCTTCATCCTGTGGGTTTAGCAAGGCAGAGAAGTTCTGCTCTTTTTCTGTGTGAGAACGTGAACTTTTCTTATTATTCATCTGTGTCTAGCCAAATGCTGTTTTGAAAACTGAGGCCGCATTATATGGATTTCAAATTACACAGGTTTTTTTCCTTCTCTGTCCGTTGCTTCCTACAGGATCGTTGGGAGATTCAAGTGCCCGTTAAAGAGAAAATGCTGGCTTTAAGGAGTGCTTCTTATGAGATGTTATTCCATGTTCACTTTATTTTTAAGGTGGCTAGCTGGTTCTTTGTAAACTCTTGGTGTGCAGTTTCATGATACATTTTATCTGCTCTAACAGGCAGCTGTTGAAAGCATCTCATTGATCTGACAGAGAACTAGTTCTTCTGCTGTGTTAGTTTTCTGTTGGATCAGGTTCCCTGTTTGACTTGCTGCATGGCTGCGTGATTGGTAGATCTGATGCAAGGAAGAGGCTCTTCCTATTAATGCCTATTTTCTGGAGCAGGAAGAAACGGTTCTGATTGCTGTCTGTAAATGTGTCGGTTAGCAAATTAAGAGGAAATTCTTACGTTAATTCAGGTCGATACAGGCTGTCTGTACACTTACCCATTTGGAAGTTAGAAGGGGATTTCTAACTTAGGACAGGAGGACCCAAAGCAACCTTCCGGTAGGAGTTACAGAGATAAGAACTGTAATTGCTATTAAGGGAGAGCCAGATTTAATTTAGTGAAGACCTGGGAGGTGTCTTTCTATGATTTTATTGCATTAAGTTAAAATGTGTAGTGGATTTTAATGTATGCGCTGGGTTTTTTTTTAAGCTCGGTATGATTTAGATTAAAAAAAAGCTAATAAGAGCAATGCTGTGAGATATGTTCTTATTCAGTTTGGGTTTATAACCAAATATTCTGACTAAAATAACTGAAATAGATTTCTCTGAATTTGTTGCTTATGTATGCGAGGTTTTTTCCTCCTTAGAAGCAAATCTTCACAGAACAAACATTTAAATGGTAATCAACTTAAAAATGTGAAAATTGAATAGTGTTAAAATTCTATTTGTACCTTTCAGATTGTAATGAGTCCTACATCTCATGGATGAGACAAAGCAGCATTAAATCTAGGTTGGTTTTTTGGTGTGTTTTAGTTTGGATTTATGTGGTTTTTTTGTTGCTTTTTTTTTTTAAAAAAAAAGGTTTCTTAAAATGATATGAAGAAGTGGCTTTGCCTTGTTTTTGGAAAACTGCATTGGAGTTGATGCTGTTCTGATGTTATGTAATGTTTGTCAGTCTGCATTGATAATTGTGGAAGAGTTGGTTATGGAGCAGCAGTGGATTATCTTGTGATTAGGCTGGGTGATCACTTTCGTTATAAAATTATATTTTCATCTCTCCTGCTGCAACTGACTTGGAAAATTAATTTGGCTAGAAACCAGCCAGAAATAATTGGAAAATAAAGGGTTACTGCTACATGATGGATTATCTATATTGGCAGCAACTCATTAAAAAGGTTACCTTACTTGAACTGAGGCTTTCATCTAGTTTTGCCTTTCTAACTTTGGGCTCAAGAATATCTTGTGGCTTGTTGCCTCATGAGGTGCAGTGTTGCTAAGTCAAATGTGTTCGGATTTTGAGTACAACGGGTTATCATTCGAGACTGTTCTGCTGATTTTATAGTTCTTATTGCGAGCAGCCTGTGAGCCACTCTCACATTAATGGCTCTGGAGTCGTTGATGTTTCTATGGAATGCTATTTACTTTTTTTTTTCCTCCCCCTCCCCTGCTGCATGTGTATTGCTAATGGCTTTTTGTCTGACAGAGAGTAGACTCTCCCATATTTGTTGTTATCAGAGATCTTTGACTCTGTAGAGAGGTCTCTGATTATGGTGCTCAGGAACTAATGTTGAAGTCTGTAAGTATGGTGTATGCTGTTGTGAAAAGCCTCTCTATAGTTGGAAGTAGAATTACAGTTCTGTGCAGCTCTGTTAATCAGACGCTTCTGTCTCATTCACACTTAAAAATTTCTTACCCCTGTGCTTAATGAGGCTTTTTGGTTTTTTGAGTGGAAAAAAACTGTTGAAGGGCTTTCTTTTGCAGTAGTTTTTATGTATATGCTGCAAACTAGCTTGGACTGTGCTCAGTGAAATACCACACTGCAGCAACTAAAGCTGTGGTAAACTTTGATATTTGCTCTTGCAGAGGTTTATTGTCAAAACCCCTGTAATTCTTGCATAAGGAGCTGCATAATTTGATAAGTAATACTTAACACTACCTAAGATCTTTATACTGAAGCTTTGTGTTAAAAGAAAGGTGTGCCTGCCTTAATTCTGCTCCAAAGCAAATCCTGTTCCTTACCAATCTTAAAAGTTACTACAGCAGCCTAAGCATATCGTATGTGCACATATTAAATATAGCCTTCGTAACGTTAATCATAACTTAATACACCTGTAGCTTGACAGGAAGAGTTTATTATTTTGTAAATTAAAATTTCATGTTTTGCGAAATAAGTGGTCAAGATTTTCTGTTAGCTAAAACCATTTGAAGAAACTGTAGAAATGTTAAATCCTTCCTTAATATTTTTATAAGAAGTGGCTTCTAATTTATTTGTCACAGTAAAGATAGTCACGGTGCAATTTAAAAATACTGTGCTGTGCTGTTAATGTACTGTGCTGCTAATGAGGCTGTGCAGAGCTTGTGGTTGTTAATTATTTGCCTTGTCTCCACATGATAGTAATAGTGTTGGGGAAGGGAGCTCTATCTTGGCTTTTTTGAATGAAAATGAACTTTCTGCATTAGAAATACCCAGACTGGAGACAGGGCTGTAGTTTTCATTACTTTAAAGAGGTTAAGCTTCGTAAGTGATTCAATGATCAAACTTTGTTATATAATTTAGTGACTTTTAAAAAAAATAGACTAACTCATGCGATTGGAATTCAGACTTATCAGGAAGAAGATTCATTATGTTTTACAAGAACCTGAATGGCATGATAATAAAGAAAATTATGCATTACTTGCTTTGGGGTTATCATGATTGTAAATAACCAGCAAATAAAGCTTGTTTTAAAGTTAATTTGTTAACTGGAACGGTAAAGGTGCATGTAATCAACACATCAGGCAGTTGGCTGATGCTATGTAATGATAATTTACAGAAAGTGTGCGATGCTTTCCTGCTCTTGAAATCTGCCTACCTCCTTTATGCTTGTCCCTCTTGTCCCTATGCTTTCTCTCTCCCTGCTCCAACTTCTTCCTACAGATAAGGTCCCAAACCTCTGAGACCTGGAAAGTCCTGGCTCCACAGGAGCTGCTTGAGTGCTAGAAGAGGAGCAGTTCCGCTGGTGAGCGTGTGGAAATTTGAAGGGATTGCATGATTTTGATTCTCATTAAGCCTCACAACAGCAAGGCTTTGCATCTTCAAAGTGGGACTACTGCTCGTGACCAGCATTGTAAGGGTACTTTGATAGCAGGGGCCAAGTTCAGACCTGGGAGAGCAATTTTAGGTTGGGTCATGTGTTGCTCTGCAACAACGTAAGAACTGTTTTACGTTTTTTGTTTTGTTTTCGGTGAAGAATCAATTTCCCTTCAGTCAGAGACCAGTTGTTTTTTTTCCAGAATCTGCTTGTCAAATGGAGCTTCTCTTTGTTAAATGGAAACAAAACCACATCTGTACTGAGTGGCCTGAGTGCCAAGATCAGTGAGCACTCAATGCAAAGGAGATGTGGGTGGCTGATATAGTGGCTAGATGTGTAGGCCATATTTCATTTTTGTGTGATCCTTTTGGTTTTCTCTCTCTGTTTCCTCTTCCTCTCTTCCAAAATAATGCAGAATGATAAGGCAGTGATAGATAGAAGCTGGTTTTATTTCCAGTAAAAATAGCAATTCTTGGCGTTTAAAGAATGGACCTTAAAAATCAAGTTAAGTTTGTTACTTTTATTAACTTCTTGGGTTTGCTGAAGTCACTGGGATACTGCTGAGCCACTGCAGCAGAGGAGCAATCTGTTTGGAAGATAAATATGTCACTAGGAAATTTACTGATGCCCAAAATTAAAAGTGAGATTTTTAATTTATTTTTTTTTACCCTAAAGGAAATCACACTTGACAGAAGTTGATACTGCTTACCCTGTGTAAATGACTAATTAGCTTTTCTGAATGAGTGGATTTTTACTTATTGCTGCCTTTTGCAGCACAGCTTAGCTGGTAGGATGAAATCCTGACAGCACTGCTAGATTTCACCGTTTCTTGCTAAGTTTGAAGGTCTTTTGGGTGTGCATAAGGGTCACACGGTTGAAGCTTGTGGATGTAAGAATGTTATCATCCAGCAGTGGCAGAATGAAGCAATGCTGGTATGAAATCCTTGAGAGAAGAATTTCCTTTAAAACTTCTCTTTTTCCTTCTTATATCAGTCTGTATACACACCCTACTAGGTTCTGTGTGATTTTGCAATCAACTCTGTAATTGAAGCGACTAGTGCATGTTGAATGCTTGTCCCTTACCTTCTTTGGTGGGGTTTGGCTGCTGTCCTCCTCCCTTGCCTACCCTAGGGCTGTGTGGTGGCAATGCAGCTCTTCCTTCTCTTTGCCACCTGCTTCCTCCTGCACAGTGTTTCTGGCTGGAGACCATGCCGTGGTTTTTAACGTGTGGCTGGGGGACTAGGAGGGCAAGACTAAAAACTTGAAAAACAACCACCCACAAAACCAAGGCCTGGGACAGAAAACATAGTAATGAGAAAAACCAGGGAGAGTATACAGGGAGAAACAAGCCATTATGTGGTACCTGACAGCGCAGGAGGAACCTAATTTTTCCTAAAACTGCTGTCAGGTTAGAGTTACTTTATGAGAGTTGGTTGCCTTTCAGGAGAGGATAGATAGTTGGGGAATGGCAGTAAAGGGGAAGAAGCTTAATCTTCATGGAGAAGTGTGCGTGCTTCCTGACATTTAGGTAGACTTCAGTTGACTAGTGAGTGTTCCGTAGAAAGTTTCCGTGGCCATGGTGAGATGCTGACAGTGCTGATGAAGGTGGTGGATTTTTAAAGAGTCTCTCTGATCAATTCTCAGGTGCAATTTGCCAGGGTTGCTGTTTGTGTCAGTCCTGCAGCTTGCTCCCGAGAGAAGCTCGGTGAAAAGTTTGAGCAGTGTCGCTCGTTCGCTGAAGGATTAAATTTGTGGCATTGGTGGAGTCAGTATTTCCAGTCCTTTGCCCCTAGGTATTTGGCTAGGTATGTGACTTTACTCAACAGTTTGATGAAACCCCAGTATGATAAATTAGTAGTCTCCATTAATCTTTTGTCTTTATGATCAACAATTTCTGAATCATTTTATTAGCCTAATTATTTCTGTGGATGTCTAACTTCCTCTGAGGTATTCTAATCAGAAGTAAAACGTAGGTGAAACTTGAGGATGTCCTGTCAGGCTGATGTAATGATTATATTATACAGCTTTTAAGTTGAACTATGCTAACACACTTAAAGAGAAACAAGGACTAGAAGCAGACTAAAACTTGGAAGGTTTTCTGAGTTCCTAGTCATACTTTCAGAAGTAGTATGAACTTAAAACATACGATCTCGAAGGTCAAAATCAATGTTGAATGTCTAAGGGTTTTCTTAATAGGAACAAATTATTTTTATAGTTGTAAGCAAACTATGTGCCAAGTATACCTGCTTCAGGGTAGTGGTACAAAGACAGTTGATTTAACAGACCAGAAAAATGTTGTGTATTTACTTTTTGATCATGGTTTCTGTCCTGTAGGAGTAATACAGACAAGATCATAAGTTTGAGGTAATGCTTTAGACTCCTGAGAAGAAACATGCTTAGATTCAGAAGGATCACAATTCGGTTATAAAGTTACTTTTCCCTTCTCGCTTCTTTGGTTTGAAGACACTTTATTACAGGGGCTGAATTTAAACTTATAATTTATTCCCGTTAGTGTCTTGTGCTTCCAGCCTCTGAGCCACTTCAAACTAATAGGAACTTCATTAGAATTAGATTAGAATCACCTGATGAAAATTTAATGCTATGATAGCATTTATATTGCTCCAGCTCTTCCATTGTTTCATGAGAAGCAGGATGAGAAATAGGTAAGTGTTTCGCTTGTAGAGTGTGGCCATGATGGGCTCAAATTCTAGCAGGCACGTTCTGTTGGGGTGAACTGGCTGAAGATGCTTTGTAGCTCAACATTGCAGTATTAATTAGAGATCTTCATGACAGTGCAGTAGCAATACTGCCTTTGTTTTGGTAGATTGCTGTTCTTCATTCTCGGAAGAAAATGATGCGCTATATCGTGACATCTAGAAGACCTGGAAAATATTGCATTCATGGTGTTCGAATTGTTCCAAGTGTTTACTTTCAAACTAAATGAGAAACAATAAAATATGCCAACTAAATCAACACCAGCATTTGTTTATAGTGCTACTTCAGAAATGAACAGTAATTCTCTTTTAACAGCTTTTTTTTCTAGGCAGGATATCTGGTTCAGCATGGCAAATCTTCAATTTACCCTGCTTGTATAAGGTGGAGTTAAGCAAATTTCTGTGGATTTCAGATGATGGCCTGGTAAGGTAACTTCTGGTCCCACAGTGAATATCAGCTATCAAGTTCTCGCATAGTTATGCAGAGCCATTTCCAGTATGAGTTTTGCCTTCCAGATGTCAGGATTTGCATGCACATTGAATAATGGTTTCTGTATTGATGACGAAACAACAGGGAGAATAAAACGATCATAATCCTTTTTTTTTTTTCTGAAAATATTTTACCTAAAAATAAGATCTTGCAGTTTATCTTAGGGGGGGAAAAAATCTAGCCATGTAACATAATAGAGTATTTAAAGATTGTAGTAGAACATATGATAGGAAAGGTGTTTTGTTTTTATTTTGTATTTTTTAGGAAGAACTGACTCTGTTCAGTGAATGGTGCTGGAGAAAGACGTTATTTCCTTACATCTATGAACTCTGAAGGGAAATCTTTATTTCTGCATCAGTGTCATGCACCTATATTTGCTATTATAAGATGCCATTGCTGTGGTAAAGTATGATTCAAATTAACTGCTAGGTTAACTTTTTTTTCTTCCTTCTTACAAGAAGGTAATTTATTTTGAATTTTTCTTCCTTATAGATTTTTGTTGTGTAGACAGCTGTAGCTCAAAATAGCTGTTTCTTTCAGATACGTTATTCAGTGTATGCTACTCTAGGGCTTTTGTTTGTGGTGTTCTGAAAACTCACAGCTGAGTGAGGTTTGGGCAGGCAGGTAAGGAGGAGATTAGAAACAGTAGAAAACTTAGCACTGCTGGTCATGTCTCAGCTTGGACAAACTAAACCTGTTCAGGAAGTCTCACTTAACAGAGATTTTTCCTCAGCTTTGTACTTCAGGTGTGAGCCTGCAAAACTTCAGCACGTCCCTGGCCACAGAGATGATTATGGGACTGGAGCGTCCTTTATTTGAGGCTGAGAGCTGGGACTATGCAGCCTGGAGAAGAGAAGTCCCAGGGGGATCTTATCGATATGTATAAATACATGACGAGAGGGGAAGAAGAAGAGGGAGACAGACTCTTCTCAGTAGTGCCAACTTACAGGGCAAGAGGCACTGGACACAAATTAAAAATGATTAATCTCAATCTTAACACAAGAAAACCTCTACTGTGAGGGTCATCAAACACTCCAACGGGTTGCCTGGAAAGGCTGTGGAGTCTCCATCTGTGGAGACACTCAAAACCTGGCTGGGCAACAAGCCACTCCAACGGGTTGCGTGGAAAGGCTGTGGAGTCTCCATCTGTGGAGACACTCAAAACCTGGCTGGGCAACAAGCTTTAGCTGGCCCTGTTGGAGCAGGCGGATTGGATTAGATGATCTCTAGATCAACCTTAGTGATTCTATGATTCCATGGTTTGAAACATTTTTGGTGGTATCTTTGTGTGAAATAGTAGAAAGATAGTTGGTTGGGGCTTTGTTCTTTCAAAGAGCATCTTAAATTTAGGAAGCGACTCTGACAAAAGTGTTCCTGTTAACAGAAAGGCAGATTTGGAGAGTATTTGTGGATTACAAATTGGTTGCACATTGGAATTTCATTAGTATCTTAGTTGTGTCTATGTCTGTAAGTTTCTGGTGAAATGGGAGCAGATAAAGGGAGCGAATCAGTTAATGTTGACATCTCTATGAACTATTTGGGTTTGGAGTTTTATTTGGAACAAGATATACACTAGTTCCATGGACCAAACATCCTAGCTGTCCTTGTTTTTTTGAAAATATTTGAAGACTGGTCTGAACCATTACATCTTTCAGGGGCTAGAGTATATTTCTGCTGGAGCAGAATTTCCAGTTCAGGTTCCTCCAAAAGGAGTTGATTTTGCACGCACAAGAGCTGCTCTGCAAAGCAAACTAAAGCTCCATGAGGAAGACTGAGAGGATACTCACTTCAAAACTGCCGTGTTTGCTCAAAGCCAAAATGCAAATGTGCAGGCAACCAAATAGTATGAAGTGCAGGTTGGTGCTCTCTTTTGAATTTCCCTCTAACCTCAATTACTTTATCTTCTGTCAGTTATTTCTCTGTTTTTTCTGCTGTCTAGAAATTTTTAATTTCTCTTGTGTCTGATAGGAGGCTTTGCCCTTGAATAAGAACTGCATCTGGATACATGTATTTCTAAATTGCATTGTTGGTCTTTTTAATACTTGAATTATTACTGCTAAGATTTTTCCTGTGAAACTCGTGTTGACTGTTCACTCTAGGATAAAACCCTAGACTTTTGAAAGAACGCATTTGGATACAAAATTTTTAAGGGAAGAATGATGTCAGCTTTCCCATTGTCTTCTAGATAAACTTCTTTGGTCTAAATTGAGATTTATTACCCAATGTTCTTTTGTTGTGCAGCTGACTGAATGATAAGGAAGTTTATTCTCGCAGTTTTTCAAATGAATGTAGAAAAAAAGCTACTTCTTGTGGCACATGTCTCTGAGTGAAGTGTTTATGCTTCTTCAGATTGATGAAGGAAAAATGAAATGCCCCTGCTGGTATGCTTTCTGGAGGGCTAATTAGGTAGAAAATCTCTCAGATTTCTTGTGGAAACCCCCTCTTCTACAAAAGCCCTGGAGACTTTGCTTTTTCTTTCTGATAACAGATAGTTTGAAGTCTGTGACTTTTTTTTTTTATTTTTTTAAGTGTTAAAGTATATTGTAAGCAATGATGTGAAAAATACACTTTTGGATTAGCCTGGTAAGAACAAATTTATTATTCTCCCAAAATGTGAGCAAAATTCACCTGGTTTTATAAAACTCTGTAAAAACAGAAATTGTCAGGACCTCTTACACATATTTCAAGGTGATATTTTTTTTTTTCTGTGTAACACTGTATGAATGACAAGGAAAAGTTTAAATTTAAAAAAAAAAAAAAAGAAAAAAGTGAGACCTGTTAGGTCATTGATATAGTCTTTGACCTAACAGTCCTGATCTAGTTAAAGATGTTAGATCTAGTTAAACCTTTGACCTGATCTAGTTGAAGATGTCCCCGCTTACCGCAGGGGGGTTGGACTAGGTGACCTTTAAAGGTCCATTCCAACCCAACACATTCTGTGATTCTAACCACAGCATATTAAAACAGCAAGAAACTGTCTCTCTTTTACACAGATGTTCTTTTGTATGGCATTTGGTTCTATGAATTTGATTGCAAGTTTTTGGTACAGCTCTAAGTAAAAAAAAAAAAAAANAAAAAAAAAAAAATCCAAATACAGAGGTTTAAGTTATTACCTGAAAATCTGACCTACATTGTGAGGGTGAATGGAAAATAACATGACAGACAAAATTAATTTTATTTTTTTTAGCAAATTCTTAAACCTAGTTGTATCCTTCCTTTCAACTCTTTCACGCCTTTTGTTGGGAAAATGCAGAATGCATAGGGATTTGTTGGATTCATTCACGTTAAGTACAGTACATCCATGTTTCTCCTTATCGCACGACGGCCCCAGTGTAATTGTACAACGGGAGCTGACTCCTGCTGCAGTGTGCCAGCTGGGCAGCACAGCTGTGCTGCCCATCATACTGCAAGAGCAGCAGAAAAGCGTGGGTGAAAAAGCCTGCTGCAGGTTCTTTGGCTGCTGCTTTTTCTGTTTCTTCTTCCCTAACAAATTTGCAGTATGATTGAAGTTGGATTCTTTTGTGTTTTGCAGGAGGCCAGTGCAGATCCGATTACAAAACTAATGTTAACTGGAGAAGGGCTCAGGTGCTTCATAGCTTTCCTTCCCCCTCTGTTTTGTGAGCTAGTTTAACAGATAATAATATGTCTCACATGTGCCATTGTTACCTGTGGCTCAGTTCTTTGTTTTGGTCTTCTCAAGAGTCCTTTCAGAGAACTTTTAAAGATGATCCATGCTCCTGCCATCATGTTCTTTTACAGAATCTAACCTAATGACAACCTAACAGAGTAGATCTTCCCTTTTTTCCTATGTGCTGGGCTCAAATGGATTTAGTTAGTTAATTTTTTGTCATGCCCAAAGAAAAGTATTTCTTTAAATCTCTTTAAGTAATGGACTGTTATGTCTAATAGTAGCCATTGTTCAATGGCACAGGTATAGACCATAAGTTTGGTGAATTCACAAGTTACCTTTATACACTGATATGAAAATGGGAGGCATTTTAGGCATTCGTTAGGTAAGTATAACTAAGCAACCTCCTTGTTCTCTGATCTGATACATGCTACTTCTTGGTGGCATTGAATTCCCAATTCCTGTTTTGCAACTTTTGTAAATTTGAGTAAAATTAATATTAAAACAGAGCCTAGTTTATTTTACTCTTACACATAATACCTGATATCACTCTTTTTTTTAACAATAGCAGCTCACATGGAGGGTAACGTGATTCAGAGGAAAGATCATTCGAGGTATAGAACTTGACTTTTCACTGCTAAGTTCAGTTTCATACTCTTTAGTTCATTAAGCTCTTAATGAACTAAATTTGTAATCACAACCTTGGAAAAATCATATGAAGGGATTATAAATGGACTAGGAATATAAAGTGGTGATAAGATACCTCAGGCAGACCTGAAAGCCATGGGACTTCTGAGGAAAACATAACTTGTGCAAACTGGGACAGAGATACTTTCTTTGCATTTCACATTTGATGACCATTGAAATTCATGTGTTGTAGGGTTTAAGTAGCATATTTTATGAGAGGTTTGGTGTACTTTGGGGTCAGAACTGAATGTTTTTAGCTTGTTTACTTGTTTTTTTTAGGTTCAGCTGTATTTATTAATTTGTCCCTGTATGTTGGTTGTTCCCCCCCCCGCCTTCCCTTTTAGCACATGTGAGCAGGATAATTTCGTGGTGTGTGAGAAGTAAATTCTGCACTAGAGAATAACATCTGTTTACTCCCAAGAACCTGTTAATCAAGCTTACCAGTTGTCACCTGACACTAAGGGGACAGGTAGGTTCTTTTAGGGATCCTTGGTAGAATGATGATGGCACAAAATTGTAGTTACAATTAAAGCTTTATTTTCTCAACAGGATATTATGATTAGTATAGCACAGAATTTATGATTAGAACAGTACAGGATTTCTACAAGCAGAATCAATATAGTACAATTTGTAAGTATTGTAATACGGAATTTATAATATAACTTATGAATTCTAATCACCTAAGTAATACAAAGTTTATAATACAACTTAACATATAATTCCTAATTACCTGGACCCTCTGCAGACCAGGTCAAGTCTTAATACATGGTTTGCTGTATCAATATAACAGTCATAATCTAGACTAGAAAATCATATAAAAGCATATGAGTCAGTCAGTCTTCGGAGGAAGCAGATGATGGTGGAGGCACCCCAGACCACCGAGGGTGCAGTAGCTCTGGTCCAAGTTCCCTGCTTAAAACTTGTAACTGCGTGATTTTATGGACAGTGCTCTGTGTGCTGTTATGCTTCCCTTTTTGTGATGGGGTCACCACCACCACCAGCTTGGCTGGGTGCCTGGGACCTTCAAGGCCAGTAAGGAAGGGAGTAATCGGCCTGGCGCCCAGGAATGTTGAGGCCAGTAGAGGGGGAAGAAGAAATCTGCTTGGTTTGTCTGCCTGGTTCACAGGACCTTCAGGGCCTGATAATAAGGGGAAAGGGAATCAATACGTGACCTGCTCAGTCACAGAGAATGGCTGCTTGCCTTATAAAATGGTGCTAGTTATGCTAACCTACATTACCAGGGTTTGGGAGCAGGGGCCACCAGTCACATCAGTCTTATCCTGACACCTCCACAAGGCAAATTCCAGTTCTGATAACTGCAAATTCTGAAATAGTGGTGATTGTGGATTTTTTTATATAAACATTTTCCACTTATAACAACACTTCTTATGAAGATGTTTGAGATGTGGAGCAGAACAAAAGGAATTTAATCTTAGGTAGTGTTATTAATATGGGATTTGCCTAGACGGTCTAATTTGAGTTGCTATAGTTCCCTTTCAACTTCTTTATTTAGATGACTCATCTATTTTTAAATGGCAAGTCAGGGAGAAGATAGCACCTGCTGGAAGTGGACTGCTTTTTTGTTTAGGTTTTCCTTACCTGCTGTGGTGCTGACATTTCCTTGACGTGTATTGCTAATGAATGGGAAGATGCTCTCATGCCAGGTCTGGAAACGTACCAGGCTCCCTATGAGCTCCATGACTGACATGTAAGAGGACTCAAGGCCATGGAGTACTTAGTTAAAAGATAGCTTTGGTGATGACACTCGCAGATGGGCGTTAAACTGCCTGGAAGTTTGGCATCACTCCAATGTCCTTTCTAACGCATCTACACCTTTCTTTTGGTGTCAAGTACCAAGGTGTTTTTGGAGTATGTGCAGCTTCCTATTCAAAGACAGGCAAAATCATAGAATGGTTTGGGTTGGAAGGGACCTTGAAGATCACCTAGTTCCAACCCCCCTGCCATGGGCAGGGACACCTCCCACTAGGCCAGGTTACTCAAAGCTCCATCCAACCTGGCCTTGAACACTTCCAGGGATGGGGCACCCACAGCTTCTCTGGACAGCCTGTTCCAGTGTCTCACCAACCTCACAGTAAAAAGTTTCTTCCGAATAGCTAATCTAAATCTGCCTTCTTTCAGTTTAAAACTGTTACCCCTTGTCCTATCACTACAGTCCCTGATGGGGAGAAGCATTGAGGTTATTTTCTGTTTCTGATGTAATGTATTTCTAAAAGTTGATCCTCAACTTTGTTAGCACCTTCTCTTACCCAAAAGACTTGAATTGCTTTGTAGGCACATTCTGTAAAAAATGGGCAGGAATGTGTTTTTGTCATGTGCCTTGTGTTATTTTTGTGATTGACAGGGCTAAAAGTTTTCCAGTGTTGAAATGCAGGGCTGTCAGGTAGGTTGCTAACCATGTCTCCTGCTGTGGTGTTGTCACTTTAAACGCTAATCATGATAGCATGGGGGGATAAAACTATTCTGTACAATAAGTAGTATATTGGATTGGAAAACTGGTAAGGGAGCCGGGATACTGACTGTCTTACTACTGCAGCTTCAAAGTCAAGACTGTGAGGTATGTGACATGACTGCATGGGGTAACAGAATGTATATCTCTAGTAGAGAGGCATGGCTTTATTTCTACCAAGCTTCAACAGAATGTGTGATCTTGATCCAGCTGTAAATTATTGTTTCTCCCATGTGCTTAACAAACATAGCAACTATATTTATTGTGGTTCACTTCTTTTACTTGTTTCAGTAGTTGCACTAAATAAAGCCTCTCTGACAAATGAGAAAAAAAGAATCTCTCAGGCTGAGATTTAACATCAGCACTTCCTGTCAGTCTCTTGGGAGAGCTGGGACGGGAACAGAGGGAGGGGCAGTCCTGAGGTCAGAGGAGATAGTGGGCATAGCCTCTGTTTTTCTTTCCTCCCTTTCCAAACTGTGTGCTTATTGCCAGCTTTACTTGAATACCCCAAACATAGTTAATGGTCATCCTTAGACCTTCTAATCTGATTTTAATGTGTTGATGGCGTTGTACCAAGCTGACAAGTGCTGACCTTTTTATGGCTGTAGGCACAAGCTCCCTCACCAAGAAAGTGTCTGAAAGCAAAAAGCCATCACTTAGGCTGATACTTTATTTCAAAGCTGAACACGGTCACTATTAAATAAACCTATGTCTAATGTAAATGTATCTGGATTCGCTTTCTAGCTACAGATTTCTTTAATGCCTTTGTTAGTCAGAGTAAAGTTCTTTTAAAATTCTTTGAACTATGAGCGGTGGTGATAGCTGATTATTCTTCAGATAAGACAGACATTTCAGAAGCGTTCCTTCGATAGTGTCTGGGCTTTTTGGTGGAGGGAAGGAAGAGTTTTACATTTTCCAGGTCATCGGTATAAGTTCTCCACTTTCTTGTACAGTATTGATTTGTCTCATTTCCTCAATAATTAATTTGTGATTGATAGTTATTTGCTGTACTCTGATGCTAGAAACCTCTGTATTCGAGAAGGTAGATTCCTGCTATGTGCTTTTCTCAGAAGAATTTCTTTATTCTGTTATACAGATTTGACAGGGAGCGAGTTGTAACGTAGTACTGGACGGAAAACCTCTAAATATTTCCTATAATTTATCTATCCAAAATGTCTGGTACAACCAGTCCTTTAACTATTTTAGTGAGGGTGGAGGGAAATAGACTAATTCAAAAAGTCTAGTCATTCCCTCCTGCCTCTGTTTTTCTTACATGTGGAGTTTTGTTGCTGATTGTGAATCCCCCGCCTTTTTTTTTTTCTTCATGGAGAATATGATGTCTGGTTAATGCTGAAGCTTGCTGTATCTTAGCCTTGGTACAGAAGAGGTGTAGAAATTCCCTTGTAGATTTTCTATAATGAATAATTATTTTGATGTGGACATTTAGGATACTTCTCTAAGATTTCAGTGGGATCACTGAAGTATTTGTGGACCGTTATCATTTTTGGAGAGTTTGAAAAGTAGTATGGGATAAGCTAGGCCTCACAGATTTTGTGTAAGCTTCTCTCCCAACAAAAGGTAAATACAACAATTGAATAACCCAGTGAATCTGTAGCCATAATGGTGATGTTTTTAAATGTCCAACTGCAGAACGAATTCATTTTATGTAGCTCCATGATGAATTGATGAGATTAATTGTTGAATGATGAAAATGCAGAAGTAGCAGTTCTATGTATGCACATAGATTTCATAGAACACTTAGTGTATTTTAAGTGAATGATGTCATAGTCCTAATGGCTCGGATAAACAAACTAGTATCCAAGTGAGTTATAAGGGTGAATTATAAGATTTGATCCCAGCATGAATTAAGAACACAAAGTGGGCAGAAATTGTTAGTAAATTGTATTTACATGGTTATCCTGAAGTTCTTAGAATGCAAGCGTTTATGTTGTGTGAAGATGGAGAGAGAAATCATGAGTTCGTTTTCTGTGAAGAAGTTCAGTTTCATGAAGTTTTAGTGTTTAGTATGGTGGTCTAAATGAGCTTTAGTGAGCTGAATTATAACTTTTAAACAAAATGAGTAATACTGAAAGATCTCTTTTATATTGTGGGGTAAAAGCTAGAAACCGAAAGAAATTAAAGGTTCTTGTTTTCTGTTTCTTAACTGAAAGTACTGCTTTGCCGCCAGCAGAATTGATTCTTTCAAGACTGAAGAGGCTAGTTCTGCACCATGCTGCCATGGAATATGTTCAAGTACTGATCAGTTCATAATACATACGTAGTAATTCTGGGAATATGCTACACAATATTGCATGCAATGTACAACATATGCAACATAGCTTTCAAAGCTTGTATATAAACACAGCTGCTTTGTATGTTACATAAAAAAAAAGCCCCACGCGTTTGAGTGGAAACCTAAGCTCGATTGCATTTGTGCAGGCACAGTTTGTGTGCACAAGTGCATTCTGCTTTATGCAAAAGGAATCCTTCAGTTACACTGCATATGGGATGCGTTTAAGAATTACCTAGGTGACTCTGTTCTTCAGAACTGGACTGTCTGAGAGATTAAATAAAAATACTTTCATAGCTGCTTCATCCATTTTCATAGATTTTATTCTATTTAGTACTGGCTTCTTTTACAGACAATTACAATATAGTCTTGGATTTGAGGCTGACTTAAAATTTGTGTGCACTAATCAGCTCAGCTCCATTTAATAGGAGGTTTCTATATGTTGGGGGAGCAGAAGAGGTGTGTAAAAATGCAGATGGTATAGGTTGGTATGTTAGGGTTTATATAGATTCTGAGATAAGGTATTTAGTGTTCTCCAATTATGTCTGCTGTCTTACCTCTTCAGATACATAGTCAACAAGAAAACTTATTAATACCAACAAATTACATTCTCCTCTTCAGAGATTAGGCAGAAGAACAATGGGGTTGGGGAAGGTGTCTTTGGGTAGAGTGAAGGGACCTAGTGAATGCAGCAATCTTTAAAAGAGGTTTGTGTTGGAATACTGTGGAGTAACAATAAGCTACTAAAAAAGGACTTGGTAAATCATTATGGGGTAATGAGGTAATTTACTGACTTTTGTTTGTGAGGAGAAGAAGAAAATTGAAAGGAATACTTCTAGATCTATTTTGAATAGAGTTACTGCGCGGTGATGAATGAGTGGAAAGTGTTAGACCTTTATATATAACAGGGAATAAATGAAGTGTCACATGCTTGTATGAAGCAGGATATGTGCATGTGTGATGTGCATATGGTCCAGCCATCTCGCCTCCCTGCCTGTCTTTTTGACACTTGGCTAGTGGAGGGTAGATAAAATGAAAATGTTAATGTCAGTTGTTGATCACACTTGTTCAAAGATCCTTCTTTTCTTTGCCAGCTGGAGACAGGTCCTGCGAGGGCAAAATTCCTCTTTTTTAAAAAATAAAAAAAAAAGAAAAACACCTTTCTGCCAGATTTAGAAAAACTTGAAGGAACTTAATCAGATAAGCTTAAATCCTGGATGAGTATTTGTGTTTGTGGGGTTTTCGTGTACTTTCTGTGAAGCACATGCAAAATGGAATACAGAATGCTGTTTTTATGTTATATCCTTTCAGAAGTGAAGTGTGGCCATATGTAATAGCTCTTGAGAAGGTTTCTATTGCACGAACCCAAACAGTTAAAAGCTTTCTAATGGCTCTGCTGCACTGAGGGCAGGACAGTAGGGAGTGCATGGTTCATGGTATGAAGGAACAGGTTGGCTGAAAGGGCATGCTTACACCAGAGAGAAGGATGGCAGCAAAACCATGACAAGATGAAACTCTCATTTGTTGCCTGTTTTGAAATGGGAGTAGTAGGCATCTTGTGTTGGACTGAAATTGTGTTATTTCACTGCTAACTTTTGAAATTGGCAAAGAGAACTTGTCTGTAGCAGGAGAACAACTTTTCCAGTAGTGGAAAAAAACCGTTGTTCTTACAAAGCTGTTTTTTTGAGTCTGACCGCTGGTAATCCTTTGTTTTGTTCTTCTGCAGGAGACAGCTGGATGTAAAGGCTTTGTGGTTTATCCAACCTGAGCTTTCATTACACTAGATCAGTTTTCTATATAGAGACTGGATGCTAAAACCAGTCTGTGCTTTAGTTGTGGTGTAGTTAGTATGTTCTCTGCTGTGAGAGTTAGGTTTTTGGAAGACTCCTAAGGTTCAGCATACCTGAAGAAGTCATGCCTTCTGACAAGAAATGGTTGACTGTAATCTATTCTATGTCATAATTTTCTGTGACCCTAATTTGTTATGCAAAATGGTTGTCTGGGTCAATTCTGTTTCACCGAATGATAGCGCATTACTTGTGGAGCCTGTTATCTGTTGACGGAAATGCTTATCTGGGTAGTCCTGTTTATAACAGCTACTCCTCTGGAACACTTCCCACTTCTACTTGTTTAGTAGACTAGAGAAGGGCATCTCTTTATTGACACAAAAGGAGTTTTCTGACCAAACGGGAAAGCTGCAAATTTTCCTCATCTTTACCCCGGGTTGTTCACTTTTTGAGCCAGAGGAGGAGAGGGGAACATCTCCTAAGAGGAAGGAGGCATATAGCCACCAAGTGCCTAGCTCCTGCTTCGGTAATTGAAACCGCTTTTTCAAACGAGTTTTGTATGTAGACCCACTGAGAATGCAGGCTGCATGGATAGCCTTTACTATCAAAATACTATATTGTGTCAAGTATTCAAAAGGCGGGAGAAAGAAGAAACCAAGGTAGATTGGCTTTATTCAAAACATAGAAAGCTTTTTGCATTGTCAGTGCATCATGTTCTCGTGGTGAAGAATATCCCACTGCAAGTCGTCTCTGTCTGAGAAGAAAACACGGGGAAATGCACTGGAAAGCTTCTCATATAAATAAACTTCAAACTCTAGTTTATGTCTTAAAATCTCGCATCTCATCCTCTTTCAGTAGGCAAAAGAGGAACAGATCTTCAACTTGTGCATAAGGATAGCTCAGAATTAATTTTGCAATAAAGAGTTTTTAAATAGTAGCTCATAGTCTTTGTTTTGGAGTCTCACAGAACTTAAGCGAGTGATAGTGGGGTGGGGTCAGGGATGTGACAGGACTTTTTTTTTGTAACCTAATTTTTCCAAAATGTTTTGAACGGTTACTTACTGTTATTAACTTGAGGAAGCAGTCAGGATTTCATCCTGCTGTTGGCTGAATAATTTTTCTGTGTGACTTTTCTGTTTGTCCTTTGTCTGGCCTTTGTATATAAATCCATTTTGAAAGTGAAGATCTGTTGTTTTCTTTTTTTCCTGCAAGTAGATAAAACTACTGGCATAGATGAAGAAGATACATGAAGGAAAATCTTGGTCTTTGTTTCTGTATCCTTAATAGCTAAAAACTTGGTTTCTTCCCTCTGCCTCAACCTACAGTTGTGTATCCAAAGTAACAAGAGAATTTGTGTCTTGATGTCTGCTGAATGAGGACTTCGTTAAATTAATGTAGATCAGTCTTACTTGAGCTGAATTGTGCTGACTTGGTGGTTCCTTCCTTAAGATGTCAACTTAATTTTTAAAATCTTTCTTACTTCTTTTATTACTTACATTATTGGAATTTTTAAAGGCTTTGTTCTGTGAGCAGACAGAACAGGACATGTCAATATTTGTCCGTGACCGCATCCTGCAAAAACATGACTGGTTTGTCCTGTTGAGACTTTTTTTTTTTTAAGATGAGCTCAGAATTTTGTAATGAAATTCATACACTGAGTTAAAAAGGTTTGTGATTTGAGTGAAAATGTCATATGAACAAACAGTACGTGAAAATAGCTAAGCAAATAGCAATTAAAACACGGACAATAACTTTCAGTCATGAGGTATTGTCGGTGCTGTTTTCAGATGTGCAGAGGGAAAAGCTCTCAATTGTTCTTAAGTCGGCTGGTAACTGAATCCACATTTGTAGAGCTTGACAACAAAAGGCTTTTTGTTCGCAATTGGTATTCATCTAGGACATGCTAATTACTGAGCATAAATAGAACATGGTGTATGAGCAGGCCAATATAACATGTTGCTCAATTTGTGACTTACCAGAAATCCATAATTTATATTAAAATAGTTAGAATTACAGGTAGAAGCTACTTGTCAAGGGATTTTTAGATTTCTGCATGAACGAGCATGATGTAATTACTTTGAGAAGCACACACTGCTGTATTTGATGTGGCAGCAAGATGTGCAACCCAGGCAAAACTCTTTCTGAATATTACTTGCAAGCATATAATTAATTTAGTGAGACAATACTGACTGTAGCAAAGCCAGTGGGTGCTTGATAAAAGAAGCAACAAGACTTATTTACCCCTGCTATTTGCAGATAAAGCATACTAAAGAAAATTATTCTAATGCTTTCCTCAAAATTTGTTATCAATGTAGTTGTATGATCATATGTGATTTGCATGTCAAGTAAGCATGACTGACTTTCTTTGCTGGGCCATTCAGCAACGTGTGTCTTATTGTTGGTGTGATACTTGTGCCTCCCATGCTCTTCACAAGAGTCAGAATGCTTTTTGTAGGATGTTACCGTAATCATGATGAATAAGCAGAAACACAGTTGAAACTGTATGTTTGGCATGTACAATATTACTGATATTTTTCTGTTCTTTGCATAGTGGGAACAGAAACTTGGTTAAACAGCAACTGACCTGAAAGAACACAAAGAAATAACATTTGATAAAGTACACACTCCCTGCCCCTCCGCGTAATGTTTTTAATTGTGTTAACTGTGCAAGTCATGTTCTTGACTAAAACAGATGTGTCCGAAGACCAAAAGTGTAATGGTTTCCAAACTATATGAAATGCGTTGAGGTGGCAGGTGTGACTTGATAAATGAGCATGTCATTTTAAGTTATTGTCTCAGGATTTTTTTGTGGAGTATGGAACAGAAACTTTGAGGGTTTTCTTCTCTATTTGAGAAGCGTGCAAGCATTCTTGCTAGTGGAAAGGTGAGTGTGTGGGGAAAGCACAGAAAAAGGATAAACAGCAGATTTTAAGTTCTTCATCAGCGTGCGGTTCTTACGTTGGTCGCTGATTTAGACTCCTGTTATATTAAGATCATGTTCCTTTTCTGCCCTTTTCCAGGTAGCGGTGCTACAGCAGTTGTCCAGGCAGCACTATGCAAACCCAGGCAAGAACGTGTAGCAATAAAGAGGATCAACTTAGAAAAATGCCAAACCAGTATGGATGAATTGCTTGTAAGTAAATCAGAGTGGAACATATTACGTGGAGACTATCTTCGGTTTGAATTTTGGTTTTTATTTGGTCCAAGAATGAGGGTAGAATTTTATGGAGGATAATAGTGAGGAAAAGATTTGAAAATAATCTGCGAGAAATATGCCCTTTCCCTAAAAATGTATTTTACTAATGTATATTCTCTAATACCACAAAAACAGGAATTGCAAATTTGAATCTTGGGATAACCAACTGCTGTGAACTGTGGGAAGAACCTTACCCCTTGCTTTCTGGAGGCTCAGTTTTCAAGAGATTACTGTCTGGTTGTCTATCTCCTCTTAATACTGAGGAAAGACACATTTTCCTTTGGTTAAACACTGACTAAAAATATAAAGGTAAAATTTAGTAGGTCTCCTTAAAATGTCTACAGTACCAAAACATGGCAAAAACTAGTTGTTGGATCATTTTGTAATGATAACTTTTGAGGGGAAAAGTAGGAATGGTTACACTGCCACCTACACAAGGAAACTCTTGTTAAATCTAATAACACGCATTTATCCGATAGGCCATAACAAGCCATTTGAGGAATGCTGTTTGTTTGGATCACTAATGAGGAGGAAGGGCCCTTCGTAAAAGGGACTGCAATAGTTTTTCCTCTGCACTGGTTATGGCAATCCATACGAAGTCGCAAAGAACGGTTAAAAACCGAAACCTGTTGCTTTCTAATGCTCCTAGTCAGGTGCTTATAAGAGTAATGCGTATTTATATATAGGCAGTATAACAAGAGTTGAAGGACAAAAGACCATTCCAAAAGTGAGAACACTCTCTTCTGTTCCGCAGGTTATACTACTGCCTAGAGACTGTGGGCTTTTTCTAATGCAGAAATTCCTGCCTCTGAAGGAAATGGTCTCCTCAGCAGGGAATTGCCAGTGCAAAAGATATCTTGAATTTGATACGGAGGGTATGGTCCATCCAGTTTCTTCAGATAAGATGGCTTGTTTACAGTGGAGGACCCCAAATGCTCTTCCCCTGATGATTGATGGCATTCACCTTCAGCTTATGTAGCAGCTTGTATGGGACATTATTGTGTTTTTCTTAAAAGAGGATTGTGGTAGTGGAAGCTACAGCTGAGGTAGTGAGGCTTCTGTCAACTAAAAACTCAAAAGATAAATTCTGAAATGTGTTTAGAAAGAGACCAGCCCAAGGTGAGATGCTGTGCATGATATATTAACATCTACAGCCCATAGAGAACACTTCTATAAAACCAGAAATACTAACGATTGTAATATAAAATGGTCAAAATTTGATCTTTTTTGATTAGAATTTGAACTAATAATGGGAATTGAGAATTTAAAAGTTACAACAAATAAAAACAGACAAAACTGCCAAAAATCTGCAAGAGATCTAGGTCGTCTAGAGAAATAATTACAGTTAGTTACCAGCTTGTACAAAGATACCTTAGCAAGTGCTTGAGTATCTTTACTGCTGACATGTCTCCACTGTGTGCCAAATAAGGCAATAGGTCTTGCATTTTTGGTCCCATATTGTTTTCTTTTGGTACGAAGATAACTGTCCATACGATCGTTTTTATTTTTTACCATGTCAATTTAATTTCTGCTTTTCTGTGTTCAGATTTTGTTTCTTTTATTTGTTGGTCTGTTTTGATCGGAACATAAATTCTGGCTTTCCGAGGTCCTGGTTAGGAGTTTTAAAAAAAAAAAAAAAGGCCATGTTTCCTTTTATTTTTGTATGCGCATGCACACATGGGCATGCATACACATACATAATTATTTTTCTGTGAGAGGAAGCATACTTGTTTTGACTCAGTTCTGATAGATTTTAAAATTTTGTTTGAAAAATAGAGAAGTTATTCTGCAAAAGGGCATCATTGACCTTCAAAACTCTTGTTACAACTGTACTAACATTTTTATTTCAGTTGATAATACTTAGAATGCTCTTTCATTTTGGGTTTTTTAACACCATTTTTGAGTCTGCTCAGTTTTCAATCACTTATTTTTCTGATCAAACAGTTTCCATTGGCACAGGGACGTTCTAAAACTCTGTCTGCCCTCTGAACATGCTGTTTTGTAAAATCCTGCTGCTGAGTGCTTATGGATGGTGTGCAAAGGCACCCTTTGCAAATTCTCAGCTGTGTGGCCTTCAGAGAAGTGGAAAATGCAGCAAGCCTGGTGCCCACGTAAGCAGACTTTGGGCCAGTGTCAATTAAAATAGAAGGGCAGTGGGGGAGGGAGTTTAAATAATGCTAAGGTTACACAAACTGCCAAACTCCTGAAATTCAATACTCCATTTCCTGCAATGTCCTGTGTTCTCACTATTGTAAGCTAAATGTAACTTAACCCTATGAGCCAAGGAAAAAAGTTCCTGTCCTTAGGGTTGTCCTGACTGGGTATCTTCCCCCATCCCCTTACCTCCAGTTTTTTAAAACAACCAAAAATCTCAGCACTACAAACCAAAGAATATTCTACAGAATAGCTTATTTGATGGAATGGGTTTTCAAACAGCCGTACTCCGGGTATCCCTGGAGGAAGCCCCTGGGAAGCACCCACAGGGCTGTGGCACCTGCCTGGTGCCTGGGGTCTGGACCCATCCCTGTGGGCGCTGCAGCTGAGAACTGAAAGGAGCCGTCTCACAGTTGCTTATTAACTGTGTCGCTCACCTGCCCTTAGGCCGACACACATTCTTCTGCAGCTGCTTGGTGAAACTGGATCAGGAATAACCTGGCCGAAAAGACGTTAGCTTTTAACCTGGGTGTATTTCCTGCTGCAGTACACAAACACTTGTGCTAGCACAAGGGAGGGAGAAGCAGAGGGAGAAATTTTAGATTTTAAGTGCCGTTATGGCTTTGGTGCTGTTGTGTTGATGAAGGTAGACAAAATATTCAAAGCACTTTCCAGTTAAAGATTGTGAAGCTTACCACAGTCAAGTAGTCACGTTTCTGCACTGTTAACGTGTTGGTAAGATAGATGAGGTGTATTTTTGCTCAGTAGTAGCAGGTAGACTTCTTGAGCCATTGTTTTGTATTACCAGCATAGTAAAACAATATAAGAAATGAAATAGTAATAAAGAGTGGGAGAATCACGTTTCGGATTTGGTATGGGTAGCTGAATTCAGAACCTGAGGCAATAATTTGACTTGTGTTTAAGCTGACCTGCCTGCTGCGAAAGGGAAATGTGCCCCACATAGATTTCTTCTGTTTTTGACCTACTGTCTCCTGGGGGGGGAAGCTAGTTTGCAAATTGCTCAGTTATTCAGGCTCATTGCATGATTATCCAGGCTTTCATCCTTCTGTGGTTCAGGGCTCAGAAGTTGTCTAGGGAGGAAACTTTTGACAGCAAGTCTAGCTGAAGTGTGTGTCAAACTACAGCCTAGCTTAATAGTCACCAACACGTATCGTGAAATTAAATCACAGTCTTTAATACATATAATTAACTTTTTGTTAGAAAGTGGCTGTGATCTCGAGTGCATTGCAAATAGCAGCAGCAAAAAACCCCTCTTTCAGACACTTGCTGAACTGAGGTTGGAAGTTGAAAATGGCATCTGTGGCAGCTTTAACCAATCTTAAGTGGGACTGCCAAAGTGCCTGCCGTGCGCCAGGGCTGGTGAGTCAGTGTGTAACACGGGTCCACCTGAAAGCAGTTGCTTTTCAGGGAGGGAGAGGACGTGGAAGAGTTTGGATTTTAGCTGAATTGGCTCCCCGACTGGCTCACCCTCCAGGACCATGTCCTTTAGCACTAGGGATGGATCTGTGTGGCCGGCGGCAGAGAGGGAGAAGCTGGGTTGTGGGAGCTTAAGTTGGTGTGAGGCCAAACCCTCTGGTACAAAGGAGACCTAAAGGCTCCTACGTAAAAGATTGGCAGGATAGTGAGAGCTGCCGGAAAGGTGTTACAGAACAACTATGTGAAAGAGTGAATAGAAAAAGGACTCTGTTTGAAATAACAGATACAAGGCAGTCATTCTTAATGTGTACAGCTGTGGCATGTCATAGATGGTGTAACTTGGTAGTGCCACGTTGTGCATCTGTTGGTGACTGTGCTCCTCTACTCAATTGTTTCCTCCGACTTTTGGTCTGTAGCATTGCATTTTCCTCTTGCACTTCTGTTTGATTGCGTGGCTCTGGTGTCCGCCTGTCCATCCCACAGTAGCTGAGACAGTGGTGCTGTGTCCTTTGTCCAACAGCTTCCTTCCTCCTTTCCCAGCTGCTCCCATTCTACTCTTTTTCATATCCCTTTTGAACAGGAAAGGCAGTAGGTTTTGATCTTTCCTTGCGTTTTGTTGTCCAGCCTGTAACCATGCCTTCAGTTCTTGGAGACTGCTCATTCTTCATTGCTCACTCTGAATTTGGGACTTTAACAATAATTTTTTTGCTGCTCTCAGAAGAAAATTGCTGTTAGGCAGTGTTAGGCCTGTATCTCCTGGCCAAGCCTCCCTCGTGTTCTTTGCAATAGTGTTTTGTCTTGCATGCAGATCTATAGATAAATTGAAATGTTTTGGTGCCTTGATGCATATTCTGTGCATACTTCAGTTCTGTTCTAGTATTTCACTTTGGAAATTAAACTTTCTCTCTATACAAGCAGAACTGATGGCTGGCTGTGTTATGCTGGGCTTTGTATTTCTTACAGAAAGAAATTCAAGCAATGAGTCAATGCAATCACCCCAATGTGGTGACCTATTACACATCGTTTGTGGTGAAGGATGAACTTTGGCTGGTTATGAAGCTGTTAAGTGGTGGTAAGTTACTGGTTTCACGTGTTTAGCTGCAAGGAAATTGTATGATTATTTTTTTTCTCATGTACCTTGTTTGGGTTAATTGACCTAAACCAAATAAGGAGGGGGGAGAGAGACTACATAAGATGAACCTTGAGACACAGGTGTGTTATAGCAAGAATGTGCAAGCTTAAAGAGTTTGTGCAGGCTAACAATTACTTGAGATAAATTCTGTTGATCTAGCTACTGTAATTTTTTTATTCTGAATCAATATATTAAACTTCTCTATCAAGGCTGTGTAGGGAAAACTGGTGAGAATTAAGTCACTTCTCTGTGTGGCCTTTTTTTGAGTTTCTCTAGAATCCACTCTGTTTTTGTGAAAATGCATATATTTCTGATTTCATAATGAGTGTTTCTCATTCCTTATACAAGGAAGATTCTTCTTAGGACAGGTGTTTAACATGTTGCATCCTTTTTATTGCTTAAACTAACCAGACACTCATGGTTTTGATAGTTAATGATATAAAAATCTTAATTGGTTCCGGGAAAAGTAAAAGGAGCTGAGCTGAATGTGCTTGTGGCTTAGAAAAGCGAGGCTCCAAAATAATATGTGGTGATCCTCGTTGCTACATGGTATTCTTCAAGATTAGTCTTGATGGCAGCAGGCTGCTGCACCATCATCCTAGAAAGCAAGGACAGGAAGTGCTCATAAAATAACACTTGTTACATCACATTTGATTGATTTGTTTGGTGCAATCAAAAGCAAGTGTAGACCCTGAGAGAAACCAGTGATTCATGACAGGAATTTACTGTGAGCTGTTGAAAAAAGCTTGTATTAAAAGAAAATGTTGCTATTAGATTCCTTGAAATTTATAACTGAAGTTCAGTGTCAAGCTGGTGTCACTAGGGATGTTGTCATCATTTGTTTGGAGAGAATATCTTCTTCCAGTCCTGCAGCTGCATGTTTACGTGCATGTTGTGAACATGTGAAATATAAACTAAGCTGGATAATAAACCAAAACGTTTGCTGCGCATGTCTGTTTAAATGTGGGACGCTCCTGAATTTTTAATAAATGGTAGCTTAGCAAGCTGTTAGCAGATCTTTCTAATGGATCATTGAGTGTTACAGTATTCTTGACAAAAACCAGTGCTTTGTTTCTTGTTTTGAACAAGGTAGCAGTGTGCTTTATTCAGAGCGCTAGTTACATGTGGTCTTCACACATACATGCAAAGATTTAAATTGCAGGAGCACAGAAAGAATGAAGAAATAGAATTTTCTCAAGAATCTGATATGATAATCCTGTATATGTGTGTTTTTTCTTTTCTGGATATGCAATATAGGTTCAATGCTTGATATAATAAAGTATATTGTAAACAGAGGAGAGCACAAAAATGGTGTCCTTGAAGAACCGATAATAGCAACAATTCTAAAAGAAGTTTTGGAGGGCTTAGACTATCTACACAGGAATGGGCAAATTCACAGGTAGGAGCATATACACAGTGAAAAGCATTTTCAAAGTTGAGTATATAGTTTGTTGATACTGGTCAGCTGCAGTTGCTTGGCTGAATTGTATTGCCTCTCACATACTGCAAATGCACTTGGTAATTATCAAATGATAACGCTAGGGCAGATGCTGTAATCTTGACTGCAGTTTGTCACTAATACTTAGTACTTGCCTGTCTATCTCTCTTATAGTTAGGATAGGTCTGTGCTGCACTAAGTATGCCAGAATGTCATCTATACTTCTGTGCCTGATGGTACTTTAGGAAGCTAATCTAAATTTAGTTTAAGTGATACGGGCTGTGACTTGATTATTGTGTTACCCAGTAAACCTGTAATCTTGGGCATTTGGGCACTGCTGTATAAATGTGAAACTTACTTTTTCCTGGTAATCAGTAATATGTATTACAGATCTCTCTTTATGACGACACATGAAACTGGGATTGGTGCTGTGGAAATGCACCTTGGGGTATATGCATCTAGTGATTGTTGCCTTCTTTATATTCTGTCTCCATTGACTTCCTCAGAGTAAACTGTGCAGATCCTTTGGGGTGATCTGTACATATCTGTTGTAGCAATCCACAGGTTGCTTCCACTGTTTGGGTGTTGGAAGTGTTGTACTCTGACCTCCCTAATCAATTCTACTGAGGTGAATTTGTCTTTTAAGGAAGGTGCCTACAACATGCTCTCTCTCCCTGTTTCAAGCATTGGCCTTTTGTAAGGGAATCTTTCAAACAAAAAACAGATTCACTGCAGAGAGAACTCTGAGAACGGAGGTAGGGCAGATGTAACACAGTAATTGTTCTTTATGTGTACTTCTTATGTCTCATCTTATAACGAACTGCCTCTGATGTAAATCAAGAACTATTTCCTCCTTTTGCAGAGAGAAAATTGAGATAAATGGAGAAATAAAGAACAATTATCTTGACTTCTGGTCTGGAATGCCAAAGATCTGCCTCAAACCTTAATTCATAATCTTCTGTTAAACTGATATTGTTGCGGAAGGAACGTTCATTAACTTTTAAGGGTAACAGGACCCTTTGAGGTCGGATTTGGGAATTCTCTTTGTCTATTCTTAAAGGACCTTAAAAAAGATAAAAAGAGATCTATTTGTTACATCTGAGATTTCTCCTTTTTTATAACATCTAATTTGTAAACTGCAGTACCACAGAAGTCCTGTTCAAGAAGATACAGGGTGCATTCCTTTTCCCATGTACGTTGTAGGTGAGAGCTGTGTAGTTCGGGGAATGCTGTATCAGGTATTACTTGCCAGTTGGAGATGTTTACGAAATTGTTCTGGGATTTTTTTGTGTTGTTTTGATACGTCCTTTTTATATATATAAGGAAACAGGTTATGTTAACTTTCAGTAGCAATGTGTTAATTATTTTCAGTAAACCTTGGAATGAGAGATTTGCTCAAATTCTTCACGTTTAAGGTATATTCTGTGTGAAAGATTTATCCCGTGCATTAAGAATGGGATGCACATTTCTACAAAACAAAACAAAACAAAAAACCTGCACTAAAAAGCCCCAACAAAATAGCACAAAACAGCCAGAAAGGTTTCTTCTTAACGTTATATGTGAATAGTGTGTTAGATAGATATAGCTGACTGTCAAGCACACGCTGAATTTTTGACAGATTCAGTGTTAAGCGACTTTTCATCATGGTACCCTAAAGCAAAATACGGTTGCTATTCCTGAGCTTTAATAGCTTCATTGGGTAGGAATCTACAGTATATTTACCTTTTTTGAAGATCAGTGTCTTCTCTGATGAGATCAAAGAGGATAAAAAACTTTTTCAACTTTTTTTTTCAGTAGTGGTGCAGTTGGATGTGAGAAGGCATTAGTTCTTGCTTTAAAGCTCTGAAAGATCGCAGTTTGTGAGATTTACTTATAAAAGGCGGTAAAACAGACTTTGCACCTAAATATTTCTGTTCTCAAAATCTATACCTAAATTCTGCTCATTTTGTGCCAAAGCTGAATTTGGGTCCTTTTATACAAGAGAGCTGGACTTTGTGAGAGTTTGAGCTCTGTACTCTTATTTTAATTGTAAATCAGTTATATTTTATACTTCAGTTCCTGCTTCTGTCTCTTAATTTTAAAATGCTATCTTGTGAAACAAATTAGTATGCAATATTTATTTCTTTATTTACATAAAATGTGCACATATGTACTTTCATACATAAAAGTAACCTCTGTTTGCACATTCTAGAGATTTGAAGGCTGGCAACATTCTTCTGGGTGAAGATGGCTCTGTACAAATAGCAGGTAATGGTGGTGGTAGAGTAATTGCTAAATAAAAGAAAAAGGTAATTGCAGCTGTATTAGGGGCAACAGATACAAGTTTTCTGTTGGCTTTTAACTGTTTCTTCTGGAGTGCTGTAGCTGCAACTTAACTGATTTCAGGCTTCTTGGTTAATGATACATGATTTAGAAATTCCTCAATGTATAAGGAGACTTTTTAATGTCCTCTTAATGTTTCCTTATATATTTATGGAACACAGAAGAAATATTGATTAAACAGCTTGCAAATGGTAGCAACTCGTACTTCTGTTCAAGTTTATTTAATTTATTACTACAAGTGATTATGATAGTTCTTGAGGATTCAAAAATCTGTATGTACTGCCCTTCACGAGGACGCTAGCTGTAACTTAACTAGTCACTGAGATGGATGAGAGAGATCTCACCGAAAGTAATTTTTGGCATTTCTACCGTTTATTTTGCAATGGTATCAATTGGATACAGTTTAGCATCTTAAATACTCTATGAATGTATCTATGTGTTTCTTGAGTTTGTAAGAATCAAATTATTTGATCTTAATAAGAGCTTAAATACTGAGCAAGACCCCATATCCCATCTCTCAAGTTAGTATCAGATACCTGGAAAATAGAGTGAGCAGGTGGTGATACCCCTCCCCTCTCCCAGCACACTCCTAGGCCTTTCACAGTTTATAGCCCGTGACCCAGTGATGGAAGCTTTGTGTTTAGCATCCCTCAGTAATAAAAATGGCTGTAGCCAAAAGTTCTTTTTTATATAAACAGTACTTTCAAAGTACTATGTTAACGTATATTTTGAGGGCTTTAATATGCCAGTGTCTGAAGTCTATGAAACTGGACGGGCAAAGATTGGCTAGTAGATGAACTGTTTACTAATTGGAGCAGTTTTAAGTCTTCTGTTTTGAGTTCAAGGCATTTTCAAGTAGTTAGTCAATTTTACAGACTTGAATTTTAAGAATATACTTAATTTTTATTTATTCACTTGATTATACCCTACAGTTGTCTTCAATTTGTATAGCACTTTGGGCAACTGCTGAGATTCTAGGTCTATGTTGTTCAAGTATTTTTTAGATCTTCTCATATTGTAAAGGAGTAGATGTCCAGACAACTTAATTAAAAATAATAAAAATAACTTAAAAGTTGAAAGATAAAATCTCATGAGCCATCTGAGCTAAAGCTGTTGACTTTAGATTGTTTCTTTCACACATAATGAAATTTACTCTTCCAGTAATCAGATAACATTCAAACAACAGCTTCATTTATCCCTTTCTAGTTCAACTTCAGGGCTTGGTTTCATGACCTTTTCCTCCTTTTAGCCGTAGGCATCTTAATGAGTAAGGCTTTAATTGTGCTGCTAGGGCATGCAGGGCATGCAGGCACTGAGGAAGTTCAGTGGCTGGATAGATAGATGAAATGTGTCTTTCTGTGATGCATGATTTCAATACCAGGTTATTTCCAATCTTCAGGCGAAAAGTGCAGTAGTGTCAAACTTGTTTCTTTGTTGGTGTGGGGCTGTTCTGTTTGGGACAGCCAAACATTGCACGTTAACTGAAAGCCAATTCTGAATGTCAAAGAGACTGAAATTCATCCTTTTTATATCTTTTTGCCTTGACAAAGTAAAAATCTCCTTTCATCTTTTGAGAATGGATAACTAATAATTTTGCTTCTTTTTATTTGCTATAAGAACTTAGATTCTTTTGACTGCTCATTCTTCCACATACCAAGCTTCTATAGTGAAAAGATGTATCCATAGCGCACACTGCTAATATACATAGAATCTTCATGGTTGG
>VWZL01004338.1:0-124518 GCA_013396915.1 Stercorarius parasiticus
GTTTAACATCTTCATCAGCCACACAGACAGTGGCATAGAGAGCGAGTTTGCTGATGACACCAAGCTGTGTGATNTCACAAGGATGATCAGAGGGCTGGAGCACCTCTCCTATGAGGACAGACTGAGAGAGTTGGGGTTGTTCGGTCTGGAGAAGAGAAGGCCCCAGGGAGACCTTATAGCAGCCTTCCAGTACCTAAAGGGGGCCTACAAGGAAGCTGGTGAGGGACTTTTTAGGATGTCAGGTAATGGTAGGACTAGAGGGAATGGATTAAAACTAGAGATGGGACGATTCAGACTGGACATTAGGAAGAAGCTCTTCACCATGAGGGTGGTGAGGCACTGGAACAGGTTGCCCAGAGAAGCTGTGGATGCCCCATCCCTGGAAGTTTTTAAGGCCAGGCTGGATGGGGCTTTGAGCAACCTGGTCTAGTGGGAGGTGTCCCTGCCCATGGCAGGGGGGTTGGAACTAGATGATCTTTAAGGTCCCTTCCAACCCTAACAGTTCTATGATTCTTTGGGATTTCTTAGTGTAATTAAAAAGCATTTCTGCTGGGATCTCAAAAAGAGACCTGCTGAAATCATCAGATGCGTTTTTTAAAAAATTTGCTTAGCCCCCGAGGTCTTGCTTAAAAACAAAAGTTATTTTATTTTTCTGATAGGAAATGCTTAATTATGTGGATCCTTCCCCCAGGAGCCTTTCCATAATCCAAGCTAGTTTATGAGGTGCCAAATACAATGGCTGGAACAGAGATGATTTTTTTTGTATGTGTTAATAAGTGAAGCTATTGTCATAAACTTTCAAGAGAGAAAAGAGAAGTATTATGTGAATGTGATTGCTGTGGTAGGTTTCTATGTTTTCTGGATGTGAAACAGCTGTAACCAGTTGAGTCAAAGTAAGTTTTAAAAAAAAAAAAAGAAGAAAAGTAGTCATTGGCTATTTTTCTTTTTTCCTATTGCTTCTCTGTCTCTTTCTTTTTATACGTTTGGTGTAGGATGAGGATCAAAAGCAAAATTACTGTTTGCAGCCAGATTCAGCAGTCTCTGTATTCTGTAAAATGAATCTATGAATGATTAAACAGTTTTTGAGCTGTTTGCTTTTTAAGTGGGAGTGGTGAAATAAAAGCAAGCCGTAGTACTGTCAAGTCACTGAAGCAGGCTGCGTGAGTAAGCCTCGCTTTGGCAGAATACGTTCTGTATTTAAAATGTCTGTCTCCATGTAAGATGATGAGTCCCTTAAGAACTACCTTCTGCAGTTGCTCTGTGAATTGCACTCCCACTAGAGTCAAGTACATCCAGGCAAATTGGATTATTAGCTGGAGATAAATGGGCCCAGGGAGCACTTAACTGAAGGAGTGATGACGCTCATGCCCTTCAACTAAGCATAAATGCTGTCTCCTACAAAAGCAGGAGCTATGGAGGAAGGAGGTTTCAGTTCTGAACGTTGTCTGCTTTCCTTAAGAGGCTGTGTACTACCCATAATGGGATGAATCATAAATCTTAGTGTTCATCTAGAATGAATCTTTAGTTTTGAAGACAATGAATTTCAGAAGACGTTATCTTCGCAATAATTTTGAAATAAAAGGAGTGATTTAGCTTTGTGTTTAGGATGATCTTCTTAAAATGACTTTGTTAGGTTAATCTATGGTGTAGGTATAACAAGCGTGATTAAGATTAGCTGAGAACAGTTAGTGTGCTTTAAACTTCAAAACCTTTCCTTGCAGTGATATTTTTAAAGCATTGGAATCAGAAAATGGAGGATGGGAACAGCTGGATTTCTTTGTTCGCTTGCAGTGTCATGGTGGTGAGATGCGAGCCCCAAACAGCGTGCTGTCTGGACAGCAAAGTCTGCAACGGACTGGACTGCAGTGGTCATGACTGGTGTAAGTGGGGGATGGTGCATGCAGCGCCCCGCAACGGGCAGGGAAAACAAAGGTTTGGCTTTTTTATTTTTTTTATTTCTGGACTCCTTATTTAAATCTGAAAAGAGGGATGGGGTGAAATACGGTCTAAAAACTAAAAGCAAACGTTGCCCACCTGCTACTGGTACACGTGGTGGGCCTTTAGGAAAAAATGCAGATTAGAGAATAAATGAATTGGAAGAATAGCTAGATGAACAGCTTGAAATAACCCATGAAATAAAGGGCAAGATGGACAGAATAAAAGGTGTTTTCAGGAAAAAAAAAAAAAGGCTAGAGTGGAAGGGATCCCTAGGAGAGGGGGACCAGCTGCTCTATTAGAAAAAGGAAGATTCCCCTCATTTGGGAGGAGGAGGAGATGAATGACCTCTACAAATGGAAACATAACCCAGTCAGACTTAATGTCATCAATACCGCTCCTTCTGTCACCACAGGTCACCAAGGGTCTCGAATTTTAATTGTCCCTTTGGTCAAAGTTTGTATATTCTCGATTAATATTTCTAATTTAAAACCTATATATAGCAAGTGAAGGTGAAAGTTCTGTCATCTTGGCTGGGAACAAGGGAAGGTGGATCTTTATTCGCATTAGCGGGAAGTTGTTCATAGCGGAGACTGGTAATGTACATTGCTTAAAGAGAAGTGGCATTTGCTTGTTTAGTTGGCTGTCTAAAAATAAGACTGAATGCACAGCAAAACACACACGCTCTCTCTGGAACCTCACCTCTGTGCAGGCAAAGCTGCTGCACTGGGATAAGCTGTTCCTGTGTCCTGATCTGAAGAAATGAAAGACGGTGTGCCTGCTGAAATCTTTTTACTCTGAGACGGATGAGTGTCTACCCATCAAAAGGAAACTGGCACCTCCAAAAGAAAAGGATTTTACTTTTTTTTTATTTTTTTGAACTATTTTGCTCCTTGGATTGAGAAAAACTAACTCCAAAAATAGCTCTTTATGGAACATTACTTATGGGCGCTTGTAGCTACACTTTGAGATAAAGGCTGTGGTTATCGCCATTTGCTTGGCGTTTTACAGGATGAATCATGTTTCCTCCCTCGAGATTCATTACAAATGCAAAGCACTTCTGAGACTTATCGCAGTGTCTGGGAGTCCTTTAAAATCCTCAAGAGGAGGGCTGCGCTGAAAATGCAATGTATTCTGAAGAACCGTGGAAAAATAACATTTCTGTAACCAATTTAAACAACACGAATCATGTTCTACATACAGAGTCTCCCTGCCCATCACTCCCCTCCTCCTCCTGAAATACAGGGAAATTGGAGTCTAAGTCTTCTATTCTTAACAATGTCACTATAGAAAAGTTTGGGAAATGATCAGGCTGAGACAAGTCCAGAAATTTGGTCTCTGGAGCTGGATCCCAACAATGTGACGGGTTCAGTGTGGGGGTGTAAGGGTAGCAGGGCCCTTACGGCTGCCTCCTGGCAATGCTGCTGCAGGAGAAATATTGACAGCCCTGCACAGCACTCACAAGATTGAGTCGAGGCTGCACAAAATCCTAAACTAGGCGCGGAGGGATCCAGGCTGTCCATGTAGAAGTGTAAGCGGTTTTGGTCTTGTTTGTATGGTTGTGCGGCCACGGCAGTAAAAGCTCTTAGGAGGGTGGCTCTGCCAGCATCTCAGATGATCCTAAATTAGCTCTCCCCTCCTTTTGACTTAGCAAAACACCACGAGGAATCCATCTCACCTGTTAAAATAAGCCCACTACAAGTCTGGACAGGCAAAAGATAGGAAGAGGACTGGCCAACAGGGAAGTGGATATAGGGAGCTCCCTGTGTCTCAAGGTCGAGGTACACAGACATTCAGCTCTGCTGTTACACGGAAGAAGCGCAGAGTCTTGGCAGGTTCTGACATTACTGTACGCAAAAGATTTAGCGTGGGGATCTTAGCCTGTGCTTTCCAGACAACAAAGGATACTGATGTTTTTCTGCAGTAGGCAAGTGCAGCTTGTGTGACCAGCTATCTTTACTAGGCACCGTACTTATAGATGTGTGATCAGCTTCTGTTTCCCATGATAACCTCCTGATCCTCAAGTACTGATCCTTAAACAAATCTCAGCTGGCTTCCACAGTTTGGCAAAGTGCTGGTCAGACTGATTTCCCCCATGGTCTTGATTAACTTCATTTTATCTTTCATGAGGTGATTGGCTCTAACATTGAGAGGGTTGAGCCTGCTGACATAGGACTGTTTATCGGAACAAATATGGGGTGGGGCCTGCTTGTGGAAAAACACAGTATTTAAACCCCAGATGAAGCTTTTGTCCACAGAGCTGGCTCAAGGGGTGTTGCTGTGAGATGTTGAGTGATGGAACTAGCTAACATGACAGTGCTGGAGTTAGGTTCACAAGCTCTTTGAGTTGAGTCTGTATGGAAACCCAAGGACTGGGAAGGGTGTTTCTTTCTGCTGAACTTCCACATAGCAGACACAAAAGGTAAAGCCCCTCAGAAACCCCTCAGCTGTAGCTCAAACTACGGTAACACTTTTTTAGTCAGGCCCTTGTTGATGACATTGCAAGTGGAGCAGACAGGGCTGTAGCTCCCTCCTGTTAATAGCTCTTTAGTTCTTGCAATTGTGTTGTGTGTCAGTGAATGCATAAGGACACTGCCATATGCAGATCATGACCACATCCAACTCCTTGAAGTCCTGCTGCTCTAAGCAACAAGCAAACAGCAATGTCTACAGTGCAGAATCTAGAAGCAGGTGGGAGAAACAAATGCAGCTGATGTGGATCACAGTAACAAGCATTATATTAGACTTTCATTTTTGTTCCCATCAGTCCAGATCCTCTTCTGCCTGTTATTGCACTGCACTCAGCCCAAGGGAAGGAGCAGATCTTCAAGCTGGTGATCAGCATCTAATGAAGATTAGTGTCCCTGCAGCTGAGATCTAGCAATTGCCTGCAAGTACTCAAAGTTGTGAAGGTCAGAGAAGACTCTGATAACCTAGCTAGAACATCAGGAGCATCTCTGAAAAGACGTTTGAACAGGGGACCATACAATTTGGTGAACCGGGGTCAGTGCAATTTGTGGTCGGTTGTATTCATGATTAACAGACTTCACTAGTGGTTCATCTTGACAGGTTTGTCTGTGCTTGTGCGTGGTTTTTATTCTGAACACCAGATTTCCTTTGTAAGTTATCTGGTTGCACTGCCCTGCTTCTGCTGGCACTTACAATTTTTTTGTCTTGGTGAGGAGCCTGCCAAGAACAGAGATATGTAATTCAAACCCTAAAAATACTTTTGTTTAAACGTTTCCTTGTTGAATTAACTGGACTAATTTCCTGGTGTCCCTCCCTGTCAAGTATCATTTTTTTTCAGTCCTTGAATTAACCTCTGTAGGTCTTTTGGGTTCTCTACTTATTAAACCTTTCAGTGGGTGAGGGATGACACCAGCAGTGTCAGTCACTTCTAGGGGCTGGAATCCTGACCTGCCCCATAACCCCTGAACAAAGAAATTGAAGCCCCAAATTCACCAGACTGAGTGAAACAGCTTGCTTAACACTCAGAAGTGCAAATAATCTGTTTGATAGTAGGTTAATTCAAGTTCCTTGCTTTAAAAACAAAAATTAAAAAAACCCAAACATTTCGTTCCTTAATGGTTTAAAGTTGTGGGTGCTTGCTGTAGTCTGTCACTGCCTGGATGACAACATCACAGGACTCTGAGACCTGATAGAGCAGGGACAAAACAGGCACAGGTGGCCTGAATGCCCCACTGAAATCTTTCAGGTGGCAGTAAAGAAGCCAAAAAAACTCCAGGGTTTGGGGTTTTTTTTCAGGCTTTTTTTGTTCTGTCCTACTTAGAAGATGATCGGAGAAATAGAAATTAGATGAAAGGTGAAGGCTGAAAGGAAGGGGCATGGGTAGGTTTTTGAAAGACAGAAGGGAAGACAAGGAGTTAAACTTCCAGTGCTGGTTTTCTTCCAGGGTATTAAAGATATTATCTGCTTGATTACAAGGAAAATGCAACTGTGGAAAGGCAGGACATTAGCATTTTATAGGGAAATATATTTGTGGCAAACAGTGGGGCTAGGCTGGCATGAGGCTTATAGAGGCCTTGGGCACAATGTGTCCTGGGGGAGACACTGCAGTCTTGCGTGCGTGAGTGAGAGATCTTTGGTTCACTTGCACTAAACAGTAGTAGTCTCATTTCAGATGGGCATTCATTATGGCAACTGACTGCTATGAAAATGTGGGAAAGGAGATGTTTTCCTGTTTGCCAACCACGTGGTACATAGAGTTTGATGATAGAGAATGGGGTGTCCATTAATCATGACAGCTTCAGAGTGGCCTTAGCCTCATGGACCAATGCTCTTGGACAGCACTGCTTATAAGCTGAAGCCTTAAGGAACTTACAAATTTCATCTTTGTTCACGTTCAACAGGACCAGGTCACCAAGTGAAGCGTGATTTGCAGGGAGGAGCACAGATACATTCACCTGTAAGAGTAAGTGCTTTGACTTGTCTTCTCAAACTCTGCTCAGGCCTGACCTATCCAAGCACATGCAGCTGAGCACTCTGGCAGAGGGGAGTTTGCACATCAGCACGTCTCATCACCTGAAAAGCCACAAACGTCGCTTTTGCTTGCCTGAAGTGCTGCCATGACTTGACTTCTGTAGGGGGTGTTATCGTTGACTTCAGTGCTAACTCAACTGGGTCAACCTCATTATTGTGGAAACTCTATCTTTTTCATATATTGTTTACTTCATTTGAAATGCAGCAGATTTCCTAGCATTGTGATTCTCTTAACAAGTTATATTCAATCTAGTAGTATGATTCATGTACGCTGTGTCAATATCACTTGCCTTGCTGCCTGCCATACATAGCTGTCCAATTTCATATAAGCAAGAAAGAAATTGAGAGTAAAATTAGCTAGTGGCCCCGATACGAGGCGAGTGGTGCGAGACCATTAGCTGATGGAATAGCAGGGCTTGTCTGTCCTTAAAATGCCACAGACTGATAAATGGATGCTGTGCCCAAAAGATGTGCTCACTTAGCCTTTTTGTTTCAATTTAAATTGATGGGGGTACAAATAACTAAGCTGTTCTCAGTCCACACAGGCGAGGCAAAATAGCTCTATAAGTGCTCAGGGAGGCTGCTTTGCAAGGTGGTCAGCCGCTTTATTTCAGATGATGCGCTCTGTCAGTGGCAGTTATGCGTCGTGTCTGGATCTTTGAAGACAGCTCAATTGCTTCTAATTTCCAAGACGATTTAGTCTGCTGGAAATGATTTTTTTACATCGGAGGCCCCTAGCGCATAGTGCATAGCATTGTCAGGAATCAGAAATTAAGAGCTTAAGGAGAAGAAGAAAAAAAAAAAAAGCTGCATCTCCAGATGACAAAGATCTTGAAGGCAAGCAGCTTGGTATTCATTCAATAGGGGAGGAGAAAGAGATTCAAAGCTGATACTGAAACATAAGTTAGTAGTCCATTATTAGTAAGTTAGTATTTAGTAATCAATTGCCACCTACTTCCATACTTTTATAAAGGCCTCATTTCAACTTGCTCACAATTTCGCCTTCAAAAAAAATTAAAGAAACAGCTATTCTGTGCTGGTTCCGTCTCCTGTGATGGAAGAGATGTATTCAAAATGTTAATGACTTGCCTGTGTGCATGCAGATCTCTGCAGGCTATTAATACCATACCAGTTATTGTTAGTACATGCTTATCAAAGGTACTTGGCCTTCTCTAGGTTCAAACTAAAGCTGAATTACAAATTCAGCTCTGTTATTAGGAAGGACAGCCAAAACTTTTTCTTCTACTTTAGGAAGTAATCTTGGCTGTAATTTGAAGAAACTATTCAAAGGACAAGATATGCAATCGTACAGTGTTAGTGTCAGCTCTGATGAAAACTGATTGACTTTAGAGGCTTTATGCATGCCTTCTCAAATGTTATCATAAGTCATGGTTTAGACCCTCGTTTAGCTTTCACAGACATGTTAAGACCTTAGCGCTTTGCCTGAGTTTTGATTAAAGAAAAACTGATACAAGCAATATGCCAGAGAATTCTTATAGATACCAAAATCAGGTTTCAGTAGAACTAGCTGTGTTGTGTATGTGCTCTTCTTCCTCCCACGTTTTTGTGCAGCTTATTAGACATTGTTGCTTGGCAAAGGGAGATCCTGAAATACACGCAAACTGTCACTTTCGATGTTCAGTTTAGGAAAAAATTACATGCGGAGGTTAGTAGTTCTGTAGAGCACCCTGATAGGTTAGTGGGCTGATGCTGGGAAGTTGGTTCTAGGTTCCAATCAGTTAAAGGAGCAAGAAAGATTGCATCCGAACTGACATGAAGGAAGGCAGCTTTGGTCAGAGGGGAAAGACTTGTATTATACAGAGAAGATTTTGTAGATGATGAGTTTGTTCAAGTCTAAGATAATTGCCTTTTTTCTATCTGTACTAAGTGGTGAAAATGTGATTCATCTTCTCTGTCTTGAATGCTTCTCTGTCACCATTGAGTCTAGACTGAGCCTAGAAAACAAACCTGGATTTATATGCCTAACTTCTAGACAGCCTGAGACAGTTGAGAGGAACGCTACCTCTCTCCCACCTTAGCACTAGGTTTGTGCAGTGCAAGACAAGCTTTTTCTCCTAGGGAACTGAATTGTTGGTTTGTTATCTGTGGCTATCAGCCAAGCTCCCACCCTGCCACTCCATCCCTCCCTCTCCTTCTCCACAGGATGGAGGGAGAAAACAGGAAGAACAAAAAATTAATGGGCTGAGATAAAGACAGAGAGATTACTTGCCAATTACTGTCACAGGCGAAACAGACTAAACTTGGGGAAAATCGCCTAAATTTATTGCCAATTAAAATAAAAACGTGACTACTAACTTGGGTAGTGGGAAACAAAAAGGCAAACATTGAAAGAACACTGTTCCTCCCCCCCTTTCCCAGGCTGAACTTCATTTCTTCACTCCCGACGCCTCTGCTTGCCCGCCCCTCTTCACCGCCCAAACCCCAAGTAGCGCAGTGGGGATGGGGGGTTATGATCACTATGCAGTGGTTTCTCTCTGCTGCTCCTTCTTTCTCACTTTTCCTGTGCTCCAGCATGGTCTTTCCATGGGCCACAGTCCTTCAGGAATATACATCTGCTCCAGCGTGGTCTCCTCCATGACCTGCAGCCATGGATCTCTACTCTGGCACCGGGAGGATCTCCTCCTCCTCCTCCTCCTCATCCTTCTCCACCATTTTATTTTTTTATTGATTTACTTCATACAAGTGGCCCATATACACCTTAGATAAGTGAAAGGTGCGTAATGATGTTATTTACCGCATTGAAGGGATGGAAATAACTTCCACCTCAGCTTTTCTGTGTAATCTAGAGAAAATGGCATATAATTTTCTTACCCGGTTTAAAGCACACATTTAATACTATACCTTGTGATTGACTCTTGTTGCTACTTCAGTAACAAACACCATGGTTATTTTTATCATCTCAGGAGAAAATATGTGAAGTTAAACAGCTGAAGAAAAGTGAAATCTGGAGATGATAACTGTGCTTCCTCAGAGCATAAAGGACTTATTGAATAAACATGCAAAAGACTTTGATACTGACAGAGGGAAAGTATTTTTATGTACAGCGCTGCTCTTTTAATCTCTGGACCAGCTTCTGAGATACCATTTATATCATAGTAAATCCCTGTGCACAAAACACACTAGAAGGCTTTTGGGAGTTACATGAACACATTAAGAGACCACAGCAGTCCCTCCAAAATTAAGTGTAATTAAAAAAAAAAAAAAAAAAAGGGAGTTGGAAGCAATTCTATATAGTAATGCAGAATAAATGAATATATTTATATATTTTCCTATGCTATTAAAGCATTAATAAGGCCCAGAGCTTAACGTATCACTTCATATGGTTAAAATATATTGCAGTTCTAGAACGAATAATAATGACTGAGAACATAAATACTGTGCTTCAGGGCAGAAGCCAAAGACTAACACACAGACAAGAAATATTTTAGATTACAAGTATATTATCTAAGTGTAGGACTTTTTATCTTGTAGTTTAAGTCATCTGTTGTTGGTTACAGCAATGGAGTGTAGATCACGCCTGGAGCTTGCCTGTTATCGGGTCTGGCTAAGTCTTTTTTATTGTATAACTCTACACTACTATGTTGCTAAGGTTTTTATGATTGTTAGTCAAGGTTTTATATCTTCAAAGATAAATTAATAGAATGTGTATTTCTTATAATAAAAAGTTGGCATTTCTCTAGTGCTGCAGTTAACCCAAGGAAGGCATTGAGATTGTTAATCACTTAAAAGTAAAGACAGCTCTATAGTTAGCATCCATTGAGGAAAGTGCCGTTTTACATCCTCTATAAATATTTAATTATCAAAGAAAATAGGATGGAACTGTTATGGTACAAGTGACTTCCTGCATCTGATTACAAAAAGGATTCTCATTGTGTAGCCTGATCTATTTTAACAATACAAAATATGCTGCCTGGAGCAGCTTATTTCTCAGTTACAATAAAATAACCAAATTTGAGTGTTCAAGAGGCATGTTACAAAATGCTAGAAAAGAGTCAAGATGCTCTTCTTGGTTTGCAATTGTTTTCTGCTATTTGCTGCACTCTTACTCAAGGTGCTTAAATTTATTTTCCTTCTTTTAGTTGTGTGATGTTGCTCTCATATTTACATTTTACTCGCTACTTTTCTTCTTTATGGCAAGTAATTTTGTGAAGTTTCAATGATATATAGATTTTAGCACTGTGATTTTGTTTTAACAGGTTGGAGTCCATTCCAGCTTAAAAAGACTATCAAAAGTCTATTTATTCTGTCTGACTTTCATGTCTAAAGTTACTTGATAGTATCCTTCTAATATTCACAAAAGAGAAACAGGGCAGATGAGATTACAACTGGAAACTCATCAAAGTAAAACGATGCCTCTCTTGGTCCTGGACACTGCTGTTAGCTGTCTTCAGCTTCAGAAGTAGAAGTGGTGCCTGAGAAAAGGTGCAAGGCTCTTTTTCAGCTGGGACAAGCAATAAAATTAATTCTGCTGGAATGGATGAAAAAAATGATCCCCCAGCAGCTAAACCTGAAGAAGAACTAAGTGTAAGTAGGTGACTTAAGCATTCTTGATTTAATACCCTTCTTAACACTATTAGATCTCTTATGATCTAATTCTCAAATATTAAACTTAACATCCCAGTTAATTTGTTATAAGTTTCTGGTTTATAACTCGATCTGAAAATGCCAACATATGTTTGTATATACCTTCAGTTTGCTAGTAACATGCATTTTCAGACAAGTGAAATAATGTGAATGTTAGTGTGACAATAGGAAAAGCTTATATTGGTGTCATGACAGCACATTTTTCGAAAAAGAAATCAATTTCTAGACAAGAAAGGCAACATTAAAGTAGGTAACGTGTTTTGCTTTTCCCTGAGAAGATGCAGACGGGGATTATTGCATGAGCATTAACTCATGACGAAGAAGCAATTAAATAATTCAGTGTATGGTGATAGTCAAATTGCAGCTTTAGCTGGGAACAAATTCTAGAGCACAAGAACTACATTGCAGTAGAGAGGAAAGCTGAATTAAGAATTGTGATCCTTATTGAGAGAAGGGGACAGCTTAACTTTACCTTTTTTTTTCCTTACCATAAAGTGTTTATGATAAACTAGGATAACCTAGGGAAATATTTAAAATGTAGAACATAGCATTCAATATTCCTATGAATCCTGTGTAATAGAGAACTTTCCATGCAAGCCTTGATACACGAATTCCTTTTTTTAAAATAAGATTAGAATTGCGGTAGATGCAAAGAAGGCATTAGCTGTTTCAAGTGCATACTTAAAGTCCAGTGATGTCAACCTTGAGCAGTCTTTAACAATCCTTGACAGGAACTTTGTATCCAATTTTTAATAATAAATCTGTCTGGTTAGGTCTACAGTTAAAAAAATGAACAACATTTGAAAATTTAAATATAAAATATTCTTGGGGAAACCTTGATGAAAGAGCCCCAAATTTCAGATGTCAGAACTGAACATTCATTCAGACGTCTCAAGCTGTCCTGTTGAACGCCTGAGTGTATAAGGGAACTTTACATGACAGAGCAGAGCTTTACACAAACAAATTTATACTCAATAAGGTTTTAAAAAATACGGAAGGCAGGCAAATTGAATCCTTCTTGAGAATATGCAAAACGAGTGCAGTTAATTACCTTGGTAGCAGATAGAAGTCTGAAATCTTCCAGTTCAGTGTGTTTGCATTTTGTTTAAGGAATTGTAAAGTGTACTACTGGGTCTTATTACTCTACTTGTTATTACTCATATTACTTATTACTCATTTTTTTTTCTCATCTTTGAATATCTTCAACTCTGAGGTAAAAGATTGCTAGCTAGATTGTATTTGACTATGGGAATGGCAGGGTATTTGTGATGATGTTGCTTATGCTGTCTCTGTGAGGATACACAAAGCTGTCTCATTGAAAGGGCACAATACTTAGTACATAATACTCAGTACATAATATTCTCATACTTAGGGCTTAGTATCAGAGAATCTTAGAAAAATTTACCTTTGTGGGGACTTCTTAAGGTGATCTACCAACCGTTTTTAAAAATCAGGGCTAATACCAAGCTCTCAGCTTTTTGCTCTACACCACATCCTCCAGCCCCTTGCCTCTTGTGGCCTTCCCCTGGAATCACTCCAGTTTATCAACATGTCTGTTATACTGATGGGCCCAAAATTGGACACAGTACTTCAGATGTGGCTTTACTACTGTTGGGCAGAAGGAAACAACCACTTACTGTAGATGATTTCACAGCATTGCTTTTGCAAATGTCTGGTAGTTATGCTTGGCATTTCCTGGGTGTCCAGCTCCACCAGCACATAGTTTTTGTAGTCGCTGTATTAAGCTTAGCATCCCACATTGATAACTTGGGAGTGCAGTTCTTAACTGGTACTTCCTGACTGTCATAGTCTTCTCCCTCCTCAAATGAAATATAGTTAGTAGGAATGAAAAATGAATCTTGTGCCCACACCTTTTATTCGGCAACAGGCCACACTCTTGCAGTGTAGCTTCTGAGAGGCTTCAAAGGAATGAAATGATGGCAAATAGCCTGGCAGCTTGTGGCAGTCTTTCTCCTCACTGCCTATCCCTTCTAGCTCTGCAGAAACTAAGAAGGGTCTATTGAGTGTAGGAAACAGCCAGATCTGCCCAAGTCAGGGTCTGTGCTGTTGTATGTGCATCTGTTCTAGGGTGATTGTGAATTCCTGGGTGGTTTTCTGTGTGGGCACAGAAGGGGATAGGTGATGGGACAGGGGTTTGTCCCTCAGCAGAGAGAGGCTATCTGCACCTTGTGCAAATCATAGACCAGTCACCATTGTCTTTGTCAGAGATTCTTGATTTGCATTGCTGAGAGATGATGTACCTCTGTGCACGTCCTAGCCCACAAGTGACATAAAATCAATGGTGAGGCAGGGGAGACCCGCTTTGCAAGTGTCCTTAAAATGAATCAAGCAATTCCAAACACAAGGAAGAAGATCTTTTTTTGTTTTGGTCTTTGTCTTTAAAATAGTGAAGTTCAGTTTTGCCTTTGTATATATGAGCACCAGAGCCAGGTATTTTTTTCTCAAAGGCTGTTTTGTGCTTCATAGAAGACTTCTCAGTAAAACGCTTGCTGCTGATTGCTGACTGGTGTTTGTCAACATCTCCAGTCATGGAGAACCCACAGCTTCCTCAGGCAGCCTCTTGAGACCTTCCCTCTCACTAATATCACCACGTTTTTGGAATATTTTTTCCTGAGTGTTCCTTATTGTTGTGGCAATATTATGTAACTTATGTTATAGTTGTGATATAAGGAGGAAGTACAAGGCTTTGTATAGTTCTATTTCTGGTGCAGCTGGGTATCACAGCTATGCCTGTGTTCATCATACCCAGTGCACTTGGTCATTAATGCCCTGAGCGGTCCAGGAACTTTCCAGCTATCCTCTGCATAGATGAGACAATGAATTGACTTGAGAAAAGGTGGCTGAACCTCTTGCTGATCTCACAACAAAGTGTTTGACTGTCAGAGGAGCTCTCCAAGTGGGAATTTTATGAAGTCCCAGAGATTCCCCCAGGCAGCTCTTGCTATGCTTACAGCAACTGATAGACATTATTTGTATGCTTAAACGCATTAATTATCTCCTGCAGAGGAAAATGCCTGGAGGACTGTCTGGTACAAACAGGTTTTCCAGAACAGACCAAAATGTACATAGGCAAGATATGCATAGAAAGTAGAAACTATTCCTGCAAGAAATGGTCACATAGTAGTCTTTTTGTACCTAGATAAGATGGTCAGGAGCTATTTTGAATCTAGTTTTAGAAAATCTGGGACTGCAGTTCAAAATAAACCATAAAGGGGCTGGGTATCCAGGTGATGACCTTGTCCAGGTCCCATCCCAGCAAGATCTGTGCTATGTCCTCCTGTTCACTGGAGGAAACTTTTCAGAGGGAGCTGGACATGCAGGAGGAGGATGTCTGTACCCACTGGTCCTCATCCTAAAAGGAAGCGGAGACTTTTTTCTGAGGAATGAATGGGTTGAGCATTGAACTTGTACAGTTCCCTCTGTACAAGAGGGACATTGAAGTGCTGGAGCGGCTCCAGAGGAGAGCTAGCAAGCTGGTGAGGGGTCTGGAGACCAAGCCATATGAGGAGAGGCTCAGGGAACTGGGCATGTTTAGTTTGGAGAAGAGGAGGCTGAGGGGAGACCTCATTGCCCTCTACAACTACCTGAAAGGAGGTTGCGGAGAGGTGGGTGTTGGCCTCTTCTCCCAGGTGAATAGTGGCAGGACCAGAGGAAATGGTCTGAAATTGCGGCAGGGGAGGTTTAGATTAGATATTAGGAAGAATTCCTTTACTGAAAGAGTGGTCAGGCACTGGAACAGCCTGCCCAGGGCGATGATGGTATTTAGAGGTATTTAAGAAACGTGGAGATTTGGCACTTCAGGGCATGCTCTAGTGACAGAGATTGTAGGAGGTTTTTTTTGTGTGTATGTATGGTTGGACTTGATGATCTCAAAGGTTCTTTCCAACCGTGAAGATTCTATGATTCTAATATAATGCTAACTGCTCCCTCCTACTTCATACAAAGGGAATGAATGACTGAACGTGTGTCTGCTTCTGCACCAAACTTGCATAAACATAGCAACTATATGGGTCATGAGACACTTTGCTAGGTTATGTTACCAGCTGGTAAAAAGCTGCTGATGTGCAGAACTTGTCTGTGTATGCATCTCAGCTGCAGAAAGTGCAAGGTAATTCAATGTTGTCTACCCTTTGGACTAAAGAGGGCTAATTTACACTAATGAGGGATGCACAAGGATATGAGCATTCATGCAGATGGTTAATGCTGGGTAGCTGTTGCATGGTGAGCTGTTATCCTAGGGTACATTGTGGTTTTACATCCTTACACAATAGGGACTGACTTTGTGGTTATATCAGCAAGCGTCTGGAAGAAAAGGACCTTACTTTCTGACTGGAGTTTTAAACTACTACTAAGTTAATTATAGTTGTGTATATGCAGTAACAGATCAGTAAGTGTGGGAATCTGGTTTAGTTGTTGGTCAGTCAATTGCTGTTAGAAATGTTCCACATTTTTTGTTGTCTTTCACCTTATTTTAGGTAGCCAACATCTCAGTCCAAATGGTAACCGCAGAAGATAAGTTGGCAAAGAGGATTCTGGCAAGGAAAAAACATGGCAAACTGAAGAAAAAAGATAAGTTGCTGTGGAATTTTCAAAACAAAATAATTCTCTTTACCCTCATTTTATTCATATTAGGAGTTGTAACCTGGACGTTATTGTGGCTCTTCATTGGTGAGTTGCTGAGAACTCATGACAATTTCACACATCACTATCCCCAATAACACTTTCAGTTGGGTTTAGGACCTCACTTCTGAAGGCTGTTTCAAAAATAAACATGAAACTTATTTAAATGGGGCCTGAAAGACTTTTGGGCTTCTTTGTTAAGACTTCAGACAGTTGAATTAACAAGCAATTATAAGAGCAGGCATAGCCGCTGGCTTTAGGAAGTGTGACTTTTTATTTTAAATGTTAAGCAAAATATATATATATTTTTTTTACACATGCTAGATAATTGTGCAAACCTGACAGTTCCTATGAACTTGATTCCTCAAATTTTGACTTCCACTGTGTATCTTGGCCTGATGAAGGCCAGTTGAGTGCTTTGTCTCTCATGAAGAATAGATTTAAATAAATTAAAGGGAAATAAAATATAGAAGGCAAATATTTATTTTAAGCTCTGTAAAAACACTGGACAGGTCAAGAAACTATCACTTCTGTGGACTGTTTCCTTCTTTCTTGACGTGTCTAAAAGGGTAGTAAAAGCTACGTTCTCCTCTTTAAACCCCATAATGCTAATATTGCCTAAGATTCCTTAGGGATGCTCCAGAATCTGGATGCTGCCTTTGTTATGCTGGTTCATTTGCATGGTGGTATCTTATCTTGTGTGTAGGGAACAGGTGCTCAATTAACCTTCATATTGTGGTGCTCATCTAGAACAGTTTGGCTGTGAAAATGTAGTGTTCATTTGGTAGTCCTTTCCACTGTAAGGCTGAATAGATTGATTTGGTTTAGAATTTAATCAGAAAAAAATCTCATTATTATTAAAAAAACCCCCAATATTGGAGGCTAACTGTCGTCTTTGTTTCTTGCAGTTCAGGCAGAAAACAAAGATGCATTATATTTTGTTGGATTGTTTCGTGTTGCCAACATAGAGTTTCTCCCAGAATATAGGCAGAAGGAGTCAAAAGAATTCCTCTCCATGGCACAGAACGTGCAGCATGTGGTAAGATGAGTGGGGTGCTTGGCTAGCAAAAAGATCAGAGCTGTGAACAAGAGGTGCAACTTTCAGGTGCTGTTGGGTCTGCTGTGGTGTTCTGCTTCCCCTCCCTCAGAAGACTGTGTACAAAGGGTGGCTATCTGGAAGCAGAAAGGAACTGAGTGCTTTCATCTTGTTAATCACAAACTGAGTTTTGAAAAGGTCTGTTTGACTTTACATTTACATTTGACATTTTTTTACATTTAAATTTTACCTATTTCCCCCCCCCAAACCAGTCTATGAATAGAACTCTACACAAGCCCTACAAAACTTAATTGCCACTTATGTGACTTTACACTGATAAAGTCTTTTGCATTTAAATTGGTATCTGCTGCCAGTCTTCTGCCTTAGAGCACCTATAATTACCTTAGAGCTCTCAAACATATTTAGATTTATATTTCCTTCTGATGCCAGGTATTCTAAAGACCATTATTCTTCCCAAACACCTTGAATCAGTCAAAGCAGAAATAACACTCTGTTGTAGGCAGTTAAGGTTGCTCTAGAGTGGGAAGAGAAGCGTGGGAATCTCAGTTAAGACCAAATTTGTCTTTAAAGACATTTGATGTGGGGAGTAAAAAGACATTAACGCCAGGAAATACAGCGCTGTCCACGTAAGGATTCAAGCAATAGTAAGAAAACTGCTAAACAAACAACAACAACAAAAATTATGTTGGACAGAAGCAAGGGTTTTTTAATAATTGCTAAGTTTTTTTCATCTTATAATACAAACTTATGTTCCTGTTTCCCAGCTCTATCTTTCCCCCCGCCTTCTAAGATCTGGATCGCAAAAGACTTGAAAGCAGATAGTTTAGTTTTCCTAGTCCTGTACCCTAATGACTGGAGTGCTTTCAGGCAGGGGTGACAGACAACGAGCACAAGAAGTGTCCTTTCCCCACTCTCCATGGAGCAGCTCTAACCTGCTGTGAGCCTGGTGCTCTGCTCTTGTGCGGGAGCATCCTGCTGTTGTGACCTACAGTGGAGAGAGGTGTCAGACAGCAAGTGTGAACTGCCAGTGTCACCACCTCCTACTTGAATGTAACTTGGAAATTATTTTTTTGTCTGTAAACTGTTTGAACTCACCAGTGGATTTTACGTTACTGAAACTGCAGTTCTTGTTGACCTGACTTGATTAAAAATGCTAAAAAATAGCATGTGGGGGATTTTGGGTTTTGTTTGTTTTCCTCCTTGAAACCCTTGTGCTCATAGCTCCTGGCCCAGAGACCCCCAGAGTGGTAGTGGAAGAACCTCTCAAGATAGGCTCCTTTCCCCTTTGATAGTAACAGTCATATACAAAATCCCTTGTAGCCTAATCTGGAGAAACACTGAGCTCCACCCATTTTATTTAGGCTCTTAAAACAATTGTTCAAACTTCCTGTGTTAAACACTAAAAGTTAGGGACTAATATCAATGTGATTTTTTACAGCCTTTGCTTCAAAATAGTGTGTGTTACAGTCCCTTGGCCATTAATTTTAACCATTAAGCAGCAGGATGAGGTCTGAAGAGTTTGAGGTACATGCCACCTTGTGGCTTTAGAAGTGTGCCTCTTTGAACAAGAGGAATGAAGTTATTGTCACACTGGTATCATCACGCGCATACAAAGAACTGCTGGAACTGAGAGCTTGCTTTCCCCAAAGATAGTCCTGCAGCATGAAATCAGCAGATTTTTTTCTTTCTCCACATTATTGCACTGTGTATTGGAAAGAAGTATGTTAATACTAAGCTGTTAGTGAAGAAAATAGACACAAACTGAATTGAAATGCAATAAAATCCCACGTAAACACTGGAAAAAACTGTTTAACCGTGAAGGTGATCAAACACTGGAGCAGGTTGCCCAGAGAGGTTGTGGAGTCTCCATTCCTGGAGATATTCAACTGGATGTGGCCATGAGCAACCTGGTGTAGTTGATCCTGCTTTGAGCAGAGGGGTTCAACCAGAGGCTCTCCCGAGGCCCCTTCCAATCGTAGTCTTTCTGCGATTCTGTGGAAAAAAGTTCTGTTATGTACTGTTAACTACACCTTAGTACCATCGCAGAAAAAATGTTATGAGTATGTGCTTATTTCCTGAAGACTAGGCCTAAGACTCAGCATCAGGATAGGGAAGCCCTCTGTGTTTGGGACTTGCTGGGCAAGAATGCGCACTCTTTTCAAAACTCATTTATTTGGAAAAAGCATTGCTGTACACATCAGCTGGCTATGGGCAGAAGATTTAATGTTTCCTGGGAATATTGGACTTGTTATGGGTGCATTGCACAGCTGGTCTGTTCATGTCTGCTGCTCTGCCGTGGCTTCACTGCTGTATCTCTGGAAATGTGTGCAGATTGCATATTCTCGGTGGAAAAGAGGATGTTCCTAGGAAAGCCTAGGCATATAACATCTCTAGGTATGGATGATTTTCAGAAATGCTCGTTCTTCATCTTCTCTTTCAGATGAACTTGGTCTACACAACCTCCTCTTTCTCCAAATTTTATAAGCAGTCCACAGTTTCAGAAGTCAGGTAAAACTGTGGCTAACGTAATTGTATTTCTGCTGGGTATTATATAACGTAATGAGTCCACAAGAGAAACCTCTTGTCAGTGGTTATGATTTAATCTGTTTGCTATGCACTTGCACCGATACCAAAATACATTTATAACCTCTACCAATTCATTTCACAAAAGTAAGGGTGAACTAAAGTCATATAAGCAGTTCCTTGTCTGCCAGGAGTATAATCTAGGGTAAACAGAAATAATGTCCCTTAAGAGGTTCGGTGATGCTTTGGCTGATAGTGACCCAGAAGTTTAACCACTTAAGCATGCTGTTAGAGCACAACTCTGTATTGTTGACCAAGTTGCACATATTTTATTGTTATAAAACTATTTTCTACTGACAGAAGAAGGGGAAAATCCCTATCCTGCAATAAAATACATTTACTCTACTATTATGTATGCCATTAATGCTAGAGGATTGGTTATTCCAATCTAATGATCTTTAGAAGACAAACCAGCTCTAATTCAAGTAGATATGATGATTTCCATAGATCTCAAAAGTCAGGAGCCCTCAGGAAATCTGCCTAGTGAAGATCACGAACTAAGTATGAGGAGTGTATTTTTGGGTTTTTTTTTAAATTTATTTTTGTAGGAGAGAAAATACATTCAGTGTGTCAAAGCAGCAAGGCAAGACAGAAATAAGCCATACTCTTCTAAAATTGTACTTCAGAAGCTTGTGTTGAGAGTCTAGTTTTCAGAAAACTTTCAACATGATGGTAAACTGTAGGACCTTTTTATTTCAGTAACAACAACAAGGGAGGCCTCCTCATTCACTTCTGGATCGTATTTGTGGTACCACAGGCGAAAGGCCAAGTGCTGTGTGAGGATTGTGTGGCTGCCATTTTAAAGGATTCCATTCAGACAAGTATCGTTAACCGGACCTCGGTGGGAAGTCTTCAGGGCCTTGCGGTCGACATGGACTCCATTGTACTAAGTGGTTAGTATTAGCACATACCCATACCCTTGAGGAAATACTTCATTAAGCAAACATTTTTATCTTGGAGTAGAAAATTCTATAAATAAACCAAAATTTTTATCCAGCTTCTTTAGCTTCTAATACTAAAATTATTGGGGGAGGGGGGGTGAAGGGGAGAGGAAAAGGAAAATTAAAATGAGATTTGAGGTCAAACCAAGGTACAAAGTGAACACCGACTGCAAAACTTTCTTTACTTGGAGTGCTTATGTTCAAATCCAGGAGATGAACCTGACACCTTGTAGCCAGCTCAGACTTGGGTTAGTCTATGACTTTAAAAGTATAAAAAAGTGAAGGGTTAAGGTTTCGATCAAACTTTAGCCCTTCCATTGAAAATAAGATTCTTGTCACCCCTTTATTAAAAATTAAGAAATGGATTATAAAGCTGCCTAATCATTAAACAACTCCTGTGCCATTCCTGTCTGGGGAAGAAATTCGTAATGTAGAATTCAACTATCTGTTTAATGTAAGTAGCTACAAAATATACGATTTTCATCTCTATGAACAAATGTCAGAACAAGCTTCATTCAACAAGTCTGTCCAACTGAAAACTGAAAAAGACTGTGGCCAAGGGTGAGAAAACAGCCTCCTGGGTACCTCTGTCTCAGTCCTTCAATTAAATTTGATTGCTTAATTGACATGCAGTCTCTTCTTGCCTCATGCACTAAGATGTCTAGGGACACGATACCTCCAAAGCTGCTTGCAGAATTTGCAGAAATGAAGGGGCCTTGGGCAGCCTCCCTTGCTGAGATAGCTGTTTTGTTCTGTGTGTTTAGTGTTATGATTAAAGTAGTGCGACTAAATTAAACCCTGAATTCTGGATTTTGGGCAAATGAAAAGACTCACACAAGTCTCTTTCTATGCAGCAGGTCTTCGGTCAGATTATTGGTCAACCACGGGAACAGGTAATTCACCATTTTGGCAGCTTCCTGGCAGAGGAGAGGTAGAGAACAAAGCTTTTAGTTCATGTCTTAGACTCAAAGATACTGTTCAGTGTTAATTTAAGAGGGTTAAATTCAGCCTTGGCATTTATGTCCTGAGCTGCTATAAGAGTGGCCAGAAGTCTTGCATGTGATAAATACAGAAACTACCTGTTTTTAGTCTGACTGGTATATGTACCTGGTGGCATGATAGGAAATAAAATCTGTCAGGTAGTTGTTTGCTATTCACTGTGTTGAAGAGAAGATTAAGGTTTTCCAAAGTGGGCAGTACTGAATTTAAATCTATTTATTGTCTTTTGAGATAAACAATAGCAATGTTTTTGTCCATCCTTTATACTCCTTTACTCCCTTTTCTCCAAGGTTAATGATGAGTTTTTTCTTTTGAATTAATTCCCTAACAGAAATTAGTTTAAGCAGTTGAGTTTTACCAGGTTTATGGGAGACACTACTTATGTAACTGCTTGGTTTCATGTTGTAAACCTCCCAGGAAGATTCTCTGGCAGTTTGCAGAGACTTTACAAGCAGTTTGAAAGTACAGTATATCTATGTTCACTAGTATGTGGAGTCTGTACCTAGAAAAAATGTGCTACTAGGCTAAACAATGGTATGCTGATCGCCTTTGATGCAGACACCTGATAAGTCTCTGTTGGGCCAGCAGCTGTCAGTCAGGTAGGGATATGTTGGCCTCCCTTATTCCTTGACACAGGCTTACTTGCATTCTTTCGGTTTTTTAAGGGCTTTATACCTTTCCGTGTTTGTATTTGTCTTTTCTGAGACATTAACTGGTACTATTTCAACAACTACATTTCTATCTGTGATTTCCGCTTCTGTTATCTCACAAGGTTTTAGCTTGCATACTTTCTCAGAAGTCAACAATGACCTTTGCTAGTGAAGCCAAGTCAAGGTCTCCAAATACTGCTGCCACAGGTGGACTTTGGGTCACAGACCCTGGGCCATGGTTTGCAATGCTTAGATTGATATCAGCCCATAATTTCTCAAAATTCAGGTCAAGTTTGCTGAAGCATTCATTTGCTCAAAAGCTTTCCTGACTTAAAACTGCAAAGCGTAGCAATATCGACCTTTGTCACACCTCCTTACATGCATTTTAATTATATAAAAGAATTTTGTGTATTGGTGCTTACTTGCATAGCAATTGCATCTTCCAGTTCAGTGTTCCAGGGCAGAAGAATTAGTACAGTCAGATCTTGTGTTTCAATTTGTTCCGGAGTGCAGTCCCTAAAAGGGAAGAAAATAAGAAGAAAAGTGCAACACAAATATTGATGTTAAGGCTTTTTTAGGACTTAGATAGTACCTTTCACACAAAGGGAGAAGGCTGACCTTCCATATTGTTGACATCTTTCAGAGACTTACAGTGTAGTCAACCACAGGTGGCAACTGGTATTTATGAGAAGCGCAGTGCTGGTATGCAAGTTGCAGGGGAACAACAACATGGTTTGCCACAGGAGTTGAGAAAAGTGTTATACTGGTGCCATCTCATTTGTTGCGGTACCTTGAGTGTGTCTGCTTAGGACTATAGACTATGGTGGAGAGGTGAAAGTGTTAATGCAGCAGCATACAAGGAAGGTGCATTGCCTGGTTATATTTTGAGAGCAATGGAGTTACTTTGGCATGAAGCTACACCTAGCTGTTATTTCAGGCACAGCACTGGAGTGCAGATTTCTTGAAGAATGTGTTGGAAAAGGGACTTGTAGAGATTCATCTGATGTGAGTGACCATGTTACCTGGCTATGCAGGGTCTGTTTGCGTAAAGACTGTATCTAGCTTCGGTTTCAAACTGCTGTACTTGCGTTACTTCTAGTTCCAGAGCTAACTTTATATTCTCTGTACTGTGCTCCACACCAGCAGTGAGCCAGTCACATTATTATTTACTTAGTAGAAATAAGGGTAATTACATAATTCTAGAGATTATGATCAAAGCTGGCTTTGTTAAGGGTGCATAAATAAGCTCAAATAACTATTATAAAAAGAATGCTATTGGGAAGAGATAAGAACAAGAAGAAAGAACAATGGCTCAAGCAAAGCTTTAAATAGTTATAACTGTAATTCAGTTGAACAGTATGTGACCCCTACAGATTGTTCATGAACATTCATAGCATCAGTTTCGAGACTGTAAATTAGAAGTGGAAGTCAGACAAAGCCTGCCACTTCCTGTCTTGATTAACTGCTAGTTAAAAGGCCAACATTTAATTTGAGTCAGCAATTGATAGTGAACATTCACAGTGCTCTAATTGGTGTTCTACGACAGTAACTATTTCAGAGACTTGCCTTTTTAATAGGCAGAAATTAATGCAAATATTTACTTTGGATCTTATTCTCCCTTATTTGCATTTTCCTCCTCCTCACCTTTCAAAAAGCTATGTTAAGAGTTTTAGGTATGACCAAACAAAAAAATCCCTAAGCTTTTTGCTGAATGGGAGCTGCAATATTGAATTGAAAGCAAGAAGGTTTTGAGCTTACTTGGAAAATTGGATGTAAGTAGGGTAATTTTCAGGTGATTCTTACCTAAATTANAAAAAAGGTCCTAGCATCCCTTCCAACCTGAACGAAGTGGTGAATCTGAATTGAGTGGTAGAACTTACAGCTCAATTCATAATAAAACATTGAGGAGCCTGATGTTTGGACAATAAAAAAATCAGAGTAATACAAAAATGTAGTTTGGTTTTTATTTTAGTTTTATTTTATTTATTATAAATATCCCAATATGCGTTGATTTCTGCTTTGATGGACATTTCCCACTGAATAATTATTTGATCCTCTGGGAGATCCACAAATCTTTGTTAACTGCAAATACCTGTTGTACAAAATGTTGGTGCTTTTGTGCAAATACTCTACAAGGATTTACTTACAGCTCTGTTTGCCAAGATCTATGGTTTTATTAATAGACTTTTCCTTGACCACAGACTTGTAACTAAGATGCAAACAAAGAGTGGCATAGACTATTTTGTTTTCACATTTAGCTATGCTTTCTTATGTTGCTTTAGTTTAAAAATGGTTTTAGGATTATTTTTTTTTAAAGTGCATGAGGATATAACCATTTTGTAATGAGTGTTCAGTGTTGAAAACGTGACATTTCCACAGGAACAAATTGTATGTATGATCTGTATGCTGATCGCCTACATGAGCACTTTCCTCTGGATATCCATGGTACCTCAGGAGGAACAATCTGCTATTTTAAGCTGATTGCATCAGTGGGCCATCTTATTCGCCTTTCAATAGTATCCCTTCAGATCGAAGCAGATAACTGCATCACTGACTCGCTAACCATTTATGACTCTCTGATGCCAATCAAACATAAGATACTGTACCGGTGAGTATAAATTTTCATTGAGAATTCATTGACAATCATTCGGGTTTTTTTTCCTGTAGATTTGTCAGCTGCATTTTTGGTGGGTTTTTTTTTTGTTAAAAATACTCTGATCTCCATGCATCATGCAAAATCCTTTTTTTTTTTTTTTTACACAAAAGTGGAGAAGTTCATTTTTCTAATAAAAGAAACACTTCAATACTCTTTAAATTCTTTTTTTTCTTCAACTGGAGAGCATCTTCACCTAGCTGCAGAACTGAGAAGTTCACACATTACTGGGTGGAATTTTCTGTTTCTTATTAGGAAACAGATGCTAACTAAAAGAAAATCTCGTAATTTCCTCCTCTAAGCAAACTCTTCTTCCATATGAAGATTAGTGCTCTTCATATGAAGAATGAAGTTCTAAAACTAAGTCTTGTGATTCTTTGGATACTTACTGCCCCAGCCAGCTCAGTGCTTTTTTCTAGCTGCTTTGAGTAGTTATTAGTAGCATTATTGAAATCTAGAGTTGAAGCTCTGATGCATTGATGTATGGAGACAATTTTTTTTTCCAATTATTTTTTCTCTTTTAATGATCCAGTAGACTTGTTTGGGTATTTTTTTTGTTTGAAATTCCTGGTAACTAGTTCCATAGAGGTCTGTCATACCAAAAGGTGAAGGCAGCACCTACATCAAGTAGATGAAGAACTCATTGTTTTGACCCATGAAATCTTTTTCTCTGTCCTGTCAGTGCGTGTATAAGCCTCAAAAAAGAGCACCGGCTTTTTCAATCCTCTTTGAGAGCTGTCCTCTAGTAATCTGAATCACTCACTGACTTGTCTATAAAACAGCAGATGGTGTTCACTTACTTGTTAGTATCTGTAGAGGTCTGAGGGTATCTGCTAGGTAATGCATACGGCAAATAACATATACACATATTTTTTTATGAGACTAGTTGATTGGCTCAGGTTCTTCATTTCTGACTTGAAGAATAACTTCCTGTCTTTCCCACTCTCCAAACCCAAGCTAAATCTGTTGGTCTAATAAAACAAATTTTCTCTTTCTGCGGGCCTTTCTTTACTATTGGCTTCATTCATTTTTTCTTGGAGTGAAGGCTGAAAGTCATCTCCTATGGCTAACCATCCCATTTTCCTTTTCATGTTTGCAACTTCTTTCTTTTTTTTGTAAGAAGTGGCTTTCCAACACTGAGTTTCTAACTGGCCTTGAGGTAATTTTGTGTTTAAGAGCATGGAGTTTTTACTAGGTTTGAAGTAGGTAAGCTCTGCACCAGTGGAAAACTTATGCACAGAATGAGAGCAATGCGTTCGGGTTTTGTTTTGGGTTTTGTTTGTTTTTTACTGATTGTTTACATATGTACTCTCCTTTCTTCCTCCTCAGAGCTTGTGAACCAGTCGATTCATTGGTGTCACTTGTGTCCACTAATAATCTCATGCTGGTAATGTTTAAGGCAGCACAAATAAAGGAACAGAAGGAATTCCGTGGCTATTTTGAGGTCATTACACAAGAAAGTAGGTTTGTTTTGTGTTTGGAAATACATTCATTGTATCGTTTCTATCTAAGACCTCAAAGTGGCTGTCACGTTCCTGATTTATGGATAAATGACTCCTGAATATCAGTTTCTTTTTTTTCTACATGCCTGTCTCTCTCCTTCATCTCCTCTGCATTACTGAGTGTCTGCCTTCCTCTTGACTAATTTGATCTGTGCAGATTAACTGTTCTTAAATGAAATATAAAGGGAGAAGTCTGAAACCAGCACACACTGTATTCAGTTGGTCAGGACTGCAATGTGCCAGTAGATGGAGTTGTTATTCCAGGTGTAGCATTGCTCTGGCCTCTCTCCTGATTTGGGACTCAGTGATGTTAAAGGTGGAAGGAATTCAGCACTAAAAACTACTTCCAGAAAATAAAACTTCAGTTGCTTTGTCTGCTTTTTCTGTCGGTCCCTGCCTCCTCATTAACACAAAGGAGTCAGTTATGTTTGTGTGTCAAGTCTATAATCTGTTTTTTATTGCTTTAAGCTTTAAGAAGTGGTTAGATAATAATCAAAAATAACAGAAGGAACATCACGCTAGTAGCACAAGGAGAAATATCTAACACAATCCAGAACAAGGAAATTCAAGCTGCTCAAAAAAGATGCTGTGTAGTTTCCATGTTGACCGTTAAAGTACTATCATAAAAGCATGTGATAAACTCTCCATCATAAGTAACTTTCAGTTCAGTGCAGTTATTTTTGTATGTTTTGTTAATTTTAATTCAGGGCTGGGATTTCTTTGTTGGGGTGGGGGTGGTTGATTTTAGTGAATTCTCTAAATCCATTGAGCAGTCATAAAAGGAAACTTTGACTTCCAGGAGGCTGATTAGATTAGCACATTGTCCATTTCTCTTCTAACTGGCTGCATTTTAAGATTAGAGATCCTCAGGTACTCCACTACTGTGGATGTATTGATGTGCAACACTGTTCACGGAGACTTGTTTGCAGAGCTGCCTTCAGTGAAACAACCAATATAAAACTTCACAATGTTTTATTCTGGTCCTGCAGAGCCCAGAGAGTACTCCTAGATTTTTACATCCCTTGTCTGTCTGTCTGCATCTTTTACAGTTTGAACCCAGATAAATATAATTACTAAACTGCCCTGTTTTACAGCGGAAGGATTCTGATAAATTTGGATGCTTAGCCCACTGAATTGCTTTGCTGGAAATACATTAAGGTTTAACAACCTTTGCTTCCTTTTTTTCCCTAGGGTGTGGAAAAGCAATAGTGACAAAAGAGAAAGTTGGCTATGAAGGGAGAATCACAAGTCCCTATTACCCAAGCTATTATCCTCCAAAATGTCTTTGTGTATGGAACTTCCAGGTAACATGGATTTCTTTCTCTTAGGCACTGTTACAGGTTCTGTGTGCCCAAAATGCACAAGTATAGCAAAAACAATTGTGTAGGGACTAACCTGCATCCTTAAAGATGTGGCAGTTTATAGAAATGACGTACTTGGCTGTGCTCAGTTTTTGTGTGTTAGGTTTTTTCTTTTTTTTTTTCTTCTTTTTTTCTGTGCATTTATTCTTAATGAAGAGAACATAGCTCCTAAGCTGTCCTATTATAAAGGTAAGGAGCTGAGATAAGTTTTGATGTTTAGCCTGCAGAGTTGCTTCACAACAGAGAATGTATGACTTTACTGGTTTTAATTCCCCTCTTCCCACCTCGAAAAATTTGGAAAAAAGTAAGTACAAAACAGTCCTCTAACCTAATCAGTACTGCTGCTTCTCTGATATCTCTTCTCAGTCTGTTTAGTTATGCTTAATAAGTTGAATTTTTGTCTTCTAAGATGTTCTGTCCTATCAGCACAATCCCACAGGCTGTTTTTATTTGGTATCCTTTTCTGAATCTTTACATCTTTTTAAAACAGTTTTGTCATGCCTTGTCTGATGACATTAGTATTTCCCTATTGATGCTGCTAAAATAAGATCTTTGACTTATGGTTTGCCTTAGTGTTTTCCTCTCTAAAGGGTCTGGCAACAGGTACAATACAGTCCACTGGTTACCCATCTTTCTGCTTATGCTACTCATGTCTGGTTAAGCTAGTGGTTGCCTACATTGAATCACACCGATCTGAATGGAGTCCAGCTAGCCATGACCTCAGCTTCTTCCTCTTCTATAAACTTTAGGTCTTCAATCCATCCTGGAGTTCTGAGGGAAAAGTTTCTGGACACTTAACATAGGCATCCCCCAAGACTTTTTTCTCAAAATAGTTAAATTTCCCAGTAGATCAATGCTGAAACTTCCCTTGCAATCCCAAATCATGGTTTAAGTGAGAGAAGGAGAAATATCTCCATTTCTGGATTCTTGTCCTGAACCAGCCCTTTTTTTCTAAGGGAACATTGCCTTGTCTTGCAAAAAGGTTCTGTTCCTTTTAATAAAGGAAATTCTAACTAATTTTGAACCCTCATGATACTTCCGGGCTTAAAAATCTTTTGTAAAATGCTAAGGAATGCTTGGCTGAGCAGGTGTTAGCAGAAGAGTACAACATTGTGGTAGAAATAACTCCTAGCATTGCAGAGGTGACACAGGTATTCAGTATAGTATCTTAGCTAACAACCCACTGGAGCTGTTTGTCCCTACACAAGTAAATTTGGATGCATTTGAGTGCTTTGGTCTTGATACAAAAGCTGCTTTCTATGTGTGGCCAGCAACCTTTTGAAGATGAAAGGACTGTTGGCTAGAGGGGGAGAAAGCCTGCAGCTGTGATGGGGCTCTGCCAGCATTTGCATTCACTCGGGACTGAAGAGCTGGCAGGTGTCTCAAGTGCTGGCTGTTGAGCTGGCGAAGCCAGCACGGCTCCCAGAGCGTGGCATTGCCAAGCACCGTAATTGTTGAAATAAGTCTAAAGACTTCCGTGTACTATGTACACAAAAGGAAAAAGACGACTGCTTGCACTGTCTTTCTTGCTCACAACAGACTCCGCAGAAGAGCCTCGGTATAGCTCTGAAGTTTCATAACTATACCATCAGTGAGAAGAATATCAAAGGCTGTGAGCGAGGATGGTGGAAAATTAATGAACACATGTAAGTACTTCTGCATGGGTTATTAAACTAACATTACCAAAATAAACATTTCCATCACTACTGCAGCTCAATCAGAGAGTTTCCACAAAGATAGAGATACTTCACTGGTGTCTCTTACCATTTTTCTTTCACTTTGGCGGATGATGTAACTGAATCCGTGAAAGACACACACGTATATGTACATGTATGTTAGATTCTATATATACAAATTCTATTGGGAAGTACCGGACAGATGAAAATAAAGTCCCTTGGTACTCTTTGAAGAGAAAGAAATGGAAAGAGTGGATGAAGGTGGATGTCCTGTGAACCCTGAAATAAATCTGGAATTTCTGGGATTGCTGAACAAAGTCTGTAAAAAAAAAACAAAAAAACCCCCTTTTGAGTGTAAATTAATTCTATGATTGCTCACGAAGACACCAAACCTAATTAACTTCTCAGTGAAAGTTATTGCAATGAGATTATTGGGAATAGAAGAGTAATTGCTTCCGCATTCCTGTCACTGGCTCTTGAAAGAGAAACCGCACAGAATGGCTGCCAAGGTACACTGTATTTCTTAAGTGGTTTTTATTGAAATATTGCTGTGGTTTTTTTATTAAAGAACTGCAGCTTTACCATACATATTGGCCACCCATTTTTTCCTCAGTTCTTTCAATCTCTGGGTGATGAGGCAAGGTTAGATTTAGGATGTTGGAATCTTTTTTTTTAAACTTTGTTCAAATAGAAGCCTTGGTAAAATCAGAATAGAAATTGAATTTCTAAACTCACTACTGAAACTAAGTGAAGCCAGTCAGGCCTTTAATAGCGTAGCTGAAAGAATTACAGATGGGAGAAAAAACTTCTATTCTTTGCTACCATGTTGTACTCATATAGAGAAAATTCTCTATAAAAATTTTGTCTGAAGCTCCTAAGATTGTGCCTTGATGGGAATTGGTTGCTGGACTAGATGGGCACATAAAAACACCACCCAAAACAGACAACATTTGGTGTGTTTGTAGGGTTTCTTTGGTGTTCTTCTTATCATGCCATTGGAAAGATTTGAGATATTAGGGATGTCTGAGATACGAATGAAATAAAGGCAAAATCTGGAGAAAAAAAAATGATGATGGGTTCATATTGTAAGACTTCTCTGTATGAAAGAGCAGCTTTTAAATAAGCCTACCAATTACACATTCCACAGAATCAAATGTCAGCGTATGACCCTTAGAAATGCAGTCAAGCTTACTTTTGAAGTACCGCACAGGAACACATGCTCCTCATTTCTGTTGCGAGTTGTGGATGATATAAGTAGACCAAGACAAGCTTTCCTTTAAAAGTGTCTTTTTCACTGAAAATAAGGCTTTTGAACCTCTGTGATCTCCTGTTCTATGTCTACTTTCCATGGGGGAAAAAATACAATTTAAAGCATGAAAAATTTTGATATTTGATTATTCCCTCCCTCCACCCCCCAAATGTCAATGGTTAATGAAATGGGTGAGGTACACATCCCACCTTTTCAGCTTCCTGCATTTACAGTTTACAGCATGCGTATTTTGCTATCTTAGGTAAAAAGGGTTATGAAGCTTCAGGAGAATGATCTTGGTAAATAAAGACTGCTATCATGAAGATCGTTTAGATAAGGTTCCTTCATACCTCTAGGGACAATTTTATCTAACCGGAGACACTGAATGCAACCATGCAGTTCTTCCTTGTCTTTCTTTCAGTGGACATGCAAATGTTCTTCTGACTAGTCAGATGATTTACAGCTGATGAACTGCTTTTGCTGAAATTCTCATAGGCAGAAATATCAACAAGTCCCTGTGAGCAGACCGTTAGAGGTTTATGTGAACAAGAGGTTATCAGTGGTTTATTTTTCTTAAATTCATTGGTCAAACATCCCATCGTCTCTGCTACAGGATGCTTGTAGCTACTCATCCCCCGAAAAGTTATACCACTCCTTGCTTCAACATATGGAACAGGATCCCCTTAATTAGTTTCTCTCTGTAGCAATGGCATAGAGTTCACAGATGGTGCCTTGCAACCTCCATTCGCCCTGGACCTGGAGAAATGTCTAGGCTAGAACTGAAAGGCTCCCAAGGATTTGTATGGAGCTCTGTCTTGCAAATCCAACAAGCTATGGCATTTCTCACTGTGTACAGGAGAGAGCTTCCTTGATGTAGCTGTCACAGCTCTTCCACAGATGGGCAGGAGCTTCCTCCACTTCTGGTGAGATGGGGTTGTTTTACGTGGCTGAGAAGGGGTCAGTGAAGCCTGCATTTTTACTTCTTTTAAATGGTGCTAAGGTTTGTTGGAGGGAAGTTATCTAAGTCATTGACAGAGGAGAAATGTAGAAAATGTCTGTGGGCTAATTGAGGGGAATCAGATGGTTAGGTGGTATTTTGCTACGCACTTTGGTAGGACGTTTTAGGTTGGGAACATTGACAGAGACACCAAAATGAGTGAGAATAAGACTTCCTGTAGCAGGAAGTCTTCGCTCTTAGCCCTTACATATTTTTTGTTGGTGGTTGGTTTTTTGGGGGGGGTGGCGGTGGTGGTGGGGTTTTTTTGTTTCGTTTTTTTTTCCCCCGATTAACTTTTCTGTAGTAGAAAGCTGTTAAATTAACTCTCTTCTTTGCAACTGTTTTCAGGATGTATAAGAGAAGTCTATTTTTTAAATTATTTTGTTCATTTATTTTTCACATTGCTATAACAAAATCTCCGAAATTTGTTAAAAGGATGTTTCATTTTCATAGGGTGAAACAAAGCACATACAGAAACATATGAATGAGCATGGCCATTCCCTATGGCATTCCTCAGTGGGGTGCACAGGACACCAGGCAACATCTGTCCACATGGAAATCACTGCCCAATTTCCCTGCAGTCATTGCCATGAAGGGCAGTTCTGGTGCAATGCCTGGTGTTGTCAAAATAAACAAGGGAAGTATTTACCTCTGGATAATAGTCCATTAGTCCATTTAACAATACAATAATCCATTTTCGTGTTCTTCAAGTTCATTCTAATTGCACTGTCTGACTTCACGCTCTTATCAAGTGAGTGTGTGCCAAGTGTGCTAAGAATCAATACAGATGCTTCTGCTTTTCAATCTATTTAGACTGATAAGTACTTTTCTTGACAGGGATCTTAAAGACAGATGTTTTATCTCATAGGTGCTGCATTTTTGGGGTGCTTCAGCGTAACAGAGGAGAGGATCATTATTTCTACTTCTAGTACAACCTGTACTGTCATTGTTCACTGTTTTACTACATTTTAAACTGTCTGCAATTTTTACAGCACCATCCAGCAACCTTTCCCTGTTAAAGAGTTCAGTGAATGTATTTTCTGGGGGATGGTTTGGTTTTTGTTTGTTTCTTTTTTTTTTTTTTTCCAGCTAGAGTAACATCTAGATGCCAGTTACAACATCTTTGGCATCTTTGATGAAATGGGCAATAGAAATGTATTAGCAATGGATGCAATAAATGTTTCCTGCCATCAGGGAGCATTTAGGTTTCTCTCAGTTAAGTGGTATCGAGGCAAAAGTCCAAGGAAGCTCTTTGCCAAACTGGCAGTTTAAAGTAGATGCACACCCAAGGGATTTTTTTTCCATCTAGACTAGTTATGTGAAGACATGACTTTCAAAGCTAAAATTCCGGAATGTTAGTGGTGGATGAAGGCTGGGTGACCACTTAGAAATATTTTCAATTTCCCTAAATCTACTCCACTCTAGCCCCAAAGTAGTTGGATCAATTTTATCCTAATACCTTGTTCCCTCTTCTTTAGGGGCAATCCTCAAAATCTGAGCAGTTAAATTTGTTCTCCTCTGTGCTGACATTTCCCCTCCCACTAAACTTACTTAAGTCTTTGCAAAAAATCCAAATCTTTTGAAAACAGATATCAGAAGTGGTGACAAAAGTACCCATGTTTGTCTTGAGAAATTTCTTCATTAGATCTCCATTCCTCTAGACTTTCTGGCAAAACATTCTGCTTGCATGTTTGTAGTCATGAAGGATTATGACTTGCATTTTGGGGAATTTGGGTACTGGTTCAGATTGGTTCTTAATTAAAGTATGGCAGCTGACTGCATTGCTGAATTTCAGCGGTATTGACATTTAAATAGTATGCAAGGCAATTTTGATGTGAAGGCTGCTCTAGAACTCCACTGAACACTTTTAGGTACTGCGGTTACTATGTTGATCACCAAACGGTCTTCCACATTGCAAGTTCTGCTGTCAACATCGAGCTTCAGTGCAGTTCGAAGGTATCAGAGAAGCCACTTCTGGTGGAGTATGGCAGCTATAACATCAGTGAGCGTAAGATGGATTTTATCTTTTTCAACCTATCTTTGCATTTCAGATGTGTGAAGCAGCATTTTTCACGTCCAGTAGGACTCAATTATGTTTATGCAGGAAATTCTCTGTTGAGTTTTTGTTTCTTTTATTTTCTCATCTTACTCAGTCAGGTGACTAGTAAACTAAAAGCCTTTTCTAGCTCATCAAGGCTATGCAGCTTATGTTTGTGGGCACGCGCAGCATGCTCTGGTTTCCTGTACGCACACTGCTGTCTTCTGCACAGTCCTTAAAGCTTGCTGCATGGCTATGGCCACGGTGCCGTCAATTAAAGTCTGCTGTTCCTGTTCATTTTCATCCTCAGGGTTTTGTTTGCAATGCTTCTGGTACTCAAAGCCTTCCAGATAATGAACGGAGAGTACCAAATAACTAACTGCTTATTCCAGTGTTTCCATCAATTTAAATACTTTGTGTGCAAGTACACATCTGAGCTGAAAAACATCTCAAAAAGTTGATAAGTCTACCAACTGTGAGTTTTTTCAAGTCCTGAAACAGAAAACTATTTACTGATATTTCCCCCCCGTGTTAATCTTATATATTCATGTTGTTAAAGTAGTAGAGAAGCAATGACTTCTTGTCATATTAGAGCAATTTTATTCATTGCGTATATGTGGAGTATGTAAAAAGACCATAACTTCATGATTTTTTTTTTAAAAGGCAAATGTTTATCTAATTCTTAAGTCACCTCAATACAGGTTACTAACTGAAGTTGCAAAGTGCTGCAAATTTTGGTTATTGAAAGTAAGACTGTCATTTAAAAGAAGATGGTATTCTGTCTTGTGTTGTACCGTAAAACACCGACTAATTTGGCCCGGTCCTAGTGTAGAGCCTGCAACACATATTGCAGTAACAGATTAATTGAAACTTTAGAGATGTTTTTTATTCTCTTTTAAATGCCATTTTTCAACATCTGAACTCAATTTAAGTGCCAGTAATGCATACATACTATTAAATTTAGATGAACTTTATCATTGATAAAGTCTAGTGGGAGGTGTCCCTGCCCATGGCAGGGGGGTTGGAACTAAATGATCTTTAAGGTCCCTTCCAACCCAAACCATTCTATGATCATTCCTTAGAACAGCTTAGTGACTGTAAATTGAAATGAGCTAGCAATAATTGGGAAAAGGAAACTTTTAAGTTGTTTCTTTTTTACCTCCAGCATGTCCACCTGGACATTTCAAGTGTTCTACTGGCTTATGTATTCAGCAGATGGAGCGCTGTGATGGGATAAACAACTGCTTCGATGAAAGCGATGAACTCTCTTGTGGTTTGTATTCACTTACTAGAGATCTTGACTGGAAAATTCAATGAATGCATTCTCTAGTCTTAGAAGGCAGCCAGAACAAGGTAATACTTTTTTTGGGGGGGAAGATGTTTCCAGCTTCCTTTGTATCTCCAGGTACAGACTATCAGTCAGTCTCCTGAGTGCTTAATTCATAGCTGATTAGCAAGGGACAAAACTAAGAATGAAGAAGGTATGGTACTGGAAAGCACAAGGAAGAAGGTTAGATGTGCAAAAATAGCTGTAATAGTCTATATTTTAGATTTTCCTTGTGATAAATGCTGGTAATTACAAAGTTGTGTTCTTATTTGAGATGAGTTATTTTATTTTCATGTCATTTTCACAATGACAAATTGCGGTGCGTAGAGTAGACGAGAGTGACAATAATTGTCTATGGTGAAAAAGGGCTTGAGGTTGGGCCACTCCACTCGGAGCAGTGTATGAACTGGGATAGATCACTGAACTCTTTTGTGCTTTATTTTCTCTGTGCATAAAGAGGCATTCATACTCATTCTTGTACCATGCAATGAAGCTATGAAAGTGGTACCTGGGCGTAATCAGAAGGGTAGTGTTAGCATTACAAGCCAACTTCCGTAGCTAATTTGGCTTATGTTTTTAAAGTTGTCCCTGAGTGGAACTGTAGCTCCAGCTTCGCCATCCAGGATAACCTGCTTGCCTGCAATGGAGTAAGTGACTGTGAGAATGGAAAAGATGAGCAGAACTGCACCCACAGTAAGGCTACTCTCTTGATTTTTTTTTTTTCTCTCTTCTATCATCTATCCAATTCTGACTTGAATACTGGATGCGTATTCGAAGAGTTAAGAGACACTATCAAATTTAACTCAGGCTATATAATTCTTTGCAGTTTTTTGATATGCTTATAAATAAGCCATTATTGATTTTAAACTGTTTCTTTTTAATGAGCTCATGAACATCTGTTTCAGCAAAATACTGGCAGAAGAATTAAGTACTGTGGGTGCAGGATGGGTGTCTAGGGATTTAAAGCTTGAATCACAGATTTTATCCCTTTAAAGCATAATCTGTGCAAATTATTTGCTGGATCTCTTTTACCATCTGCAACGTAACTATAAAAATGATCATTTCTCTGGAGCAGTTTTCAGGGTTATAAGGTTATTGTGTTTAAAATGCTATGGAAGCTGTAAATTTAGCATTAGGCACATGAAAGTTCTGAGTCGACCATTTCTTCAACTTTTTAGAATAAATGGACACCATGACATATGAAAGGGAGCACAACTGGGAAGTTGTGCAAGTAACTTTTTTAAAGTTAATTTTTTAATGTTTAATGTTTTTTTAACCTGCTTGACTAGATAGTCTGTGTAAATGGTTACATGATACTTCCGTGTGTTGACAAGAAAAATAGATTTGGGTTGAGTGGCCTCATTTATTGCAAGAGACATGGAAATAGGAAAATGGCAAGGTTGGGGTTGCAGTTTAACTGATTACAAATAGTAAAACTGCTTTCATTATGATCTTTCATTTCATATTTAATACTGAAATATAAAGGAGGGCTTCTTTCCAGAGTACTGGATGTTTTCTCTTTTGAGTCTAACACTTGCTCTACAGCTAATGTTTTGCTGCTATATCCATGTTCATTAGTGTTATGGGAAAGGATGAGAGGAAATTTTTGCTCAGACTCAGACAACTTGATGCAAGCCTTAGTATAGATGCAGTTCTACATGAATAGTTTATTCTACTTAGAGATTTGTTTAAACCATCCCAGCCAAAGTGCTCTTATTGCCATGTTTCCTCCTATCTCTTAATACATGTATGACTCTTTTATCTGTGCAGACATGTCTTCACATGTTAAGCTGAGCCAATAGCCTTTTTTTTTTTTTTTCTTTTTTTCCCCCGCAACTATTTCAGGTATTCCTTGCACCAAACACACATTTAAGTGCAGGAATAACATTTGCATTAGGAAACAAAACGCAAAGTGTGATGGGACTGTGGACTGTGTAGATGGAAGTGATGAAGGCAGCTGCAGTAAGTCTCTCTCAAATATTCATCTTTTTGAACTTTGAACTTTTTACACAATAAAGCCCTTTATTTCTTCCTGTTTTGGAGCGGGTACAACTCATGCAGCAGGTATTGAGTTTTTATTGCATACTCTCAGTGATAGCAGGGTAATGATCAGCTATCAGTTTACTTCAGGTCTGGTTGCAGAATTTCTTAAGTTCTCGTGGGATAGTGAGTTACTGTTATGGGGAGTCTTAGTCATCTGTACTGCTTATTGTAGCTATGTTAAGGAGCAGGGAAGCAGGGTTAATTGCAGACTGAACTTGGCAAGCTGGTAAAGCAGCATTTTTGTTGCCTGTAGCAGTGTCAAGTACTTCTGAGTCAAAACTGTATTTGGACTTCAGGAGCGAGATAGCTTCGATGAGATAAAAACCACAAACTTTTCAATTCTCTGTCTCTTCAGGGTGGTGAAGATGCCAATACTTCATAGTATTAAGCTAGATTCTAGTCTTAAATCTTCCTAAAGTAACCTTAGTACAAGCTTTTCAGTTTGTTTTGCTGTAAAGTGAACAGATGATTGTTCCTGAAATAGCAATAGAAGTGGGGCTAGGATTAGTTGCGTAAAGTGACTATTTTCAGGTATTTTGTCTGGCCTTCAGCTGTTTCTGGCATGCTACCTGTATGTCAAATCTGCCAGCACCTGCCTTGGATCCAGTAGGACATCTTAAAAGACTAGCTGTATGCTTATTTGTGTTTGGAAACATTAATGCTGCTGTTGACTCTTTGGCTGAGTTCTGGAAAGTGCCCAGAAGTATTAGCACATGTGTGTGGGAGTGTGGGACTAAAACTCCTGAGCAGATGCTTTAAGTGCATGCACTAGGGATAGGCACGAGGCCCCGCAGAGGGGTCTTTCTCCATTGATCTTCAAATTACAGTGTACAGCTTTTTGTGCTGAGACATGACTTCTTCACTTTTGAGTAATACACATTTTCAGTCTTTAGTTGTTTCCATGCAAATTAATGATTGGACCACTTGGTTTCTGAAATAATAAATGACCAAATCCACATATGTGTCTGCTACTAGAAACAATTTTTTTGTATCATTCACATTGTTTTGGCAAGAAATAAGCATCCTGAAGATGCTGAACTTCCTTCCTAATAGAGTCTTTTCAGTTCAGGGCTGAGAGTATAAAAAAGAGATGCGGGATTGTCTATTTTTTTGTATTTATTTCGATGCTTATTAAATCAATGGATCCTTTGACATTTCTGATAAAAGAAATATTTGGAGGTCAATTTCTGCATCAGAGCTAGAAAAGAAATTTCCCAAGCTGGTGCCTTTTTTAATGGAGTCACCTCTGGTTTCAGGAATAGAGTAGCCAAATAGAGTTGTTTTCTGATTGGAGGAGGGCAAGGAAATAGATTTCAAAACATTCCAAAGCGCAAGATTCTTTCATGCCCTGTGTGGGAAGAACTCTCATTAAAGGAAAGCACTGGGTATGGAGATTGTAATCTGAAATATCCTTTGCAGGTTGTGGCAGCAGCAAGAACAACAATCTCATCTCTCGGATTGTAGGTGGTATGAACACTGAGGAAGGTGAATGGCCTTGGCAGGTCAGCCTCCATTTTGTGGGAGCCGCTTACTGCGGGGCATCAGTGATATCGAAAGAATGGCTTGTGTCTGCAGCTCACTGCTTTCAAGGGAGCAAGTAAGCAGTCTTCCCCCCAACTCTGTCCCAGACATCACCAGAGTCCACAAACACCTTGAACTTCCAGAGTTTGAACCACACCGAGGCGGGATGTACCCTCATCTTTCACCTGCCCAGCTGTCAGGGAGTGTTTGGGGTACTTTTTTAAGAGGTGGCTTGTTTGTTTGCTCCCAACCAGGCTGGCTGATCCCAGAGCATGGCGTGCTCACCTGGGGATGCAAACACAAGGCCGTGCAAAGTTTGTATCCGCAGTGAGACGGATCATCGTTCACGAATACTACAATAGCAGGAACTACGACTATGACATTGCACTGCTGCAGCTGAGCAAGCCATGGCCGGACTCGATGAGCCATGTCATCCAGCCAATCTGTGTGCCTCCCTTTTCACACAAAGTCCGCGGTGGCGACAAGTGCTGGATAACAGGTTGGGGCCAAAAGCAGGAAGCGGGTGAGTTTTATAGCTGCAGGTGAGCTAATTTTGTTCCCAAGTGAACAGCAGGCCTCACAGCTGTGGGTGTGCGTGCAGGACACCTCCTTGTGTTGCATGGCTGAGTTGTGCGCAAAATCATGCTGTTTTGAGTTTACTGTCCTATGGAAGTAGTTCCTGCATGCACATACCTTCATATGCTCAGGAAAATTGGCTGCTGTTCCTGTGGATCCGAAAGTCCAGTGTGCTCCTGTTGTTTGGGGAGCTATGCTTACTCCGAAATAACACGGTATTGTGTTCCCCCTTTGTTACTCTTGGAACCATGTTAGCACACCTAAATGGACCCTTTGCTGCCTGCTGCAGGAGGATGAAACTGCTAAGTGTCCCTCCTCCCTCCTTCAGCATCTGCAGGATGAACAGCCTTGTAGCACAGACCCCAGCTGCAAGGTGCCAGCTCCGTTCTCAAAGTGCAGTTTGACAAAATGGCCACCCCACTGACAAAATGGCCACCCTTGTAATGGCAGGCTGCCCCATTGGCAGGGGTAGGCCTGGCCCTCCCACCACCTTGTCCTGAGCTGCCTCTTCCCTGGTGCAAATGCTGGTAACTTCTGCCCCTCTTTCCTAAAGCCCTTCCAGTGTAATTGTAGGTGTCATGGCTTCCCTCAGCACAGTGTAACTGTCACCACACCAAACCCTGTGTCTGCTGTCACAGGCCTGGCCCGGCCTCACCTGCCCTCTCAGGGCTGCCGGCACTGCGCTGGCCTGGCCACCCCTCTGCTCTCAGTGGAAAGTAGGAGAGGCAAATGCGTGGTCTGATGCAGCAGCAAGTAGTTAACCTCCAGCATTTTGACTCAATTCTCAGAATTACTGCCTGCCACATTGCATTCAGCTTCTCTATAAACACCTGTAAGAGAATATGTGGTTGTGAACGAAGTGCAACCACCTTACCAGGAAAGGACGGTGATATGGGGTGGTGTGTTGTCCCTCCTTGTCCTACTGGTTAGTTATCTGTGAAATTTAAAAGCTGGCTATTACAAGAAAAAAGGGTTTTCTTTTCCCTGTTTCCCTTTTTGCCAAATCAGTCTTTTAGGTATTTTTTTAAGTATACTTTATTACATAACATCTTTATCAAATCCTGAAACAAAGATTCATGATGTAAACCAGTACTTGCATATTTGAATATGTTGGTGAAGTTTGGCTATATCCAGATTTTGAGAAGATTACCTGGTGATATTATTGGAGGTGTTGTGTTGTAAGGAGGGGACAATTCAGTTTAATTCTGTTTTTCTGCAAGTAAGTATCTTACAGAAAAGAGAGAAGTTTGGTAAAATTTTCAGCCAAAAGACCAAATTTTGAGATATGTCTGAGCTCTTTATGCTGCCAAAAGAGCAATTTGCATTCCGTAACTCTGACTTATAATTTTAATTTGTGATTCAGCACCTTCAGAGACACCACCCTAATTGCAAATCTCTCTTGTGATGATCGGAGTACCTTTGTAAAACCCTGTTTCTTTTAAAAATAAAAAGAGAACAAATTAAGAAATCTTGAGACATTTAGCAAAAGGCATTAGAAAAAGCTTTTTGGACAACTCTGGTGATTATGCCGTTGCATTTGGTGCAGCCAAAGGACCACAATCACATTACACAAATGCCCAATGCTTAGAAGAGGCTTTCTGTAACATTGCAGTTAGTTGTTTGGAATCTGGAATAACTTGGAGGTCAAAAGTATCTATCTGTGGATATTTTATGAAGACTTCTTGTTTTGTATTTCAATAGGTGAGTAAAATGCTAATCTCTGTTGAACCATCCTTCTTTCAATTTTTCCAGATGATGAAGGTTCAGCAGTTCTTCAGAAAGCAGAGGTAGAAATTATTGACCAAACATTATGTCACTCCACATACGGGATTATCACAGCTAGGATGTTTTGTGCTGGACTAATGTCTGGGAAAAGAGATGGATGCAAAGTATGTATCTTAGCACACTTCACATAGAGTTTATCTTGTCTTTCATTATTGCATGATGAGATGTAAGAACTGACTGACAGACCACTTTGTGGTCCAAACACTTCGGTTCTGAAAAACAGCAATGTAACAGTTCTCTATCAGCAAATCCGTCATCTGTTTTCAGAGTTTTGCTGCTTTATGTGCACGACTAGCATCATTAAGTTTTGCTTGCAGGCCAAGGGCCAGGCAATTTGCAAGTCCCAACAGTGAGCTGAAATCAGGCAATTTATGGCACAAGAGTGTCCCAGTAGAGAAGAAAAAAAAAAAAAACCAAAAAAACCCAAACACCACAACACAACCCCCCCCCTCAAGAAACTAGCTTGTCTCTTTTCAGGATCCCCCCTTTCCAGCCCCCCCAGGGCTATCTGATGAGATGCAGACTACCATGCATTAATTTTCAAATGTACAATGTTCTGATCTCGCAATGCTGAAAGGCAATAAACATGAAGTTCTGAATTTACTTCTAGTGAATAGTAGTAAAACTATATACACACACACTATATATAACATATCAAATTTTATGTATGTCATATAATACGTACTATATTGTATTATCTAGAACTTATATAAACCATATATATTTTTACTAGTAAAGTGGTAGTAAATTTACTGATAAAATAGTAGTAAAACTGCTATTTTTTTATGATGGAGATCTGGAATCTTCAAGATTATCTAGCTTTCACTGGCCTACATAAAAGTGAGAGACACCACAATGGCTCTCAGAGCAAGCAATGCCTGAGGGCTTTCTGCGGGAGTATAATGCACCAGCTGCTCTTTAGAGATTAGCAAGACCATTGACATTAAGCATAATTTTCACCAACTGAAGAATTTTTTTCTGCAGTTATCTGTCTAGCCACTCAAGATATAGCTAAGGGAAAGAATAATTTACAGGTCTTTTGGCTGCTCTTCTGTAAGGGCAAATGATGCGTGACTGTGTCTGGCAGTTGTTAGAGCTGATGGAAATGTGAGATTTCGGTATTGTGAAAAATGCTGGTGTTCTACCTTTCTTTTGTCCTAGAAAATAAAGAAAAAAAATTGATAATTGGAATCCAAATGCAAAATCTTAATTGTCAAGGATGGAAAAAAAGATTTTTTTTTAAGTTAGATCTTTAACAATTTTGTGAGGCAATTCAAGATAATCCTGCTTTGAGCAGCAGATGGCTTTACTAGATCATCACCTGACATCCCTTCCAACCTGCATGTCCTAAGATTCTATAAAGTTAAAGCAAAATGTATGTCTAGAAGGAAGGCACTTCTCTTGCAAAACACTTAAATTTTATCAGCTCACCTTTTGCTTTTGGAAATCCTGTGTTGCATACAATGTTTTGGTAAAGTTTAATTTGCTACTAGCTGTCTGTTTTAGAGAGATTATGTCTACAGCAGTGTCTTAGAAGAAAATATAATTTTGGTCCAAGAGATTTTCCTCAAATGGTGGCACTTTTTTTTTTTTTGCCTGAACATCTGCCAATATATTTCTACAAGAATAGCATATAAAGGAAGAGTACTATTTGCATTGTCCTGCGTTATGGAATTATGCCGTGCTGTATAAAATTTTGAAGTCTATAACAGACTTCATTTTAATGCCCTAATTACAAAGACATTGTGTGTCCCTAAACATTACCTGCTGGCTTGTATCTGCTAGAGGACAACACTTAGGTTTTTTTCCTTCTTAATAAAAAAAACTCAAATCAATTGAGGGATCCAATCTGTTTCCATTTACTTTTAATTTGAAAGAAGTTAATCATTCTTAAACACTAATTGTATTTTATTTTTTAATTTCTTTAAAAAGCTTACTATTTTTTTTTAACTTATGTTTGTAACCTGTAAATGAACATGCATATTAAGTAGCAGATTTTGGGGTTAACTGTAAGTTTGAGGCTAGAAAACCAGCTATGAATTTTTAACCTAGTCCATGAAATATAATATCTTTATTAGTGTCTTTAAAGAGTGAGAGCTAGCACTCCCTCCTGTGAAACTTTGGTACAACTGTGCAATCCCATCTACTTCTAGAAAAAAATTGTCTGTCTGGTGGTTTGAACTATGTGAATGGGAAAATATAATCACTGTTAGAATTACAAAGGCGAAATATCTTCTGTGAAATTTTGTCCCAGTTTTAATAATATGTATTGTAAACACATACAACTCAATATATTCTTTTTAGGGTGATTCTGGTGGACCATTGTCATGTCAAAGCAACGGAGATGGAAAATGGTTTTTGACTGGCATTGTTAGCTGGGGTTATGGATGTGGAAGACCAAATTTCCCTGGTGTCTACACAAGAGTGTCAAATTTTGCACCATGGATTCACAAATATGTGCCTTCGGTCTTGTAACTTGAAAACTGAATTGCTGGGAAAAGAAAAATGTCCTGTATATCTTCATTAAAAAATCATATTTGATAAAACTGTTCAGTGGTGGAATTTCTTTGCATGTCTCCTTGCTTACACAATATTTGATTCTGGAGTACACATATGGAAGTAACAAATACCCTTTGTTCAAACCTTGGTGAAAGAGGAAGAGACTGATCTTGTGGTGGTGGTTGTATGCAGATATCTGGAGACACAGGAGGATGTGCAATAATAAACTTCTGCAACTTTGTGTTTGTTTTCCAGGCACACATTATGTGTATGTGCAACCATCTGTCGGGAAGCTGAAGATACAATTGACCACCTAGAGACAGAGCATAAGTCTTACTCAGCCATTTCCTCTGAGATGTGCATGGCCCAATACAGTAGTAACTATGAAGTAGCAATCAACAGTCAGCACTCTTGCTAATCCTACTTCCCCTACCTCCTCCAGCAAAAAACAGCTGACGGAGGGAGAGAAGGGATTGTGAACTCAACCTTCTCAAATCTGTAGGGCTCTTGTTTCTGGAGATCAGAAGTTCTGCAGTTAAGCCTGGAAGAGAGCATTAGTCTTATTCCTTCTCCAACTTCCATTTTAATTACTGCATGGGTTGGACATACTGACTCTTTAATTTCCTGCCTTAATTTCCCCATATTCAAGATTATTCACAGTTTATCCACTTGAGAATTTGAATTCTTTACCTGCAGGCAACCTTAACAAAATGAGTAAATATCGTGATGTGTGTTATTGCAATGATCTTGTCCTTGCACAAATAAAACCAATGCTTCTACCATCTGTGAGGTATTTTAAACTGTGATGGAATTAGGTTCTCTGACTGTATATAGTTTTAAAAAAATCTTGATATACTTTTTAGAGATGGAGAAAAAGAGGTTTTATTTCCTCTAGGCTTTTTCTGTGAGTTTCTTTTCCATGAAGGAGGGGGATAAAGTATCAGTCAATCAGCAGGTTGTGTGTGTAGCGGAGATAAGCGGTTGAAAAAAAAGAGGACTTGAACAAAGCGGTCTGTCTACAGTTGTAGTTTGCATCCTGAGCTGTGAGGATTGCCTTCCAATTAATCCCTTTTGTAGTCTCCCTGTGATCAGTGTTGGGGTTTTTTTTGGAGATGAAGTTTCTTGGGCCTGTTTTGCTTTTTCAGGTTTTCTTTCTCTCCCTTCCCGTGTATAAAATTTGTTATTTCCCCACACACATCCTTGATTTTCTTATTTTACAAGCAGAATACCCTGAACTTGTTGGCTTGCTTTAATTCTGAACAGGAAATGTGAGTGTGAATTGCTTTGCAATTATGTTTATTTTGTGGTACCGGTTTGAGGCTGGAAAATTCAGATGGTCTGTGGAATTGTGCATTTCTTCTCTCTCACAAATATTTCTGTGGATTCCAGCAGGTGTTCATTAGAAGTTGCTTCATTTGCCTTGCTCTGGGACTTTTTACCTGTAAATTGTTTGCATGTCCTTTGCTTTGGTGTCATAAATTATCTCCTATTCTTGTATTTCTGAAAGAAGAGGGTAACTGATCTGTTTTCAAATGATGGGATCCATATCCTACTTAGCGAGTTAGGGAAACAAAGAGTTACAGTGACGGTACCTTTTCCTGCCCACCTTCTTTGATTGCAGATCAGCTGGCTCCAGCTTCAAGCAGCATGGCAAAAGCGAAATGAGAGAAGCCTGGTGTGCGTGGCTGGGAGAGCAGTACGCTATTCTGGGTTGTGTTTTAGAAACAAGGTTCATTTTAGGACTTTGTTATTAGGTTTGTCAGAAGGCATTTGTCAAGGCATCATGATACGGGTTTTCCCCTCCAGCCGGGTTTCCGTGTTCACCATACCAGCTCCGTATGACTCCAAGCAGGCTGCAAGGCAGGTAAGAGACATCAGTTAAGCTTTACAGCAGGAACACAGTAAATGATCCCTCTACCCACCACGCTGTGTATTGACCTCTGTTCTTCATATGCAAACTGCTCCTAACCAAAGCAATAGCAATCTTTCCCCGCACTTGCATAGCTTGAAGTGCGTCGCAAATATTTGGGTTTCATATGTGACATAGCTGATGTCACATATCTTTCATAATGTGAAAGATATTATCTCAATTGAAACCTCCTCAAAAATTAAAAGGGTAAATAAAATATGGTACAGTACCTCTTCTTGTGTTGTCTTACTAATTGATGCCTTCCCATGTCTTTCTCTAGGAAAGTCCACATATTCTCTACTGCCCATCCTACCGAGAAGGCTTGTGTCAGAAAAGCTGTTTCTTCAAATGGATGAGGCTGTGTTTCTGGAGGAGATGGCTTCTAGGAATATTACCTATAGTTTCTTTAATAGTTACAGTAATCGTGCTAGTCCTGCACTATTCATTCTGTAAGTGTAACTCCCCAGCGTGGTCTGGATGGGATGTTTTTTTTTCCCCGCTGTGTGAATGATTAATCTGAAAAGTTCTGCACTAAGCAGTTAAGCATGTAATGTGTGCATAAACTACTGACTTTCCCTTCTCCTTAATGTCTTTGCTAAAGCAACAAAGTGCACAATAGTTAGCAGTTGGTAGTTGCACACGAATAATGAAGGTATGTATTTTATCTCTAAATTTTTTGTTTCTGCTCACGAATACCATCATTACTATAACTGTCATCTTTCCCAAGAACCTATAGGAATTAACTGTGTATCTTCTATTCACTTTTTCAAAACAGAATGGCTACCTAACTTATGTACACTCCTTCCCAGATCTCAACACATAGCCATTAAAACAGTATCTCTTCAGGAGGATAATGCTGCAAAAAATGGAAGTTTAACAATTAAGCTTCCTAGGACAAATGCTTGTCTGAACATGTACTTCATTCCTCTCCTTTCCTCCTCGGCATTATTTTGTCAATGGGACTGACTCAGTGCTCTGGCTATTACTGCATGTTTCTCTTAAGAACTAATACCTACAGATACAAAGGACAAATACGTGCTTCTGCAAACCTCTTGTTCTGGAAGCTTTTCTGTAATGTTATTAGGTGGGCTAATTTGTTTAACCCTTTTTTCTCAGCTCCAGCTTTCTCCTTTATTTATATTGGTGGAAGTGTAGAAATTCCTAATTTGACTTATACAAATGACCTCAGTGATCCAAAGTCACAGAAATTCCTCCTGCAAGCAGAAGCAATCCAAAATTATGTAAGTTCCCATATAACTATAACAACATATATTTATTTCAGAATCAGACTGGGAATGAGGAGAGGACTCCAGTTAATCACAATCTTTTTTCCTTCAAAGTAGTAAGTTTAAATCTAGCAAGTGGCTCAGCGGTGTACATCTTTAGGAATGTAGCTAGGCAACTGGGGCTGTGTGTCTCACAGTAAAGCCAAAGTTTTCTAGGTAATTAAAACCTGGGCGTTTGGGGGTATGGGTAAATTTTTCTTCTTAAAGGAATTCGGAGTGTGTTTTTTGTTTTGTTTTACTTTACTCAAACACTCTTCCTTGTTACATTTTTCTCATTGATTTTTTTTTTTAATTATAGCTCCAATTCAATACTTAATGTTTTGTTTTGTTTTCCCTTATCCCCCACAACAGTGCTTGCTTTCTTGCACTTCTTATTTGAGTTCCTATTTGTGAGATCAATACTGTTTTCTGGGCACATGTGAACAGCAATCTTAAACACAAAGCAGTTCTCTGTTAGCCTGTATTTCCCAGAAGAGCTAATCTAGTGTCTCAAAGCTGCTTTGTGCACAGCCAATACAAGTTGCTCATGTCCAGATTATATGCCAGCAATTTAAAGACTGACACAAAAATATAAATGTATTCATAAAGTTTTCTTTTTTGTGGCTAATTAACAAGAGCTATCTCAATGGTCTTGAAATGTGATGTGACTTAACAGTAAATTTAATTTTTTTGAGTGGAAATGAATGCACATGTATGATCCTTCTTTGATAGGTTTTGTGGAAATGATGGATAGTGCTTGTAATACGGGAGGGTGAGGAAGAGGAAAGGAAGAAAAAGGCAAATACTTTCTAGCATAAGAGAATGACATTAGAGAGATATTTACACTAAAATGTAATGCTTTACATTTTCTTTTGCCATTGTTTAACTGTCAGTTTGCAGAAACATATGAGTCTTCCTCCTTGGGAAAGTATTACTTGAAGTCTGTAGTGGTTGCTTTCAGGTAGGTACCATTCCAGATATTGTTGTGTTTGTCTTACCTTTTTTCATACATTTTAATTCCATTGTATGAGAGAATACGCAGATATCTATAATGGTATGAAAAATGCAGAAATGCACTTAGGTATTTGAGCTCAGAGCTAATCTAATAGCGTGATTTCTGTCATGCCCTGTAGAATTGTTGAGAAAAATTAGGTTTGATTAATTGTGCCTTGGTTTACAGATTGCTTTGTAGTCTATTCATCTACTTTTGATTTTTGAAATCACAGTTCAGCAAGGTTTTTTCTCTACCACTTGCAGAATCCTATTTTGGTTTTGTCAGTTTAAATTAAGTTCCTTTCTAGCTTCTCAAGACAAAACTTAAAGGTATAATTTTGGGCAAAGCTCCTGTAAATACATTGAGCAGATGGCTACTACTATCCTGATAGGCTTTGAAAAGTTCTGGATGGTCAGTCCATAGGCCATTTTGAAAGGAAGGGTGTGACTGATTGACTGTCTCTTTGAATCACTTAAGTAATACTTTATATATGCACACATACACAATATTGATTTTAACAAGAATTGTGTGAAATGTTCGATCAATGTATGGGCATAAAATTATATTGTCATATGGTGTGAGACTCAATTAAAAATGTTGAGGAAAAGGTGTCCAGAAATGTAATATGGTCTTAAAAGTGTATAATTATGCAGCAGGGATGGAAACATCCAATTCTGTAAGAATGATTGCAAGGATTTTCTGCATGGTGTAGTTTTCAACCTCAGTGTATTACTGTTTAAGCAGCATATTTGTGAAGTATTTCTACGGTATAGAAAAAGCAATTGTTAAACAAGAGAGATTTTTGCCTTGTATTCAGCTTCAACTTTTTGCATAGCAATTCAACTGTCTATGGAACTGTGAAAGCCAAAAATGCAGGCCAGTGGAAAGCATGTCCAAAATAATGATTAGATTGCACTTATGATGCATTTTTTACCCTCCACAGTGAAGGAGAGTCTGGACTTCGAGCTTACTACTGGAATACATTCTGGGCACCACAAGATATGGTTGCTTCTCTTAAAAAATTAACCCCAGTGGAACAAAAAAAAATCAGTAGTAAACAAGCAGCTCAGCTGTTCAGTTCTTCTGGGGAGGAAGATTTTGATCTCGTTACAATGGAGCTTTTTGGTAACAATGTACCTGTCATTTAATACCTATTCTGCCTTTTTTTCTTTCTCCAGTTTGTTTCTTTGGCTTGTGTAGCTGATAGTTATTAAATTTCAGTTTCAGATTCCACAGAATATGATGTGATGCTAAAATCAGGTAATTATTCTTCAAGCCTAATTAATATCACTATGGGGGAAAAAAAATCCTGTAACATAAAGATGACAGTTTCCCAGTTATTCTTTTATCTGTAGGGCCTGTGAACTAAACCAGGCTGGGAACCTCTCTGGTCTGTGCTTCAAATAAAGGCTGAGATGAAAATGTCTCACAGCTTTTGTTCTGGTGTTCTGACTAGAACGGTTGAAATTCAATAGATCCCACTGAACTGCAATGAGCTGTGCCTCCTTTTCTTGGCATCTTTTAAAAAGCTAATATATAAAATTAGACATAATTTATTTGTCTTGTGACTAGATAATTTTGGTTATTCATAGTTTGTGATCAGTCAAATACTGATCACAATTCACTTTGCCTTGTTTCTCCATATCACGCGCACCTCAAGATTGGTGTCATAGTCTTAGTGTTCTCATTGCATGGAGAGGGGTGAAGAGAAAATGGCAAAAAGGAAGCAGTAGGTTTCAAGCAGAGATGGTAGTAGCTGCAGCCAAGTCCCCTCCTGCTTGCTGAGTGTATGATGAGCCGATGGTGATGAGGTGCTGTGCTTTCTTGGCCAGAGCAAGAGGAGAACATGATGCAGCCTGGCGGGGAAAAGGGAATAGAGTTGTAAAAGTAAGGGAAGAGGAGATCAGAATAGTCAAGAAGTGCGGGTGGGCGATTATTGCCACCTCTTCTGAAACTTTACCCAATAACTTAATTTATCTTTCAACTTAACAGTTTTTCAGACACTGATCTAGCTTCTTTTGTATAGCAGTATCCTATGACCTGTATGCCAAGCCAGGCAACAACAGGACTCTAACTCTGATGAATCCCAAAAAGTCTTTTTATCAATGGAGGCTGCGAGTTCCTTCTAACTATGTGGTGAGACTGGTAGTTATCACTTTGCATGGTGTCACTCCAGAGAGCTGTGCATCACACCACTTATCAGCATATGATTTCCTTCTTCCTCTGCAGAACAAGATCATTACAAGGTATGATAGTACAGAACAAAGATGTTTTATTGAGCTGTACAGAAACTCTCAAGCTGTCACAATATCAAAATGATATCAAACTGGCTTCCGAAATCATAGAATCATAGCGTCGGAAGGGACTTCTGGAGATCATCTAGTCCAACCCCCCTGCCAGAGCAGGGTCACCTTAGAGCAGGTTGCACAGGAACGCGTCCAGGCGGGTTTGGAATGTCTCCAGAGACGGAGACTCCACCACCTCTCTGGGCAGCCTGTTCCAGTGCTCTGCCACCCTCAAAGTAAAGAAGTTCTTCCTCATGTTTAGGTGGAACTTCCTGTGCTCAAGTTTGTGCCCATTACCTCCTGTCCTGTCATTGGGCACCACTGACAAGAGCCTGGCCCCATCCTCCTGACACCCACCCTCTAAGTTTTTATACGTGTTGATAAGGTCCCGCCTCAGTTATCTTTTTTCCAGACTGAAGAGACCCAAATTCCTCAGCCTTTCTTCATAAGAGAGGTGAAATGTAAGACTCTAAATACAACTTAATTAAAAATCTTGTATAAGGCTATAAAAAGTTCTTCCATATTATTCTTCCCCCTCAACGAATTATAAATTCCTGTCGGTTTTGTTCTACATTATGACTAATTTCTACTGGTTTCGACTTCATGCATTTACCGTCACCACTCAAAAAGATACAGACTTTAACTTTTTTAGAGTATTGTATTCTATTACTTTTAGAAAACACATGTTTTATAACAGTCCAGTCACAGACAAATCCCTGTTCATAACAGAGGTTCTGTGCATGGAAGGCTCCAGCCCCAGCGTCACTGTGTAGTCCATTTGCATAAGTGAGAACAGATAACCTTGTAACCTTCAGTGGCCACACTGCTCCCACTTTCCAGAGCCAAATTTCATGTATGGACATGTTATCCACCATGAACCTGTTTTATTAACAAAAAAACCAAACAAGAATCTGAGGATGGATGGTTTCAATGAGGGAATTTTTTTTTTTTTTTAAGAACTTTTAGGAAGAGACTAGCTGAGCATGCAGATTCAGTTAGCACTGTCTGAAACACGTTTATTTAATAGTGATTTTACTACTTGAAAAGGGTAGGTGGTCCTCTTCGTCTCTGTTAACAGACTTATCCTCCTTATGCGACAAGTCACAGGAGCTTGCCATTATTGGCAGACTGTCGGAAGGCCAGGAGTGGAGTGAACACAGTGTTTTTGTGAGGAGTTAGACTCAGATTGTAGCATAACGTGGAGAATCCCATTCCTGATGCTGGACTACATCTGCTCTGCTGGTGATTTTGGGTTATTGCCAGGACTGTTAGTCCATTGTGCATTATTAGCGATGGTTCAGCTTTTCAAGAACAAGAAATGTAGTGTCGGCCACATGCATGAAAGAAACAGGAACCTAGCAAAATCAACAAGCACAGGTGTAAGATATAACTTGTTCAGAGAACATCAATGCAGTAAGTTAAGACCAAGTTCAAGAATGTGCATTGATGTCGGGCTATCAAAGAACTGGAACAGTTTGGTGACTGAAATGATGATAAAAGCCCTATGGTACCTCCAGAAAGTTGACTTTTTTTGGCTACTTTTATTGCCATCCTAGCAAATGTGTCTTTTCGCATGTGTCTATCAGTTTTCTACTTAAGCTAAAAGCAGCTAGTCTCATACTTAGGACAGATGCAAGATATCCATGACAGCCAGGAATTGTTGTATTACAGCCAATATTCCCTGACGTCCAGGTCTAGGATCACATGTGGTGATTAAAATGATTCTCACCAGTTTCTGTAAACTGCAGTAATACAGCTGTTCAGAGACAAATACTAAAGAGTGAGTGAGCTGAGATTGTGAGGTGTACTGTAAAAGTAGGCATCTCATGTGAACATCTCTTCTCATATGTGCTTGCCTTGCCTTTCTGATGATACTGTGACAAAAAGTACAGCTAGAAGATAAGCCAGGCTGTTGACAGGGTAGAATATCAAGAAGATTAAGATGCTGAAAGATTTCCGCATGGCACTGTGAAGGGGACTCAAATTGTTCATTATATAAAGGATTTGACAGGTATTACGATAAATAAGATTTAATAATGTCTACAAAAGAGAAGCAAACCACAGATCCATTGAAATGGGAGCAGGGAATAGCCTGCTAAAAGCAGAAGAGGACTACTTTCAGTTTAAGGTTTAAAAATTTGATTTTAATGCTGTTACTCTGTATCTCAGTGACAAGTCAAAGAACTTGATGCAGGGGTATGATGGACATACTCTCTTACTGTGAGGTCTGATCTTAATTGTTTTCATTTGCTGTGCATAGAAAAAGAGAAAGGTGTTAGAAATTTTTCACACACAGTTGTAAATCAATGGAAAGAAATCCAAAATAAGCAGTGGATTTCAAAATGGAATAAATATAAGAGTGAATTTACAGGTGCAAGAAATAGCATCTCACATTACAAGCGATAGTAAGTATTCAAGCCTCAAGATACAAATTAACTCCTCGTTATTTAAACAAAAGAAAGACAATAAGAAGAAACAGTTGCCATGCATGGCACTCCACATCTTGTGTGACAGCTTTTGTGACATGAAACCAAGCTGAATGTTAATAGATTGGAAAAGCTTTGGGTTTGTTTTCTGTTGCGTTGATGCTGCACAACACTGCTGCACTGGCACTTGTTGCCTTTTCAGTGCTACCCTCTACTACTCAGTACCACTATCACTACTGAAGTAACATAACCTGGTACTGCCTTTCTGATGCTTCTACAGGTCTAAAACTCCAGGGCACCTGTTAGGCAAGAATATCTGTGATGTTCACCCTGAGTGACTCAGCCTCAGTGCTAGGAAACTCGAGCATCTTGTGTAGTATCAACTGGGTGGAAGAATAAAAGGGAAGTGGTAGCCAGGGGAATATCTCTGAAACACAGATGACAAGATCAGTGTTATTTCTGCCCAGTTTCTCAGCAAAGATGACTGGAATGTGGGAAATGTTTTTTTAATGTTATCTTTGTCATATTTCAGATGGTGTGGACCTGGGGCCTGGACTCCTGTTGTACGTTTGACTTCATCAAGTAATGTAATGTTGCTTACCTTCTCACTGGACCGAAGAGGAGAAAGCAACATATTAAAAGCTCACTTTCAAGCCATTCCTAAAATCAGTAAGTAATTACTAGAAACAGACATCTGACATAAGCACACTCATTCCTCTTGTTGCCTCTAAAAAAAGTTTATATTGCCTGAATGTATCTAGGGGGAGGGAACGTTTGCATATGAGTCAGCGAATTGTCATTCTGATCCACTTAAAAAAAAATGGCTGCGAACTGAACAAAGGATAGAGAAAATCCTTTGGTCTGGGAGATTTTTTGTCTTCCTGATTACTACCCAAGTCATCTTTCCCAGAGATTACTCTTATTACACAGGTAGCACTGTTATTCATGAGCAATGGTAGCAGAGCAGCCAGCCAGGTAGCACTGCAGGCACTCTATGTCTAGCCAAAGCTAGATAGCCCCTGTGGCAAAGCAGCACTTTTATCATTTTTGGCAATCTATCCCAGATCTGGGAATGCATGTTTAATGAAAATGGAAAACAAGAGCAAACATTTACTTCTGATATGTCTTTGATCCTTTTCTGAAAGCACTGTTCCATGTGGTTAACAGTATAAGAACAGTGTGTTCAAGACCCATGAAGTATATTCCAAACCTATGCAATACTATGAATTTTGCAGGAGTTCTGGATGATTAGTGAAATATTTTGAATAATGATAAACCATAGTATTTTACAGGAGATATAGGGGTTTCACAAGTGGAAGCTTAGCCACAGTTATTTGGTAAGGTCTAAGTGAAAGAATTTTGAAAATTAAGCATATGACTATTTTTTTAACTTGTGGAATAAATCATAGAGCATGTGGATAAAGCTTGCACATTTCAGCTTGTGTTTCTGTGGATGCTGCTTAAGCAAATACTCTCATCCCATGAACATTACAAATTAGAATTGCTTCATTGTTCTGAAGATGGGTACTCCAAATTATGTCTAGCCCAGATTTTGCCACAAAATTTTGCTATTTTCAAAATTGTCTTATTTTCTGTTATATTCATATTTGTATTCACTATGTTACCTAAAGGAATCCAAAAGCACTAAGGACTGGATATCTAGGAGAGTTTCTTGGTAGAAAATAAAACCTCATAGATGATGTTCAAATACGACATGAATTCTCAGACTGAGAACCGGCACACAAACTTCCCGGTTTACATGAAATTAATCAGAGGTTTCACTTCATTGGGCTGATTGCTTTTTAATTTTTCAGAATGTCTACAGAAAATTCAGAAGTAAATTGGAAGGAGGAAGTCTGTTGTGTCTGCATTTAATTGCTTCTTCTGCTTAACCATCAAATAACGTTTCTTAAAAAAAACTCCGGTCAGAGGTGTTCTGTGCCTATCCTTTAATTGCGATTTGATCCAAAAATAAGAGAAATTCAGAGAGATGGGGAGGTGGAAGTTACATGATTTTCTGTTAATATAGGCAAAACCTGAGTTTAATATGGCCACAACTCATTCTTCTAACTCTGCACGTAGAGAAGGGTCCTAGCAAATGAAGTAGGCTCTGCACTTTAGCCCAGCTGAGATAACTGTGTTCCTTGCTGATATATTTCTCTCCCAGTGTGTGGTGGTCATTATATTTCCTGGAACGGGACACTGAGTTCCCCTTATTACCCAAGTTACTACCCACCAAACATTGACTGCAGCTGGATCATCAGAGTAAGTGTTGGGAACTCTTCTGAGTGGTGATGACTTCGCTTTATGTGATTTAGACATAAAATTGGGAGAAATGGCTTTCAATGTGGGTGAAATTAAGGGAAAACATACTAATACCACTGCACCTAACTTCTTCTCCGGCACCCATTTCTTTCCTGATCTACATAAAAGTGTCAGCTGTGGGAAGGAAACGTTGCCAGCTTCCAAAAGGTTATTAATCATGACAGAAACAAGGTGGTGGATAAGATGACAAATCCTAACAGCCAGAGCAAATTGCTAATAATCAGGGCTTTGATTCTATGTCAGAAAGAAAAAATGGTTATGTACATCATGCCTCATATGATGGATTTCCCTGTATTTCCCTGAATTCTGCAAACAGGACCTTCTCTGGCTCAGCAATTCAGCTCTAGAATTCCAGCAAGCCCTTTGGCAGGACTTAGAATCTGCTCATGATTCCCACCAACTTCCTGGTGTGTTTAGCTGTTGCTCCATTAAGCATTTCACTACTTTTTTGGCTTTCCCTGGAAAAGGATGTTCTTCATGTCTTTGAGTTGGTAACATTCACTACCTTTCACCTGCTCAGTGAAAATTATTAGCAGCTTGTAGCATAAAACTCCCATCTATGTGCAAGAAAGGGAGGAAAAAGGCTTTCTAAAACAGAGGCCATAACTAATGCAGTTGAGTGCCTATTGGCTACCATAGATGTCTTAAACTAACATAACCTACTGGAACATGTGGCAGTACAAACAGCATGAACCTCAGATATAGTGCTTTGTGCTGGCTGCAGGAAGGCTTACACTACTTTATCTGGCACAGTATGGCCAAAGTTGGGCCTAAAAACTTTTCTATAGATGTTTAAAATAGCAGGTTTTTTGATTCTTCAAAGGTGCTGATTTGCATGATAAAAAGTGCAGTATTTTGCAGTATACTATCTGATAATAAGTATGACAAGATTTACCATCTTAAAAGCACAGGCCTTTTCATTTTGTGGATGTATCTGTCAGGATATTTATCCTTTTATTTTTAGGCTCCATTGCCTGGCTACAAGCTCTCATTAAAAATCCTCATAATACAAATTCAAGAGAAGTCTCCAGGGTCCAGTAAATGTGATAAAGACTGGTTAGAAATCGATGGGGTTAGGTGAGTAAATACACTATTTTCTGACATTAATTTGCACTTTGATGTTCTGCACAACATACTGTGCTTAAGAAAAAAGCATCTTGCCACTTCCAGTGCAGAAAGATACATTTCAACAAGAATTGGCATGCTTCCACTGAATTTCGACAGAATGGTGTTCTTAATACTGCCCTAATACTGAATACTTGTCATTACATTAATTTCAGCATCCTACTTTTTCTACAGAGTTAGGCTTTTACTTACTCTGTTGTTCCCCTTAAGAGCAATGATATAGAAAACCGCATGATTTTATGCAGCTACAGTTGAACTGTAAATTCCTAGCAATGATCTTGACATGGGTGAAGAGCTTATGTCATCTGAAGTTTCATTTTCTATATCACTTACTCTTCAGTGATTGTAATTGTTTTCTGTAAATAACACAAATTGCAATACGTGTGCTTAAAAACCCAAAACATTATTCAAAGTGATTTGTCTCTTGGAAGGAGTGGATTTAAACTGGCAGCAGCTGTTGGATTTGCCTGTGTGATCCCATTACTGGATTTGTAGCCTTTTGAGTTTGCAAACCTAAATGGGAAATCTGAAATCAAGCATGCTTAGTAGTGGTTTGTATTATAATTCTGACACTGATCATCTTGCTGTATTTTCTTTCAAAGTCTGCTAGTCCCAGAAAAGTTGTGGAGTGGAACGCATTAGTAAATAGACTTTTTAATACTTCTGTTGGGCTGTTTTAACACTAAAAAAATATATGATCTTTATTGTGTTGTTTTAAAGCTTTTTGGCATTGGTACCCTTTAGTAAAAGGAGAGGTAGCTGGATGGAAGTGGTCAGTTTGGTTAGAAATCAACTATTCTCACTTTTGCCTTGTTAGATACTGTAAAGCTCTTTCAGAAAACAACAGAAACAGAGAATATGGCTATTCTGTCACAATCAACTTCCATTCCGATGAACTGGTCACCCACAGAGGGTTTTATATTGAATACAAAGCCTTCAGTCACACAGACCGTAAGTGAATAAGCATATACTTTAATTTTTAAGGAGAAACCTTTGAGAAACCACGCCTGACAGACCAACACCATACAAATTGACCTTCCTTTTTTCTTAACCTAATTTCAAGAGATGAATGTTTAATATGTTATTATGTATTTAATTGAACAAATAGACGTATAAAATTAGATAAAAGATGCTTTTAGAAGCTAGCACTTATTTTCTAACTCTTAACAACACTTCTGTAAAATGGGAGATAAAAGTAAAATTTCCCAATTTCTGTAGATCCAGTTATTTGGCACTTTGCTAACATCTTAAAATAGCCAAGCAGTAACATGAAAATAATATAGCAGAGAGCCTGTAAGCATGACTATTCTGCCAACAGGAGTTGTCTTGACCGAGTGTAGTTCTGTTCGTTGCTGACTTAGAGTATTTATATATTAAGATCTCTGCTATAGATTCTTGCTTCATGCCTTTCATTAGAAATAAGTGTCGGATTTTGTGGTCAGTCATTCTACAGAACTCGGGGATTTATTTTTCCACTGATGTGTGTCTCTTTCTACTGGAAAAAGTTACAAACTATACAAAGAGTTACTCAAAAATAGTTCAGAGACAAGTCAAAGCCTAAGAATACTTTTTTCTACAGAGAAAATCCCCAGTCTCTATTGCGTGTACTAGTCTTTATTTTCTGTGTGCTCTGCTCAGTTTCTAGCCAGCAGATGGCTCAAAGTCGTTTAATCAATCCTTAGTCACAATCTTAAGGATCTGTATTAAGACTCACCAGGAGGGGTACATTAGGTGTGATGTGTTAGTATCAAGTTGATAAAGTAAAGGCATTTGTGGAGGGCTGTCTGAGAGAGCAGAATGTATTGAGAGCACCGGTCTTCCACGACAGCCTTGCCTGTAGCAATAGTAAGAGGGGGTGAGGAATATTCATTTTCTCTCACATCTTTAGTATCTGCAGCCACTCGCCTCAGATTAGCTTCTTCCCATTGCTGGGAGCCTACCAAAGCAAGGTTATTGAAAACCTCAGACACTGCTCTGAGTTGACCTGGAAAGCCAATGCCAGCCATCAGCTGAATAACTTCAGGGAATGACGAAGTGAACACAGAGAGACTCCCGATTTGAGCTAGTGCTAGCTGCATAGTGTATGCTTTCCTCCCACCAGCATCACATGCAAGGCAGTGAAGAGGACTAAATGACTCCAGATTGGAATTGATAAAATAATGTTGGATAAATGTGTTTGGTCCTTCAGTCTGATTTAGCTGTTAGTTTGCTTGTGGTGCTAGAGGGGAAAAAAGTTTAAGTTGACTCGACCTGGGCAGAAAGAGGAGATTTTTTGTCTACAGATCATCTTTTTTTTTTTCTTTTCTTTTTTTTTTTTTTGCTGGCTCATCTGAAAAAGCGGAAGAGAACGCATATTTTTGACATGGCAAAGAAACCCCTTAGCATCAATGCTAGTTGTTAGTTTAAGTGAAAGAAATCCTTGGTGAAAGGCTTTTCATAATGAAATTGCTAGATAAAGCTCTTATTCATATCAGACATGAAGTTGGAGTGTTGTAGCACAGAGATGAATTTCTACAACATTTTTAATGTCAGGAAATTTGTATTTCTAGTACTAAGGAGAATGCTCCTGTGTAAAAAATGCATTGCCTTAACAAAGAGGTGTTTGCTATCAGTAGTAGTTACGTATCTGTGCTGAATCACTTTCAACCCTTAGACTGAGTCAGTGAATGTGAATTTAATTTTCGAAATCCATTTAGGTGAATACTGATTCATTTTATTCAGATTGCTTGACAAAAATATTTGACGGATTATGCCAAGTAAGATAGCATTTCCTTTTTTAACATTCAATTTAGTTTATAAATGGCACTAGCTTTCATTTTTAATAGCTGTTTTAATATTTCTTCATGGTACAGTCCTGTGTTAATGCATTTAGACTGTAACAGCATTTCTAGTGCCATTAATTTCTTATTTTTCTAGCTTCTCCTTAGATGTACAGAAGGAACATGCGTTCCTTCAAGCAATCAGCCTGAAGGCTGGAAAGGCTGCTCAGATGGTAGTGATAAATTAGATTGTGGTAGGGCAATTATTTCTTTTTTGTGTTCTACTGTAAATAATTTGCTCCAGGTATTTTAGAGACTAGCTGAAATTATTTCTAAAATATTTAAGATCACATGAAGGATGTGAGTGACGATCTAAAAGTCTGGAGAAGAGGCTGTGTAATGCACGTCTTTAAAGAGTGGGGAGAACAGAAAAAAAACAAGAAGGGAATTTTACACCAATCTTTACAAGTTAAGCTTCAAAAAAACCCCAACAAACTAAGCAACAAATAGTCAAAGTAAACTATTTGTAAGCAGTGAAAAAGGTATTAAAAACCAGCATGGAGTTGTTTATTTTTTTTTAGTTCTCTGCTGTGAGAGAATAAATAGACGAGAAGTTGTACTTTGACACTTTCTTGTGTGACAAACTTATCAGTAAGTAAAGGAAACACAGCGAGAAAAAAATACAGCAAACTGTTTCCAGAGAATGACTGCCAATGTCTCATTACCAAAATGGAAGGATATTTTTGTTGTCATTCTGCCAGTAGCTGTTATGGGACATCTCATAATTTTTGTAAGTGATCTAAATGGTGGATTAGAGGAGATGCTTATGAAATAGGAAAAGTGCCACACCATAATAAGAGGAATGTATTAAAGAGGGATTTACTTATAAATGATCCTGACAAGCTAGAGAATGTATATGGAGAAAATGATATTCCGTTCAATAAAGATAATATCTGAACTTAGGTAATCAAATACACATGTGGATTGCCTAAGTTGCTTTTCTACTGAAAAATGTCTGGCGGGGTGATAGTGACTCAAAAGCTGACTTGAGAGTCACAAAGTCATACAATTTTCTGTGTGTGTTTAGTGTTTGTCAGGTGTTTTGTTGTTTGTTTGGTTGGTTTTTTTTAAAGTGTCAGGCTAGGATGTAAAACAGGAGTTTGAAAAGGTCTTCCCAGTCACCAGTGGGAAGGCTTCACTGCACACCAAAGATAGGAACAATGAAGAGATGCCAGAAACAGTGATCAGAAGGTAATCCAAGGGCAGAGAGCACAGCACAAGTTAAGACAATGCAACAAGGAGGATGGCTGTCGCTGGAGGCTATTAAAACCAAGCTAGATGAATGTCTGGCAGAGATGGCACAGTAACATCAAGGTGACCTCTGGTAGGGAGTGTAGCACATGGCTGCTAGCCACCTATTTGGATTATAAAGCATTTACAGACCTTTCTTCTTCAGGTTGTAATCCAGAACGGTTGAACTGTGTCGATGGGAACTGTAAGCATCAGTATAAGAATTGTAAAGATGATGACAGCTGTGGAGAGGACAGTGACGAAAACAACTGCTGTAAGTATATATTTTTAGCTATTTCCCAAAAGATGGTGGAAGGCAGAAACAGGAATATGTTTATTTTAATGGATAAATGTAGTATTTCTATATATATTTTCATAGTACAAAGCACAAGTTTCATAATAGTGAAAACAAAACATGCAGAGTCTAACTGGTTCTTGTAAGAGTCTAGACAAGACATTAACAAAGGATAACCCAAGGTAACAGTGATTTTAGTTAGATGACTTAACCACAACTTGCCTGTGATCCTGTTGGAACAGCACTTTTTCCCCAACTGCTGCCAGATCAGTACCAAATAATGTAAGGGAGAGAGACATAATAGCTTTGGGACTTTTGCCCTTTTCCACCTGCACGGTCTCTTTACTGTGGATCTTTTAGATCCACCACGGTTATGGACATTGCTGGTGCTACTAATGTCTCCCTAGTGACTTGCTGCATTTTGCCTTTATAATGCTTACCTTGCTTTGACTTTTAGGTCCTTGAGGTAGCCAGGATTATGTCCTTGTTTGTTGACAAAAAATCCCTACCACTGTTTACAGGTCACTGTAAACAATGTTAATAAGAATGATACTAATGGAAGCCTATTGCTGAGATGTGTCAGGATTCCGACACAGTAAACTGTGTGATAGTCCTTAGCCAAAAGTTTATTGGAAGGAGGCATAAAGCTCTTCCACAGTTTTCTCAACTTTCACTTAAAACCAAAAAGGTTGACTTCTAGATGATATCTGCTGTGAAGATTTAGAATTTGTGATGTCAGTAGTGCTGGTGAAAGTAAAACAACAGATCTGACAAGCCTACCTTGGTCAGTTTAGAGTTAAGTAAAATGGGAGTGAGGACAGTTGGAGGCTCTTCTGTCTTTTTCCTCATGGACAGTGGAGATCGTTACAGTGTGATCATTAATCAGAGTGGAACGTTGCCCCTGTCCCCTCTGCATAGAGGGACCAGTTAACGTTATTGCAGACTATGACTCCAAGCAGACTGGAATGTGTAGCTTTGAACAACTTTTACCACTGAGTAGGTTGAACACGCAAGTTGGTTTAATAATTTGAAACCATGGCCCCAAACATGTGACATTATCATCTCTCTCTTATTTCAGCCCACAGAAGTTGCTCCCCTCTTGCATACAAATGTCTCAATGGAAAATGCTTGCTGAAACCAAATCCTGAGTGTGATGGGAAACGAGACTGTGCAGATGGATCTGATGAAATGAACTGTGGTGTGGTAACATTTATTTAAAAATTAGTTAATGACTTGGGAAACTGAGTCAGGAAATTGTGCTATGGTCAAGCATTATTGTATTAAGAACTGATCAAATCAGGTGTGAATTTAAAAAAAGAAATCTTGTGGTAATAGTTGTATGAAAATGTCTGTCTTGAATTTCATACTGCTTCATTTTAAATCCACTGATCCATTCTGTCTACGATGACTTATTTCAAGCAATGCATGCTTCCAGGATAAGCTGGTAGGTCTTAGTGCTTGTTTGAGCTGAACGAAGTGCAGTCAAGGAGCTGTGTATATAAATTCCAAAAGTGAACTTTTGGAAACAACCCAGCTTAGAATTGTGCTTAAATGTGTTTTTTTAGTTACTAACCTCTTTAGAAAGCTGTAGGGGAGGATGGACAATGATATGTTTATTCCTGATCTACCCATTGTGTGAAAATGGGCAAGTACCTTTACCTTTTTACCAATTGCACAGTAAGAAAATACTTTTTTTCCAACTGCTTTGAGGCATATGGCTAAAAGTTTATGTATTAAGCATAGCAAAGTGGAATGACCTCGTGTTTTTTGTTACTATTTTATTCAATTATTTCTATTAGCTTGTGGAAGACACCAGCTTAAGAAAACCAGAATTGTTGGAGGTGAAGATGCAAGATCTGGAAAGTGGCCTTGGCAAGCAAGTTTACAGATGGGAGCTCATGGCCATGTATGTGGCGCAACTGTTATTTCCAATGGGTGGCTCATATCTGCTGCCCATTGCTTCCTGGATTCTGATTCTGTGAGGTATGAAGAAGTTATATTGTCATAGAATATTTGCAGTTTAATAACCTTACAGTGTTGCTTTCAAAAGTCTGCAGTAGCTAGCCCTTGTCTAGACAAGTAACTCTGTGACATAAACCCTCAATATTGTTTTCTGATGGCTTCAAAAGTCATAAGTATCTGAAGTAATTATTTCATCTCCATTGCCAGTGAATCCTGCATGATAAAACACACTGTTTTGTTAGATTTAGTGTAAACACTGCTTTTTTTAAGAAGGCATGGATTTTCTGAGTGGAAGATATGTCCCTTTCTCCCAATAAAAGGGCTATTTATTGATAAGTGGAATGTAAAACTCACCAGTGTTCAGTTTAGGTAGTGTAAATTGAAAAGACATACCCCCTGCATGTGGCAAAGAGGAAACAGTTTAATAATGCACTTTTCTGACTTCCAAAGCATGGTACATTGCAAGGAATTGGTCTTACAGCTTCAGGAAATTATTATTTTTAAAAATGGTAAGTAAAACCATTATTTAATATTTTAGGAGACACAGACTATGACTATAGTGTATCTCTCATCCTAAGTGGTATTCTACTCTATTCACTTTGGTTTTGATGAATTTCATCAAATACTGTCAAGTAGATAAAATAGAGTGAACTGTCACTGCATTACTTTCCAATGGGACGTTCTAAAAACATTCTCTTTACAGATACTCCGTTCCTTCGGGATGGAGAGCATATATGGGCTCACATACCATTAATGAAAAGAGCAATCGTGTAGCTATGAGATCAATCAAAAGGATTGTTGTCCACCCACAGTATGACCACTCGGTCTCAGACTATGACATTGCCCTGTTGGAAATGGAGACGCCTGTATTCTTCAGTGAGCTGGTACAGCCCATTTGTTTACCCAGCACCTCTAGAGTATTTGTTTATGGAACTGTCTGCTATGTAACTGGCTGGGGAGCCATAAAAGAAAATAGTATGTTCATTTCCTGGATATACTTCTTGCAAGTTTGGCTTAATCTTAAACTCTAACAATAAAATATTTATAGTCATAAGAGAAAATTCCTTGGTTTATTTAGTAGGTCTATCAAAATTAGAAAATGTCCCCTTAGCTACAGTCTGTGAATTCTGAATATTTGCTTGGATGGCAGGTGATAAGTGCCAATACACGTACTTAGGAGTCACAGACCATTGAAAAACAAATTATCACAGATTTACACAAATGTGCCCCTTTTCATGCTCATGGCTCATTTTATCTGGTGAACAGGTCATAAGCAATCTTACAGGTAAAGAGAACAGCAATTATTGCAGAGATAGAAAGTGTCTCTACCACTGTGTTTGACAATATGAAGCCATGACAGCAATAATTGCAAAAATATTATGGAGTTTTTTTTGGTTTGTCTGTCTTAACCAGAGGCAATTTAATGTGTGCCCCAAGAAGAGTTCTGCTTGCACAGCTTGGAGTAGCACGCTGCAGTGGGGAGGCAGGAAAAAAGCAGAGTTGGAGAGGGGTGATCAGGGGAGCCCAAGGGATCTTGGCCCTGTCACAGCACTAAAGAGAAGCCAGCTTTGAAACCCGGGCTTAGTCTGCTCCTCAGCATTTGCAGCAGTTCCCACAGTTGCACTGAGACATAATCCCTCATGTTTGATCAAAAGCCATATGCTATGATAATTCTGTCTTTCTTAATATGCCTTTTTAAAAAAAAGGTTTAAATCTAGATTATAAAGTAATAGCCTAATGAATATAATGGCTTTACAATTGATACCTTCTTACAATGTCTTACTTTTTAACAAAATGATGTAGGTAACATTTAACAGTCAATATAATGGCATGTGAAAAAAAACACAAATGTATTTTTTTCTTACCTGTTTCATTCCCAACGCACCCTCAGAGTCGAATGAGCAAACAAACCAAATCCCAGTAGTACTTCCTCTTATCATCCAGGTATTGAAAAGGTTATGTTTGCTGTTGGGTCAAAACATGACTGAGGATATTTAGTTCACAATGACACATTATGCCAATACTGTGGTACTATAGTACAGATTAAACTCTTACCATCACTTGTGACTTACAGGCTTGATTTTTTTAATTTCCAACCCCCATCCCCACCCTCTCCCCCCCGCTTCATTCCTCAGCTCCTTCCCTAGAAGTGAGATGATGGACAAGAATGTAGAAATTTCATTTACTAGGGTTTGGACTACATTTGGAGCACAGCCATAGTGTAAACAACAACAAAAAGCTTCGGGCATAATTTGAAACGGCATTCAAAGTTAGTCTCAGTGTGTGGAGCCTGTATTATACTGATAAATTGCATTGCTTTTTTATTTCTTTCTGGCAGAACAAACTCAAAAGGATAAAGACTAAGGAAATGGAAAGGTGGTGCATAGGGACCTCTATGTCTACAGAGTAGTGTAGACAACAGCTTTGGAAAGCTGACAGCAGGCAGCAATTGAGGGGAGGGGAATTACGCTCCTGTCATCAGCTGGGTAGATTTTGAGTTTGGAGCAATTCTCTTTTGTTTTGACAAGTGGTATCTCTGTTAGAAATCTGTACCACCATAAACTCTGCAATACCATTTGTATTTTTTTCTAGGCCATCTTGCCAAAACACTGCAGGAAGCTCAAGTGAGAATAATTAACCAAAGTGTTTGCAACAAGCTGTATGATGATCTTATCACATCACGTATGCTGTGTGCTGGGAATCTTAATGGTGGTGTTGATTCGTGCCAGGTAATCTGGAACATGCAGAGAAAATACAAAGGAATATTTGTTTATATTGGAAAATTGTTCCAATTTGTTGGGTTTTTTTTCTCAGTAATAGAGTGAGATGACTTGAGCGAACACTTAATTTAACATGGCAATTAAAGGCTCTCCAAAATAAGGAAGGAAATTTGGCATAGATAATCTCTGAATCTCTTGAGAAATGTTGTCTTGCAAACACAAGGGATAAACTGTGTCAAAAATAATTATTTTTCATCTTCAACAGTTAAGCTTCCTGTAAAAGAACAGAGATGTAAGGATAAATGGAATAAAGTAAGGGCCATCTGTGATTTTTGCTATTCTTATTGATTTTTTTTTCCTTTTTTGATGTCTGAGTGTGAGATTAATAAAATACTCTAAGAGTATGATGAGTAATGTATTGTTACAGTTACAAAGAAATACAAAAAGGCAAAGATAAGCTAGGTTTGGTAAATGCAGTTTGGTAAATTTGGTAAATGCAATTCATTTCAATTAGTTTCAATAGTTTCAAATGTTCATTCATGTGTATAGTTACAAGTTTTGACTACATCATGGTATGACAAATTATATGACCTAGTTTATTTGCACGCACAATCAGAAACTGCTCTTTGGACGTACTTCAGCTGTCTTGACTCTGCCTTTTTTCTCCTCAGTTATTAGACTAGTTGTGTACTTTATCAGTACTTAAACTTATTATGACGAATAACCACTTTCAAAATTACAAATATGGTTATTATACCAGTTACTGTGTAAAGGGAGGGAAATGTGTTACTGATTTTAGACTGCTGTAATTTGATAGAATTTTTGTGTAATATTTTACTATTCTAATGTAATAGGATAATTTTTTGCAAGATTATAGCTTGTTATGGGTCAAAATTCTTTATACAGGATAGACTATTTGCAGGATCTTCCTGCAGTCTCTAAACTCTAATTCAATTAATTATTATTTTTGTTAATTTTACGTGCAGTTTGTGTATAACCTTAGACCTTGGAACTGTTTTGCAAAACATGTTGTTTTAGAGGCTTGATGTTCCTCAAAAAAATGTGATGCTTAAGAAATGCCCTTGAACTTGATGGACATTTTAACTGATTCAGGTGTATACCATACCGGCCAATCCAGTTTCCAACATGGTATGCTGTGTTTAAGTCCTACTGTGCTGGCCCTCTGGGCCTTTAAGTTCTTCGTCTGAGTAGCATCTTTGCTTTTTTTCTGTCTTTTCTGTCACTAATATATTTCCTCTGCAGTGCTAGAAAGGAATGTTGCTGGCAGTTCAGGAAACTGCCACAGCACCTGAAACCATTTTACTACAGTTCCAGACTTGTTCATTTGTTTTCATTTCTTCATGGACACGTAAGCTGTGCATGTACTGCACAGGTTATGTAAAGCTTCCAAACACTTTTCATCTTTAGATGATGTGATACTTAAGTGAGAAATAAAGTGTTTACTCTTTCAGACTTTATTTTCTTATCACACTAGGATGTCCTTTGGTCTTGGTTCCTCTTTTTAGGATCCTTCCTCTCTCCGCTGGCATACAGCCCCTTTGGTCTTTCAGAACTGTCTTCGATCTTTCAGAATAGGCCAGACTATATAGCCTCCTTTCTCAAGTCCCTTTGAGATCAGCCTCTTGGATTATCAAAATTGTCAGTATGACAGCAGCCTGAGAGAGAGGAAGAACTGTTCTGGCTTCTTATCACTAGATAATTTTGTTTGGTTGGATGATGCAAGCTTTCTGTTGTTACTCTTTTCTGAGTACGTGGCTTTCTTCTGACCTCTTCCATGTTTTAGCTCCAACTGGGGGCAGCAAACAAACTCCAGGGTCAACTTGGAGACTGCTGACTGCCTTGTATGCGGAAGGAACAGCTGCAGAGATGAGCTGAATTCATAACTGCTCGGAGTTCTGTGAACTGGTCTGTCCACAGAAGGCGTACAAGGTTAAAACAATGAAGGACACAAAGCATTTGTGAGCCCAAATGCATTTTAATCCTGTGAACTGAACTAAATGGGAATTTTTACTTTTCTAAGTTGCTGTACAGACCTGCACGTTCCCTTTGAGAATCCAGTTCTTATTTACACATTCCTTAGTCTTTGTTCCTTCCTCTCCCTCTATGAACGTAGACACAGTCTTGATTATGAAACTGCTGATGACACTTAATTGTGACTGGGTTTTTTTATTTGGTTTTGCGTTTGTTTTGGCTTTTTTTGGTTGGGGTGTGTGGTATTCTGTTCCTATTTAGTACAGAGCATAAGAGTTCTGCCTTCCACCTGTGAAAAATTTATAGTCAAATGGTAGCAGAATTCCCACTTTCCATCCCTGTCTTCTCCTCTCCCCATTCAGCCTGTGATCAGTTGCTTTATGAATCCTGTAATGGGACATTAGCAATGAGTAATTTTTTAAACTTCTTCTTGCCATTGCTTTATATTGATTAGTGTGCTACTTCCGTAAGTTAAAATAAATTGAATAAAAGCTGGGTACATTCTATTCAGAAATAAGATTCTAATATTAAATTGTAATTTGAGAAAGAGAGGGGCAGGTATTTACTGTCCTTAAATAACCTAACTTTTGTTACAGTGCTCTCTGTGTGTATGTGTGTGCGTGCACGTGCACTAACAGCTGAACTCCCTTCATTTTAGGGAGATTCTGGAGGTCCCCTGGCCTGCACAGGAAAGGGAAATAGGTGGTACCTTGCTGGCATTGTGAGCTGGGGTGAAGGATGTGCTCGGCGCAATCGTCCTGGTGTATACACTAAGGTGACGGCACTTTATGACTGGATTCGTCAGAATACAAACTGAGGTGCCAAGCAGAAAACGCAGATCATCTCCCTTATGAGAGCTGCTTCCTGCCGTGATCTGTCATGTCCATCTCTGATGATATAACGTGAAAATGCCATTGACTGTTTCTTTGTGAAAGAATGCACTTTCTTAATGAAGAAACTATAATTTGTTGCTCACCTAGCAGTAACTGTTCAGATTCAGAGATACTTCAGATTCCTTATGGATTCATCTTCATTATCCCCAGTAGAAGGAACAGCACTGCCTTAAAAACAAAATAAAATGGATTAGAACCTGCAATAAAAATCAAGCCAAATCTCTCTTTTGCAAATCTTCTCTCCTCCTTCCATCTCCCTTGCTATCTATATACCTATATATATGTTTCCACATACACATATCTGGATGTTCATGGCCACATCCTGTATATACTCAACTCATGTCTATTATCTTAACGATGTTACAGGATTCTAAACATAAATAATTATTTTATGTTTCTTGAAAATACAAGTACTGTAATCAGTATAGTCTACAAAGTTGAGATTAATTCATTCTCTAGTTAAGCTGCCACTGCACGACTCTTCCTTTCTGGGCTCACTTTTGGGCTGTATCCTGTGTTTTCCTAAAAACATCAGATATATAGCTCACAAATGTTAGGATGCAAGAAATTCTCATTAAAGAACTGGAAGAGTATCATTTAGATTCTTTGGGATGATGTTTAAATAAGAGGAAAGAAACACTCAGTTTTAATTGCTTAAACAGAAATAAATTTTCATATTTTCTTATATTATTTTTACAATTTTAACATAGTTGTAGGGTCTGATGTTTGCAATATGTTACAAGCATATTTCCCCAGCTCTGGCTGTGGGATGCTTTGTGAATTTTAGTGTGCTTCTGCTGGGTCCACACTGCTTTTCCTGTTGTCCTTGGTCTGCAGCAAGTAGAGTTTCAGGGTCAGGATTTTTGGTTTGTATCTCACCCTGGGCTGTGACCACATGGCCACAAGACATTGAAAGGGACATGAAAAGAGATTTATGTGGTATGATGCACCTTTGTACTCAAAGAAAGTAGAAGAGGAAATGACAGCCACATTCATTTAACCCTAGCAGTAAATTTAGCTTTGGTAATTACAATCTCCTGATGAGCTGATCAGTCCAAATCTAGCTGATTTAAGGTTTCCAAAGCTGTTTATGGGACTTAAGAATGCTGGCATTCAGTTTCATAAAATACCTGTTTGGATGGTCTTTCTAGATGGTTCTAAAATTGTGCTCAGTGTTTGGAAGTGTGTAGCTTTCACCTTTAATGTATTTTAAAAAAATAAAAAATGGAGCTGGCAGTTTAAATACCAGTCATTGCTGTCCACACAGCACACTTGTATTCTACTATACATAAATGTGTGGTCCTTGTTTAGTTTTAGACACACCATTGCAGCATGTGGGGAAAACAGAGGAATCTTCACACAGTGAGATTCCTGCATCTAACACTGATAGTGGTTTTCCTTTCTTTCTTTCTTGTGCTAGTGTTGGACATTCCCCCTCCTAAACACTTGTGTAAAACTTACTATATAAGCTATATTTGAAACCTATATTTTAGGGGGTTTATTATCTTTAAAGGCTAGTCATTCATTCACATCTTCCTTTTTAATAAATACATGCTAAAAATGCAAGTGGCTATGTTTTATTCATTTGATTGTGCCTCTGAAACTCCAGCCCCCAGGTGCAATCAGAACTACATTTATACCTTGGAGTTTCCTCTTTTTGTAAAGCTGAGCCTAACTTTCCCATTTTACTAAAGCATATATTTAAGGGCATATGTTTCTTTTCCTTATATTGAAACCAGAGATGTCTTCACTACGGAAGAAAACAGTTTTTCCACTGTTCTGTTTTAGATAAAAGCCTGGGCCAGAAAGTTCAGATCAGTTCTTGACTTCCCATTTTCTTTAAGAGTTTCTCGTACCACGTGTCAGAAGGGTCAGTTGCTTCACGTGCAAGAAAGGCACCAAGTGTGGAAGTCAGATCAACCAGACTAAAGAAATTCAAGCATTTGTAAGGAGTTCTTTCCTCAGGTGTAAATGAAAGGACTTTGTCCCTTTCCAGGGCGAGATCCATAATCATTAACTCATTTGACTTAGAAAAATTGTTTTAGTTTCAGACAATTCAGTAAGAAGGTAAGGTCTCTTGCTGTGAGTGAAAATGAAATAAATGAAGCTCATCTCCATCAGGAGCACTGAGAACTAGCAGGAAAAGGTTTTTTCTGGTGAAGATGTCCTAGGTGAAATCTTGTGGATCCAGACACAAGTTTTTTTCTTGATGACTGCTCAGCTTCATCCTGAGTCCTCCGGAGTTTTAAGGATTCTCCAGAACCAAAAGGTGGGTTATGCAATTTGTATTTCTTCTTATTCGTTGAATGAAACCAAGCCGTGTGCTCAGCTTGATGGACTGCTTTTGCCTGGAAGGCTGTGACATGACATCAGGAATCTGAATCTCCAGGAGTGCTCCAGGCATCCATACCCAGATGAATCTCACAATGAGAAAAGCTGGGGAGAGGAAAATCATCCTCAGCATTTGGCAGGAAAAAGGAGCAGTGCTGAGAGTGGATGCTCAGCCAGCAAGGGAGGGAGTTGGAGAAAGAGACTTTGTTTTCCTCTTAACCCACTGTCCCCTCTGTGTTGGGACAAGAGAATAAGCAAGAGTGCAGTTGCTGGCTGCCTGCCCAACCCTTTTGATCCAGAGGGGAGAGAGGTGCTCTGTGGGGAAGAAAGACAAACACGATGATGGAGTCAGAGCAGGAGAAATGAGAGGAGGTAGGATGAAAGGACACTGAAAGGGTGGGGGCAGGAATCAGCCCCTGGAGGCAATAAGTTGTCATGAGTGACTCCAAGAAGCACGTGAGAGTTCATGTGGGAAGCTAGTGCTGACCAGATCTCAACTCACACCATGATTTGCTTCATAAAAGCATGCCCTGCAGAGAAAAGGCTGAAATTGAACGCCATCTTCCTCTTCAGATTTGTCCTTTTGTTTTTTTTACATGGAAGCAGCTTCTCAGGTTTAGGTTGGATAGTATGTGAATAGACATAAATGATTCTTTAACACCAGACATGCTTTTAGGGTGCATAACACCTAGAGAGAGGACAATTCATGGTACAAAGGTCAGTAGTGTTCATCTATTGACTACACAGGGAGATTAAAATTAGAAGTGTTGATGGATGTTGTAAGTTCCCTTCACAGCCTAACTGTGCATCAACCTATGTGTTCCTTTACTCAGTTTGTGCTGTTCAGAAGCACACACGTTTGTTTAGCTGCGCGGGTAACAGCAATAATTTCTTACTGTTTCATCTGACAGCAGCAGCGAAAGCAATCCGGTTGCTTTCAAAATTGCCTCATCAAATGACAACGTTGCTGAAGGTTTAGTCACCTGCTTGTCAAGGGCTGGTACAGTAAGGTAGACAAACTGGAAAGCCTAGTATTGCACAGCTGAGGGCTGCAGTTCTCACGACTAGGCAAATCGATACTTCCTCCGCCTCCCGTTTCTCTCTAGCCAGTGCAGATGACGACATTATTCGTCCTTCCAAGGAATTCCCCTTCTTTATCAGCGTTTTGAGATCACTCCTGTGAAAACTATCCCAACTCTTCCTGTTACCGTCTCCAGCCTCATACCAGAACTACTACTGGCCATAACTGCAGCCGAAACCAGAAGGAAATGAGTTGCCTCCGTGCTTGCTTCAGAGTCAGAGATCCTCGCACAGAGACAGCAGCTATGAAAAGGCAAAGCTCTGGTCAGGAGCATGAGATCGTTGAATTACAAGAGGATAATGTGGAGGAAAGTGAGGCTGATCATGGCAAGCCTCTAAATGCTCAAACAAGAAAGGTAGGAATTTCACTTGCTCATTTGATGCTTGCTGTTGGTGAAAACACCACACAGCAAGTGAAATGACACTTTGCAGGAACATCTTGTAGGGGTGGTTTGATCTGTTGTTTGAGGGAGAGGGAAAGGTTAGTCACTTGAAAGTAAAGGCTGAAAACCTGTTAAACATTTATTTTCCTCTTCTCAAGAAGTGTTCTAATATTGGAGTGGGATTTTAAGCTTTTTTTTTTATTATTATTTCTTGTACTTGGTTGTCTGTGAATTTTAACTTGGAAAATGAAGTTGTAATTGGCGCTCTGAGTTTTCCTTTCTCTGTTCGTGTGCTCTCAGTGGGATTGGGCTCAAAAACAGAAAGGAGAAAAGTTGAAACCCATAACAAAAGCAGGCTTTCTTTCAGAACAAATTAATCAGAAAACTGCACTGCCAAAACAGGAATAAAACGTCCTGCAACTGACCTTGCTGGATTCTGTCTCATTTTATCTTTGAGTAATTTGCAGTTGCTAACAATTATGAATTTGTATGAATAGAGTGCCCCAAAGCCTCAGTGAAGACCAGCGTGTGAGTCTGAGGGAGTTAGCTCCCAGCGTTTAGCTTGAAGCTGTGGAACAGACTAACGCTGGCAGCGGAGCTGTATATACTCACAGGTCACTTGTTGTACCATGATTTTTCATCGCTTATTCAAGAGCAGAGGGAATACCTGTGCTGGAGCGAAGATGTGTCCCCCTTCGCTGTAGGGATGGCTGAGCCCTCCCGAGAGCTGGGCTGTATTAGTCACGCCACCCCTCCCTTCCCGCTCCTGGCTGAGCAACACTGAACTGCTTCCTTGTGTGAGCCCCTCAGCTCTGTGGGCTGATTCATTCCACCGGCTAGGCAAAAAACCCCATTATTTACTCTGCTATATCTGGTTACTTCTCTTCTGGTCTGGTAAGCTGAAACAGCTTGCTGCAGGGTCAGACAAATTCTAGGGAGGTGCAAAGAGGAACAGGAGAGGGTGGAGGAGAGGCAGGGGTGAGCCAGATCCGCTCGGCTATCTTGAGAAATTTTATCCTTAAGTTTCAGTTTAGACTTCCCCTTCCCACCACTGAGTTTTCATTTGGGCTGTGTTTCTGCTGATTCTGGCAACTGAATTCCTATCTTATAGGGACCACTGGAAAATTATCAGGCTCTGCTTCCCGCTCAGGTGGCGGGTTAATCGGAAGAGCTGCCCTGCCCACTGGGGAGAAATTTTCTCTGCTGCTGCTCCCTTCCAGTAGTCTTGTGATGTATATGGGCAATGTCCAGAGGGTGTTGGCCCAGCTGGTAGGCGATAGTTGTAGAGCTGAATGCTTACTTGAGATCAAGACAGTTTGCTATGCATGATTAAGAATTACCCTTTTGTGATGGTCTAAATATGTGGCACTATCGAAACTTGGGCTTGGTAACTGTCTGTCTCAACTGATATTACTATGCCTGATTTCATAGTTGTACTCTAAGCAGTAGTTACTGGCTTTTTTTTCTTTTCTGAGGTACAAAACGATATGCTAGCGTCAGGTATTAAATTGAAGCTTCATTCTTGTAATACATTTTAAAAATCAAATAAAAAATATATATGTGAACGTGATCACACCTGAAAGCACGTTGTAAGTGAAACCGTATTCAGCCTTTGCCCTTCGTTCTCCACCAAAGTGAAGTTCTACATGCAGGGGTGTCTGCAGAGAGTGCTTTTATCTGCCCCCGCTCCTGGAGAAATGACTCTTGTAAGGTCTTTCTGTGGGTATCTGTTTTCTCTCCCTGTTCATCTGCCACCCCCAAAGAAGCTTTAAGCCAGCTGGTGGATGTCAGTTAAATTCAGTGAAAGGCTTTCTATTATGCTGGTTTCTTAGAAAGTTCAAAAGGTAAAGGAAGGTAACCTGGGTTAATGCCTCCAGCTAGCAGCTGGTTCCTGCCAGCCTGCACTTGTGTGGCCCAGACAATCTACAACATGTGCTTTGCCTTGCCTGCTACTGATGTCAAAAAGGACATGGAGTTCACCACTGGATTTCTGGTGGATGAGGAGGAAGAGAAGGAATTAAAAAGGCAGGATGGTCTACTTATGAATTCATGCCCTTCCTTCGGTCTTCTAGCTGTGGAATAAAACAATTGGAGTTTTTAACTTGTTTTGTATGTCACCTAAGCTTTATTTATTTTATTTTATTTTTTACTACTACTAGGGTAACTAATTAAAAGACTAATTTCTGCCATGGTCTTAAATCTTATTAACAATTAAGTGAAAGGCCAGTATTGTCCTTTCTTTCTTGTATGGACATACGCGCCTGCACAATTGTTTTGAAGAGAGTTTCCTTGTGATCTCCTAGAACAGATGAGATTTTTAGTGAACTTTGTTAAATATACTCAATAGACTTCAAGTTTCTGGTCTTCTGAAGAAAAAGGGAGTTAGCTGTAAAAGTCTCAATTTTTATAGCGTGTTCTTTAATGCAATAATATCTTATGAATAGCAATCCACTTGCTTTGGGTGCTGGCATCTATGCAGACTGATATCATCAATGTTGCAGAGGTGAATGATTCTGGAAATTCCTCCACAGACACTTTTTTGTTTGGCAGGGGTGGCAAACATGTAAAGGACAGCTTGCAGAACATACAAAACAAATCGATGTAGTTAAAAAAAAAAGTTGGAAGCCATGAAAGCACCTTTATAGCACCTCAGCTTAATAGGCAATTCAGGAATTGGAAATTCTGCACAAACGGGGAATGATATGTCTGTCTTTCAAGTAAAAGCCTGCCTGTGAATGACCTCTGCCTTCTGCAGGTTTATGTTCCCACCTGCCGCAGTACTTAAGGGTGGAAGCCATGGTGTAGGGCATTGCTTACCAACGAGACTCTCCCATCTATGTGGGGTTTTTGTTTCTAAATGTTACAGTAGAGACCAGCTTAAACATTTTTTCCCACCTTATTTCATTAATCAACATGACTCTTCCTTTTGTAACTAGGAGAGAAATCCTTGGAAATCATGCGGGAATGTAGTTTTCTGGAAGTGTAAACTATGGATGATTATAACTACAATTTTTCTAGTATTCTTCCTGGTCATTCTCATCAGCCTAATTCTTTATTCTAGTAAGTATCTCACTCTTGCTTTGTCCTCTAATAAAAATGTACAATATGTACAATCTAATATAACATAAATAGAACAGTAGCACCCTTTAAATTCCTTTTGTAAACTGCTGAAGGGACTGGGACGCTGACTGCAGAGGGTGGTGTGTTGAGTAGTAGATGTGAACGCTTTTAGCTTAGGAGGCAACAAGCAACCTGTATCCTGATCAGACGGCAGTTCCAGTTTGTAGCTAAGTGAGAAAACGTTACGAGAACAGTCGGGGATGAGGATGGAAATGATGCTTGTAACATCGCAACAAGCGCAATGGATCACTTGCGTCCCCTCCAGTGGTGCCAGGGCCTGTCAGGCTCCCAAAGCAGCTGACTTTCCCTAGTGGGGGTGGGTGATTGACCTCAATGTGCTGTCACTTTTCTTCAGGTGACTTGCACTTTCTTTCTGTTACTCCCAGACAGTCATTACCTAGGAAATCTGTCAGAAAGCCACCCTGAAGAAAGCTAAGAGAGTTTTTTTGAATACTTCTGCTAACTGGGAATTTTTGCTTCCTTTTCTGTCTCCTTTTGAATATTAGATGTTTACACAGATGAGGATGACTATTGGGATCCTGATGCACTACTAAATAGTGGAAATTATCGCAATTTTTCAGGAACGTTGGAGTTAATGTGTGGTCTCCCACACCTCTTCTCTGAAAACATCACTAAGAGGGTATGTGTTGATGTGATTCTTGGCAAAGCTGATTCTTCTTGTAACATAGATTCACTGTTTTCCTTTTTTAGAAGTTTGTTTCTCTGTGTAGCAATTGCCAAGTGAAAAAAAAATAATCTGAGAGTTGTACTTTTTCTGGTATAATTTTAAGTCCTGATCTAGGAAAAGGAATTGCTTTTAAGCACACAAGCAGTTTACGTTGATTTAAAAAAATAAATAAATAAATAAAAGGAGAGGAAAAAAAAAAGCTGTATTTTTTTTCCCCTAAGCTTCAGTAATGGTTGGGGCATATTCTTTGTCTTTTTTAGAGAATCACTGAATAATTTAGGTTAGAAGGGGCCTGTGAAGTCATCTAAGCCCAATGCCAGCTAAAAATCCTGTGTGTTGCATTCTCCTGTAAGTGTGTAAGACACAATGACAGTCTGGCTTTATAGCTGTCATTTGCGTTGAGCCATCACAGCTCTGAGTTACGGCTGAAATAAGCTCGGCAGGCATGGCAGTGCTGATTTGGACTTATTGTGGTAAGCCACTGTCAATAGAGAGACCCTTCCCTCTATCAAGTAAGAGCAGAAGCGGGGTTTGATGCTAATAAAAACCCAAGCCAAACGACATAAATTGCACTTGGCAACATGAGCGCATATTTTTAGTTCACCCCTGAATGCCTCCATTGTGTTAAGGTAATATAGTAATCACTTAAATTCCCAGATTAACTTGTCTGTCGAGCTTAAAAGGATTGCATACCTTTTCCAGGGCAGATGTTTGATGATGTTTGACCTTCAGCACCTGTGTTTATGCCCTTTAAAACACCTTGTAAGAATGATTTGCAGTACTTTCTTCTATGGGGAAAAGAGAGAGGGAATGGAATAAACATTTTCTTCTTTTCTTTTTTTTCTCTCCAAGTTAACAGATGTCTACAGTTCATCTCCAGCTCTAGGACGCTACTTTAGGTCAGCTCAGGTGGTTTATTTCAGGTAAGCAATTTCTGTCACCAAAACTATCCAAAATTTCCAAGCTTTTGATAAGACATACGTGTGCCTATGTAAATATATGCAACATCTAAATCTGTGAAAAGTAGGATGTTTGAGGGAAAGTTACAAAAATAGGTAATGAAAACTGTTTGAAGGATCCTCTGGTGTAAATGGCAAGTGCTGCTAATAATATATAATGACAGTAACATTTTGCTGCTGTTAAGTGTCACCTCTGCTGTCTTTGGTTCCAAATGCAGCCCTTAATAAACATATTCAAAGACATTTATTAAAAGGAAAAAGAGCTGCTGGAACCACTTGAGATTGACATGGCTTAAAGAGCCTTAAATAAATAAAACATGGTTGATGGGGAGGGGAAAATAGTTTTGTTCCCAAAAGAGCTAAAGCAACAGGGACATACAAGTCATGACAGCCAAAACAGTAATATTGCATCGCTGGTTTGCTTAGATCATTTTTCCGCCTCACTTTATTTTGTACAACAGGACCAAATCTTAAAGTAGCAGCACGTTAGAGAGACTAGTGGAGTAGGAGTCAGAGGCAGAGCAGGTGGTAGAGTGGATGCTGGGTTAGCCTGGGTGGGAGATGCTTACACATGAAGGAGAAGCTCAGCCACCAAAGGCTGATGGGGACAGAGGAGTAGCAATGGTGGGAAGAAGAGGAAAAACATCCAGGCCTGCCTTGCAGAGGCAACAGAAAGCTTCAAGCTGGAACACAGGGAGGATCTTACTCTTGGCAGAAAGTGACACTGGAGGAAGGCTAAGGAGTTCACTGTGTTTGAGACTGTAAAGTTTTAACCTATGGAGATACCACAGACTTGCAACAGAGGGAAAAGTGGGACTGGAAAGATCACCTGCAACATGGTCCTGCCATGGAGAGATAGCAGAGAGGCAAGGGAAGGCGGTCAGAGGGCTTCTGAAAAGGACTTCTGAAAAAATACTGTTACAAAAGGGATTAGAAAGACAGGAGAAAATCATGGGAAGTAGATTTTCAAAAGCCCAAGGCCCTTGAGAGAGCAAGGACGGAGGAAGACCTGCCTGGGCTGGGGCAAGGGGCAGTCATGAGAGCACTTTGGGGAATGTGCTCCCCTGTACTGCCAGCCTTGGGCATGCTGGCTCTGTTCAATGAGTGAGCTCTTATGTGTAAAAGTTATAATTTACACACCAAATACAAAGCTGTAGTTCTGCATACTTATTGACTAGCTGATCTGTCTCTTTTTCTCTCTTTCTGCCTCCTTTTCTTTTCCCTCATCCAATTTCTTCTTTGATGTCTTAAATCCTGGGTGTACAAAATGTAACTGTCAGGTTGTAGGTAGGGAACTTGGTGGACCACAAACAGTGAAACCTCCAGAGATGGACTCCAGTTCATTAGTTTGCATAATCCACTCCAGAGCTGGGGTAAGAGCACAGATCAGTTGTGCCAGGTACTGCTGGCAGGAGAGCAAATCTTTCTGCAGGTTCTCAGCTGACCTACGTGTGAGATATTGCGGCACCTCTGCTCCTATCGTTATGTACTTGTTAGGCACAAGTGCTGAAAACCTCACCCCGTTGCGACATGTGTCCACTTGCCCTTTGTGCATTTGAAAACGTGTCTCAGTTTGGCTTCAGGTATGTGCCCCATTTCTGTTAATGGCAAGAGCTGCTCTGAGAAGTGGGGGCGAAAGAGGAAACTGGAATTTTTGACGGCAGTATTCTTTTACAATGCTTTTCTTTAGAACAAGTTTAAAAAAAAAAATCCACACCAACGTTGGTATGAAAAGTCAGCCTTCTCAAGAAAGAAAAGATCCAGTCATGACTGGAAGGCATTCATACTTGACTTTTTTTTTGTTTTTCAGTAATGAAAGCTCCACTGTATTTTATCAGCTAGAGTTTTCTGTACCACCATCAACAGAGGGGTTTATGGAAAACACAATGAACCCAGATTTTATAAGGAACGTTCTACGTCAAAATATTTACGATGAAGATGATTCTTTTAGTACTGGGACATCTGAATGTAATAGGTTAAAGCTTGACCCAACTTCTCTCACATTAACATGTAAGTGCTGTACGTTAGAGGGACTGCTTCTTTACAAAGAGCTAAAGTATTTGCTTGAAAGGAGGGAAATCTTTCTGGAAAGATGTTGAGATTTTTTAGGAAATATATTTTGCGCAATAATATTAAGAAAATTGCAAAATATTCAGTTTTCAAGAAAGTCCTTCTATGCTTAGCGTATTACCTAGGATTCAGTATTTAGTCCTCTGATTAGAAACAGAGTAAGGATGAGACTGGTTAGCTACAGACTCCAACCAAACTTTTCAGCTCTCCGCTTGCATATTATACATACAAAGAAAATCTCCTCGTGGGTGTGTGCACCATAATGGGGAGCCAAATAATTGAAATTATTTTTCCTCATTATATATTTGCATTTGAATGCTTATTAAAAAAGTTAAAATCCAAGTGACACAGGATAAGTAATTTGGGGATCAGCTTCTGATTATTTTTTTTCGTAGTCAAGGATAAAAAAGCCTCCTGATTTTTGCCTTGTCAGAGTTTTTTGGGAAAATTCATTGTGCACAGAGATACCTTTTAAAGGAACCAAATGTTCATTCTTCCAGGTTTTCTAGGGAGTGATTCCAATGACTATCCGTGACTAGGTAGTGATTCCAGTGCATTTAGATTTGTCTTGACTGAAATGTCAGTATAAAAGACCTATGAGCTTTGAAATTTTACTGGAAAAAATGCATGGAGCTGCTTCCTCCCACTGCCCACTATGTGCTTTCAGAATAATCCTAGGTTAACACATCAACATACAGTGTATATAAGTAGGATTTGTGCTTACCTCATACTCATTACCTCTCTTGGTACTTTTGGTACTCAAGAGAGCAACAGCTCACGAGCTCTAATACTCAGTATCATTTTGCTCCTTATATATCGACAGGATTCATAGAAAACACATTGCAAAAGGGACATGAAAGAATATGCTGAAATATCTAACTAAAGTTTTGTTTGAATGTTAATAATGTACTGTTTTAACTTTCAGAGTAACGACGGAAAGGCTCCTCATCTTCCTCACCATCTAGAAGAGATGGGCTTCTCTCTATTAGTAATCCCAGAGTAGAGCGCTGTTCATTTGGTAGAAACAATTCTAAAGACTTTGTCCTGTAAATACTGTCTGTGATGCAATATTGTAAATGGGAAATGTGGTATATTTATAACAGTGTTGTACTCGTAAACATTGCTACCTCCTTCTTTATTGTTGTCCTGATATATCAATAACCCATTTCACTCTTGTGAAAATTGTGTATCTTGCCTGATACACGCTCGTTGACTTTGAAATCTCTGTTTTATCTTGCCTTATGATTAAAATTGGTTTCCCTGCATGAGCTTTAAAAGGAGTCTTGCACAGGGCTCCTTTCTTCTGCTCTTGGATTATCCAAAATTATCTGCACGGATTCATCCTTAGTGCTCCCCTCCATCCATGCCCAGGTCTGTTACTTTCCCCCTGCCAACTTCATGTGCCTTGTTTCCCTGTTATTCTTTCCTCTCAAAACAGCCTGAAAACTTAAATATACTTCCTATTTTCTTTAATTACAGGCAAGACCTCTGCTTCTTTAATGAGCTTTAACTCTCATCATTTCTTTGTTCATGCTACAGTTTTCCTGAACAAGGTGGTATCTGCTCTATTTTTCTCTTCTGTAATGTGAAATAGAAATGAAGAAGGAAGAAACATATCTATCTTGTTCATTAATGCATCTGAATGCAACAGGAATCTTGAAAAGGCCACGTTAGCTGTATGCTTTAATAATTAGACACTGGTATTTGTAAAAAGACAGTTATTTGACCTGCATCTGTAAATTCAAAGAGAAACTAGTCTATACCCTAATTATACTCCCTGCCCCTGCAGTGGGGATAAAAATGGACAGATGCAAGATATTTGCCTTAATAAGGCAGCAAACAGTTGTTCTTGTTGACAAGAGATCAGATGAGATGGACCAATGCCAAGAAGAAGGTGCTGAAGCAGGTCACGTAAGCCAATGTGGCATGAAAGTTATAGCCAGTAATTGACTATAACATGAAAATTGAAAAATAAGCATTAACTTTACATAGAATGTGATGGATTCACTACCATGTTAGTGAAGTATAACTTCTTGTTATTTGTTTATAGCCAGTATAACTGTTAGTACTGTTGGATAGACAAATTTATTTTATGAGACCTTTTGTATTGTGAGAAATATCTTATGGGAAATTGTTTCTCTTTTTCTAATGTTACTAGTTTATTTAAGGAGTAATATGATAATTTCAACATGCATTAAATTATTTATTTTTACTCTAAAAGTGTGTGTTTTCATTCTTCAGCAGCTCCAGTCCTTCAGATGTTTGAGTTGCAAAACAACCATTGGAATTATAAGTGCTTACAGCTGTGTGAAACATCTGTCTGACACAGCTGTACATGCAAACCCATATCTGTTGATGCTTGAGTTTTAACTGAGCTTGGGAAAGAGCCTGGACCAAATTAGTTCACATGGCTCTCATATTTGTGGCTAATGCTGACCCCATCTTGTTTTGTAATGTGTGGCGTTGGCTGTAAGAACCATAATTTCTCTTGATGCAGTATTCTGTGCAAGATACAACTAGAAGAGATATTCCTTCTGACTCTTACATTGGAGAAGGATAAAATTCGTGGTTTGTATGGTTTGTGCCAAAAGCAGCAGGCTGTGAAAATACCAGCAGCAAAGAAACGGTTTGCCTTTGAGATGCTGCTTGATCTTATTGCTTTAAGATGGCTGAATCTGCCCTTGAACTCTTCTTTATCTTGATTCTGTTTCTAAGAATTGAAAAATAATCTAATGATTATGCTTCTTTATGATGATACCTCTATGTGCCTTAGGAGCTGACAGAAAGAAGGTGCCAAGCATTCAGTTTTTTCCAGCCATCCTCCTCTGCCCCTGTACGTTTCCCCCATCAATTCACAAGAAAGAAAAAGTGGACTTGTAGCAAGATGATGTGATATGCAACAGGAAATGTCTGACTTTATAGTCTACATCCAGTCATGCTTTGAACTCTAATTGAAGGAAAAGTAAAAAAAAAAAACAAACGCACAGAAAGTGGTATCTGGTTTTATCTCTTTGAGGTAAATTGATCATGTAAAAGAAAATAACCAGCTGAATCAGTTATGATTTCATCCATTAGGGACAAAGTAGTGTGAAAACACGTTATTTCATCAAGTTAGATATTTTGGGAATGCATAATGTTAATTTTAATAGAAGGAGTGTGGGTAATACATAGATGACTGAGGCAACCAAGCCACAGTTAAAAAGGAACAGAAAAGATCGTTCTGGTAATTCGGCTTGTGGATTGTACAACCAGCCCTTTAGAATCCCATGGCAGGCAGTCATCTGTGTAGCCACAGCAGCCAGTACAAATTTTGGGCAGATTCAGCTGTCCCTCACTGCAGCGGTAGCCGTGGAGTGCTGCCAGCACTGTCCTAGCAGTGTCTGTCCGCTCCTGCGTGCAGCCATTCACCCGTGGGACCACCGCCGGCACCAAAACTGCAGGTGGGATGCACAAAGACACCGCACTGTAAAGCCAGGGCTGCAGCCAACGATCACATACAAAGGAAGATTTAAAATCAGGAAAACTGTTCGACTTTTACTTCCAAATTGTTTTATTACAAAACTGGAGGGAGCAAAAAAAACCACACCAACATGGTTAAGCAAGAGCACGGGCACATAATTGCTTTGTGAGCTCTGGTGAACAGTTGAATAACTGGTTTCAGTCCTGTGTGCATGTCCACAAATGCTGCTTGCAGAGGGCTGCTGGGCTACGGGGAGGTTATGTTCTGGCATTGCAGAAAGCCAAATTCTGAGACTCCAGCGGGAGTGAGCTGGAAATGCTGTGTCACAAAGGCAACACCTGGGAATCTTCTACGGAGAGGTATGCAGTTACTGCCCGTGCAGCATCGGGTTCTTCATAGTTTTCATAGTCTTCTAAGCGGCAGAGGTTTGAAGTGGCTGGAATTTTCATTTTGCATGCAGGTTGTTGCTTTTTTAAACATACTATTATGTTAAAAGGGCATGGGGAGCAATTTGTGAAATGAGTTATTGATCCAAATTGTACATTGTATCATGGTATTTATAATGGTATATATCAAGTAGGCCAGAGAAACTTTGGAAAAGAGTAAGTGCACCTAGTACAGGGTCTATGCCTTTCATTTTAAATGCAAGCCCCCACCCAAAAGAAAACAAACAAACAAACCCCACAACAAGGGATATTATTATTGCATTTTTGTGGGGTTCAATCAGTAATTCTGTGAGACTCCTTTTCAAAAAAAGTACTGTAAAAGTCCAGAAAATATGCAGCTTCAGTTACTTGTAGTAACGAAGCACTTAATTTTCTATGGAGAAACATTGTGTTACAATGGCAATTGTTACCGGTGCCTCTTGCTTTAATCATCAAGTCCTGTACCCTGTCCATGCCTCTTTCTCTGATCACCTTTTCATGGACAGATTTGTCTCATTGGAAATGTCCAGCAGGTGTGTCCTAATGAGTAATCTTGGTAATGAGAGAGAGAGGTGTTTGTTTGAAGACATGACAGCAGAGGCAGGGTGGTTAGCAAGGCTGCATGCTGCTGGCTGAAATATTCAAGTAAAAGAGTCCCTTGGGAGTGGAAAGTGTCCCTTTCTAAGCTATCATGACATAATCATATTCACTGTGCTCTTCAGTCCTGATGTCATTTTCCTTCCTCTTGGGCACATTGACAACTGCATATTCTGTCTGATTATCAGTGTTAATCACAGAGGCTTCGTGTTTTACATCGTGGCTGACAGTTGAGTACCACAGTTCGCTGGAATTCACGGAGTGTTTTTTGGCAAAATGTTCCTGAGTTGTGGGGGGAGAGAGAGAGAGGTTGAAGAGAGAAGCTTCACCATGATTATACCCTGAAGAAGTATATGCAACATGAACAAGTCTGGTATAGACTGTGTGCTCGCTCTCGCAGTGGTGTAGACCAATGTACGTAGTACCAAGAAAGGTTTTTAAAATTCAGGCAGGCAGGGAGCCCGAATCATCCCCTGCCCTGGCTCCCCCCAGAGCTGTCCCAGGAGAGCTATAATCCCAGTGAGCCCAGGGGAACATCCACCCCAGGGGTGAGTGGGAGCACATGGGGGTGGAGAGGGAGTTACTAAAGGTATGGGACATATTATTGATGCATGTGAGGGGAGAGCATTTGGGGTTTGCACAAGACTTAATATGGGATGTTTAGGGGAGGATCTAAAGGGAAAGGTGAGGGTGATTTGCAGAGTGAAAAGCATAGGAAAACAGGGGGTAAAGGGAGGGCCAGGTGAGTCATAGCCAGCTGCCAGAGAAGAAGGTAGGGTGTGGGAGTCAACTGGGACCCCAAGTGTGTGTGTGTAGGAGACGCACTGTCCTGGAAGGGGCCCTGGCCTCACGAGAGATGCAGTGAGGGAGATGCTCATCCCCTCTTTGGAAGCCCTTGTCTAATGCTCTCCTTGAAAACAGAGGGAGGAGAAGGAAGAACCATAAATGAAGGAGGAGGTAAGACTGTGTGGGTAAATGCCTTCCCAACTCTGTTTAGACTTGTCCCTCCTTTTGCCTCTTGAAGGTATTTGCTAATGGGTTGTGGGTGGTTGTGTATCTAAATAGCTAGCAGGATGAGTCATTAAATTGAAAGAGATGATGTGAACTGATTAAGTACTAGAAGACAGAAGTTAAGAGTTTGTTTGCCCTGGTGCTCTTGATTTGAGCCCAGCGAGTAATAAACCCAGTGTCTAATTACGGGCTTTTCAGTGGCATCCTCTATTGTCTGCAGTAGTAGCAGTATTTTAAGTGGGTGTTGCCGAGTTCATGCTCACATTTCTAGCTACCTTTCATACTCTGTAAGTGAAACAGAGGTCTCTGTTCCATGGGTTAATAAAACTTAAAGGTTCACTTCTATTTTTCAAACCTGTACGTGAGAAATAATTGTTAGAACAAAATTCATCCAGAATCTGTCTTGGATTTTTCCAGCTTATATAAATTATTTTGTCTATTTGGACTCTGCTTGTTGTGAAAGATCCACTGACCTTGAGGACATTTCACTGAAAATAATTACTGAACTTTGAGTTGAGGCTTTGTAAAATTTTGAGATTTAGAAATTCCAGAAGTTTTAACAAGTAGAGAAATCAGAGTGGACTTGCTTAAGAAAAGGAATTCCCTACCTAGCTGCAGAGGTGTGTCTCTCTCCTTCCCTAACCACTATTGCAGAGAATTGGGAGGGCAGCAGCATTTCTCCTTACGTGTGGGCAAAATGAGACCAAGTAGGCTCTTTATTTTCATGAGGGTCTGGCTCCAAATCCACCGAGTGAGGTCTGGACTGCCTCTTGTCCCTTCCAACACATAGGTCTACCCAAGCCTTACTCATAGCCGCGTTTTTCAGAACTCTTCCAGTCGACAGGTTTTGAAAGGCTGTTACCATCAACCTTCTCTTATCAGTGGGGAGACTGAAGCTCAGAGGTGGTGTGTTTTGTCCCACATGCTGATGGTGCAGGAGGAGTAAGCATGCAGACTCTTGAGATTTTGTTTGAGTTTTTCGTTATTCACAGGCCAAGTTTGGTACTCGGAAGGGACAGCTCTCCCACTGCACAAACAACTCTCCCAAGACTGTCTTCAAACCACACTCTGGGGCTTTTACTTGGGGCACCAAAAACTTCCAAAAACCAGATAGCTTCTTGGCAGTTTCCCCCTTACAGTTCCTCCCCCTCCTCTTCTCTTCCCCCACAGTCCACCCCACACTCACATGTACAAACGATGAGCTCATTTAATCACACCCTTTTCTGTCATGTTGCCCACTCCCTTCAAAATTTTCTGCTAAACACCCACATATCTGCTGGGCACCAACTTTTGTTTTAGTGATGTCATCTTTATTAAAAAAAAAAAACACCACCAAACAGGTTGGGAAGCTAAATGGCAGCACTTTGTTCTGTGGTACATAGGGCTTCTGGTTGTCGTTCGCCATTGGTGACTCGAGAGGCAACTTCACTTAACCCTCTGCTAAAATTAACTATTTACAAAGCAGAGGTAGCAAACTGCAGGTACTCAGCTGCTGCCTCTCGGAGCCCGGTGCATGAACACAGGCAAACAAGTACACAAGACTGTGAAGTGCCTCAGTTGGGAAACGACTGCCCCTCTATCCCTGCCTCCAGACTGGTGAGTTCAGGCAGAGGAGCAGGGCATATGCCGAGTTATATAGTTACCTCTTAAGTTACCTTGGGGTGCATTGCCAGAGCTCCTGAATCTAGGCCCAAAGCAGGGAAGTAAGATAGACTGGGCAACATGTCTGTCATGCCAGTCTTTCCCGAATGTCCTCTCTTGCGGTGCAACTGTTTGGTCCTTTCTGTTTTATAAGAAACTAAATGTTCAACCTAACAGTGCAGGTGATTGGGGCTTTTTTCTTCCTTCTAGAGGCAGTGGGTTGTTGGAAAGGGAAACCTTACTGTGTTTCAACAGAGACTTAGCCATTCGTTGAGACACCCGCTATTTTTTTACAATGGAAAGATTAACTAAAACTTTTAAGCCTCCAAGTATTAAATCTCCCTTTGTTTTTCAACTGAAGACTTCTTTTATTACTGACTCTGGTTGGCAATAGCCCATTTAAATGCATTTTTATTAGAAGATGTCATGCTGAAACTGAAACTTTTTGTGGAAACGCGCCAGTTTTGATGAAACTTTAGGCAAAAGAGGTTATGTCAGCTACCAGAAAGCTGAGGAGAGAGGGGAAAGAGGAGAGAGAAGTACCCCCGCAGCCATAACTTGCCCGGTGGCTGGGGACACTCATCTAAGACATGATCACGAGGTTCAGCCTCCTGTACTGTTTGATTCGGGGCAGTGACACACTCAGCCTCTGAAACTATGGGTGAGTGTTGGGGTCTGTTTGGCCACTGGCTGCCCAAGAGTGGGGCTGTGTATCATTGTTACCGTTTATGTACAAACATTTATTTCATACATAGGCTTAAAATGATGTTTTTCTGCATCCCAAGCAAGTACCCCAAATACAAGCTTTTGTCTCTCCTGCAGGAACGTGATGGACACCTTGTCTTTCTGGGACATGGATGTTTTGGGCTCAGTTGCCCTGGAGAGCAGCAAAAACATTCACTTTTAGTCATTACCTTGATGGGACTTGGCGGCTGGCTGTAGGTCTGTGCTGGGGAAGAGAAAGAAAACACATGTGATTATCATCCTTTGGTAGAGTGGCAGGACACAAGGACTTTCTGCAGCATGGGATTTACTCAGACTTAGCTACAGACTGAGCACAGGCTGTGCAAAAGCAGGCGCTAGTGTGACATGAGTTGGGGAAAGTGTTGAATCTTTGAAGGCTAAATAAACCTGAAGGCTTTTCAATATTTATCTCTCTCTAGTTTAACATGCACTTACATCATGTAGCACTGCTCATCGCCCTTAATAAAACCTAGAAGTGTAACCTCATTGGGGGTGTTTTTGTGGTTGTTTTGTTGGGTTTTTTTTAAACTTATCTGAAGTCGGTTTTATACTTCTCTCTTAGAAATGGCTGTTCTTGCTTGCTCTCTGACTGTATTTCGGCTTTACAGCCAATGCAGCCTTAACTCTGGCTAGGTGCTGGGGTGCAGAGGCACTATGTGATGTGCCATGTGCCTGAGTGTGCACTGGGTGTTTGTGCACATGGGTTTGGCGGGCTGTGGCTTTTCTGGAAATTTGTCTGTCTGTCCCATAAGCATCTAAATGGCAGGGGGTTGTTGTTTGCATCATTCTTTCTCTCAGCTTTATTTTTATCTGCCTAGCTGGTTCTTCTTATAAGGTTGATTGAATCATTTGTTGTTCCTGCAAAATTTCAGAGCTGAGCTTTCACTTTTGCCTAAGATAATGGGGTTTTTAAGTGTACTTGTTTTGCAACCTGACTGAAGGAAAGACGTCAGTCTCTCAATATTGTGTTAAAGCTGCTGTCTTAGAGAACTTGCAGTGTTTTAAAACATTACTGTGCTGCCTTGAAATTGCCGACGTACACGACTAACAAGAAGCTGTTCCTCCCTAAGCAAAGACCACAACTTGTGAAAGTGGTAAAAGTATTATACCATCCCTATACAAATGGCTTTACCCACTGATGGCAGAGGTAGCAGTCTGAACCGAAACCAAGACCTCAGACCTCGTGATTCACGTGAACGCACGTGACCCTGACTACCCTGCAAGCCTTCCCTCTTTGCAAACTAAATATGCGGAAACTATTTTATTAGGAGAATGCCTCATGCTGACACACTTAGAAAAAGTCCTAAATTCTGCTTGTATGGGGAGGAGTGGGGGGGGATTGGCGTGTCACCAAACCCTGTGCTGGCAGCCCCTTTCCTCCCGCAGCCCTTGGCAGGTTGCCTCTTCCCCTTGTCTGCCGGGGACGACGCAGGGGTGTAGCACGGGTGCCCCATGGAGCGGGTGTTCCCCCGCTGCGGTTCAGGTGTTTGCAATGCTCTGGATACAGCTGTAATGTACCAAGGCTGAGTTTGCCATGGCAGGAGGCAGCTGCAAGGTGGTGGCCAAGGCATGCCTGGTTTAGCAGGCTGGAGGGGACGGCTGTCTCCTCATGCTGCTTTTGCCAGAAACCAAAAAAAACCGAGAGGCCCCAAATCATGCAGCATGGGAGGGCAGGTAGCCCCCGCTGGGTCCGAGTATGTTTCCCCCGGCTGTGATGCAAAATGCCCCACTATGGCTATTGCCCATGGCCATGCCTGTGTCCGCTGTCTGCCTCCGCAGTGACGCGGGGTGCTAGCGGAGGGGTCCCCCGTGTCCCCACCCACACCACACCACGCCACCCCCACCTCCGGGGTGCTCGAGGAGCTTCTTTACTTACTTTCCTTGTGGGAGTATCTTTTTCTCCTGATGGGGATGCACACTTTCCACCCAGGGCGTTTCCACCTAGGGTATTTCCCCCTGGAAATAAGGGTGGGCAGGTTAGGTCTGGCTCTGGTTAGTCCTCACTCCCTGGGTCAGCCAGCCCCTGGGTGCCCATGGTCACAGGGGGGAGCCCCCTTCTACCAGCTTTTCGGACAAGTCACTTTATGCAACTTCTCTGCCCCTGCCCTCTCGCCCTTTCCTCTGTCTTCCCTGGGAGGCAGCCCCAGGCTGGCACCGAGCCCTGTCCTGGGAGCTGCAGGAGCAGGGGCTGCCCCAGGTGGGGAGAGGCACAAATCACAGGTCCACGGATGGAGGAATGGCAGGGAGAAGTTGGCATCTGATGGCAGGCGATACAGCATTTAGCCTTCTGTGAGAAGTAGAGCCTCTCTCCCCGTGGGGAGCCTGGCAGTAGGTCAGCAAAGTCTGTGGTTTTGAGGAGCTATCAATCTTTCTGGGCTTGTCTGTATGAAATACCTCTAGATGGGTGAGTGAGCAGTAAATATTGTGAAGAGAAATGAACCCCATCCCTGCCCAAATTACTCACATCAGTCTATGTGCTGGTGTGTCTCGGTGAAAATCAAAAGGAAGAGAAACACGGTGATTGTGTTATACAAATTGCAAACCCACGGGTGAGTGCAAGGCTAGTGGGCAAGCCAGTTCCTGGCACACCTAATCTCCAGTAGCAAATAAATTTTGCTGTTTCAAGAAGAAGACTATGCTTCCAGGTTTAACTACTGAGATTATTTGGCAAATTTAAGATCCTTTAAATTACGCCTAGACTGCTCTGCTACCAAGTTTTTGGATAATAAGGGCTAAGCTCACTGGAGCATGCACTTTTGCTTTTAGTTTACAATTTTGTGCTTCTAAAACACCCATAGAGTAATTTACAAACATTTCACAATGTGGTATTTACATTTATGTTAGGTTTACTTATATAATAAAAATGTACTAACGGACGGTAAAGCTGCCTAGTCATATGAAGTTGGGAAAAGCGTACAACTTGCTGGTGGAAGTGCATTATAAGTCAGTCTCTAATTGCATATTTGCATATTCTTTTTCTTTCCCAGGACTGGAGGTAAAGACATAATGCCACCATTCTGGTGTTGGTGTCGATACTTTCCTTGCTAAGCGTGTGCTCTTAGAAATTAGTTATTTTGTGTACTACCCGCTTTTCGCAATTAGCATGAAATAGCTTCTTTCTGCACGTGTCCCTGGTGTTCTTATCGGAGTAGCAGAAAGTTTCACAAACATTAGCAAACATCCCAACTTCCTGTCTAGTGGGAGAATTTAGATCGCATTTATTACAGCTGGGAATAAAGATGTGGCCTACCTGGTTTTCTTCGAATTGTATATAGCGTTTTGCCTATACTGAACATAAACTCCTCTGGCTTAGTTGGAGATGCCAGTGTGAACATTTCATACAATTTGGCCCTAGAAGTCCTGGGAGATACACTTAAAATAAAAAATAAATAAATAAAAAAAATACACAGTAGGAGTATACAGTAACTGTCAGATATCATGAGTTTGATATAAGTAATTTTGTTTTCTGATCATCTCTTTATTCCATTTTTTCTTGTTTATATTCAGTTGGCTTCTGATTTTTTATTCCCTCACTCAGACAGAAAGGCTGTTGGGCTTGGATAGCTCTTCCCCTGGACTACCAAAAGAGAAATAGCGTATGTTCCTGTAGGAAATTGGACCTGTAAAGTGCTGCACAACCCTTAGATAAAGTCTTCTTATTTAGTCAATAATGTGTAATCCCATGTGAAAATATGTCGCATGGTCTGAGAACTGAAAACATTTCTCAGCATCTGCATTCATACTACAGACACCCTGGCTCCTTTGAGGCAGGTGCCCAGCAGTTAGAGGAGGAGACCCCAACTTGCCTGTGATTGGAGGGTTTTTTGGGGGGTTGACTCTTGTTGGTTTTTTTTTTGGAGGCAATTATAAGTATGGCTTTGTCAGCGAAAATGCTGGGAAATAGTTCTGGCCAGCAGTCTCAAAAGAGGAGAAATGTGACTCAGCTATTGAAATAAAAACAAATGCAGAATTCATTTTCTTTGTTTCTATAGTACCACTTTGCTCTTTGCAGAGCAGCTATATGAGCTGTTGTCACGCTCGGGAAGTGATCAAGCCAAATATAGAAATGCCACAAAAAAAGTAAGCTCTCCAAATGGAAGGGATGAAGTGGCAGACTTGGAGATACATAGGAAGAATAAAAGAGGGTCAAGAAATTAAGTACAGAGGCGGCGGCAGGGTCTGTGGATAAATGGTGGGGTCTGAAATTGTTCAGCTCCCAGTTGCAACGTTTTCTCCCAGCAGCTGCAGTGTTAAGCCACCCGCTATTAACAGCTTGATTTTGTGGTAGCTCTGCTTTGCACACCTGAAACTAAGGTTGCTTTCAGTCTGATTTTACTTTAGAACCATATGCCAAAGTGCCAAGAGACCACGCTGTGGACGCGCTTTCTGTCCCCCAAAGGGAGGCTTCCTGGGTGGAGGTAGTGGGACGCTGGTGGTAAGGTCACACACACATCCACCGAGACACCTTTGTAAGGGGTGATGCCAGCCTTGCCTGCATTCAGAAATACAACAATGTCCTCTGATCTGCCATGGGACGTGACAGCACTAGCCTTCAGGAGGGAGGACTTCAGTGGGGAGCCGCTGCAGCTGTTGTCTCCATCTAACTCGTTCTCCCTCAACCAGAGGTTATAGGTCCAAAAATAGCTGGACCTTCCTCCAGAAATAACTGGACCTCCAGAAATAGCCAGTTCCTCCCTGGCTCCTTAGACTCACTACCTCTGATATAAAACTGCCAAAACCTCAAAAAAAACCCATCTGACCAAGCACAAAAAGTGCCATCTTTGTTCTGTGGCTGGCTGCTTGACAAAGAAAGCCCAATGCCCCATCACTTCAGTACGTTGTAATTCCTGCGACCCCGCCAGCCTCAGCTGGTCCTCACCTACAGGTGGGCTGATTCACCTCAAGCTGATGAACTTTGCCTGCCAGTCTCACTGGGTTCATAATTTGGGGTTATTTCCTCCACCTGGCTGACAGTTTTCACAAGCCTTGTAGACACTCCCCCATTTGCAGGTGCCCACCTACTTTGATTTTTTCCAGATCTGGTTAAAGCTACTCGAGAGAGATGCTGACAGCTGGATGGTGTGACTGCATGAGCCTCATACCTTAGGAATTTGGGTTTACGACAATATAAGCTGTAAATGCAGAACAAAATGCTTTGGGGGGGATTTTTGGAGGTGTGTACATGCCTGGTGTCTAAGATAAGAATTCTACAAGGGCGCTTTGGGGAACCTTAGCATGATTGATCACTATGGATTTGATCCCTCAGCAGTATTAAGTGCCTTCAGGATCTCAGGACCAGGTTGGTGTGGATGGAATGACTGCTATGAGGCATGTATGAACTTTTGTGTTGTAACCCGAGCTTTTCCTTTAGCCTGACTGTGAGCCTGCACTGTGCTGTGGAGCAGCCGATCTGGCTTCCTAGCTCATCCTCAGTCTCTGCCTCTCGTGCTGCTTGATGTGCAACGGTGGCTGGGGCCGGACCTCTGCAGCACCAGGGGCTTTGCCAGGATGCTGAGTCACTGCACAGGAATGAGAGTTTTCTGAAAAAAAAAACCAAAAACCCTACCCTCGTCATTTCTCCATCCCTCTGAACTTCTTCAAGGCCAGTGATTTTTCAGAAAGACGCAGCTTTATCAGCAATCAGGCAGCTATGACGGAGGAGCAATGTGCTACGCAGAACTCACGGCGAGCTGGCACTGCTAATCGACAGGAGAGGGAGGAGGTGGGTTGCAGTTGCTCTCTGTCCTGCAAGGGAAGCTTGTTAATGCTTTCCCTGTGTTACCTCTCCTGGCACTGATTTGTTACAGAAGAGTTTTTTAAAAGTGAGAAAAACAAGGTGTGGAGCTGCATGAGCACGGGCTGTGGTACGGCACCATGCCGGTGCTGCCTTTTGCAGCAGTGGACCTTCCTCTCCTCCCCTCTGATGAGGGGTATGGGTTTCACAGCCCTGTCAACAGCCAGCAGGAAAAATCTGCTTTATGAAAGTTTGTACACTGTGTCCCGATTCCTGCTGCTAAAAAGCAGTCAGGAATGTTTTAAAAAGCAGCAGAAGTCCCACCTGTAAGTGTGACACGGCCACATAAAGCAATGGGGATTCGGCAAACTTGGGAGCTAAGAGCCTGGGGCTGCGATCCAACAGGCACATGAGCTCATCCTGCTCCTTGCTGCCACAGGTGAGGACCCGCCAGTTTCACATGGATTTTGTTTGCCTTGACTGAAACTGCTTCTGAGAGCAAGACTTCATACTTTGGGGACTTTTGCCCTTTCCCTCAAGGCCAGGTAAAGCTGTCACGCCTGAGACCTCTGGCCACAGACCCGCAGGGAGGTGAGGGATGCACTCTCTTTGGAAACAAGCACAACATTCAATTTTGGCAACCGAGTGCCTCATCTGAGCTCCTTAAGACCAAGTAAGCAGTCAGGGTATAGTACTCGGAGGCTGCACGTCTTTGATCTATCAAGAAGACAAAGGGAAAGAGATGGGATTTTCCTCTCTGAGCGCCTTCAAGGAAATCATCTGTCCACACAGTGGCTTTCTGGTTGTTTCTACTAGGACAGCTGTTACCAGAGAGCTCTGATGACCGTTCCTTGGAAGTACAAAGGCACAAACCGAGAGATAAGAGGCTATTTAGCAGAAGCAAGGCTGACACAAACACCCAGCAAAGCAATGGCCAGAGGGGCTGGATGCCTGGGTGGGAGACCGGTCCAGCACCTGCTACTCTGAAGCAGTGTTGCCTTTTCCTATGCCTGTGGCTAGCCAGGCCAGGCGAAACACCACAGCGTACCACAACACAGCGAGGCTGGAGGATGAGAGCGCCATGTGCAGCTGTGGCACTGTGGTGGGGTCTCCCAGCCTGGGTGGGCCAGCCCCAGACACCCCGTGCAGTGCTGCCAGCTGCAGTGCCAGCCCTCACCCGCTTGTGTCCAGGGATCTGCCCTTCACCTTCCCCCTTCCCTAATATTTAGGCACATGGTGTTAGGCACCCTCCTTAAAAATCCCAGGCTGGTGTACGATAGCATGTGAGTTGCTGCTTTCCCAAAGCAAACCTCTTTCTTTTTGTGTTAGTGAGAAAAGTCATTGCTTGAGACAGTTTTGTTGCAGGACGTTCGTTACTCTTATTTAAAAATTTCCAACTATGTGACATAATTTCTCTGCTTTGTAATGTGCTGCTTCAAGAGCCCAAGCTTTCCTGCATGTCCTGTTTGGATGGGATAAACTCAGAAACCTCCAAGTGCTTTACTATATCCAGGTAAAAGGGAAATTTCCAATATAATTTGCTCCCTTTTCTATGGGTGATACTAAAGAGTGCTGTGCTGAACAGTGGTGAATCCTGCTGGAAACCCTCACCTCAGGGAGGGCAGCAATGGCAGCCTGTTGGCGGTAGCAGAGGGGCAGCCTGGCCAGTGCCCGGAAGCGCTCGGGGTCCCTGCACTGAGCATCTCCAGCACAGACGGTGCTGAAGGCAACCCGCCCATCCTAGGTGGATCCTGCAGAGCATTCTCCTCTGCCTTCGCAGCTCCTTAGGAGACAAGCTATTCCTAACCACCATTGTACCTAACTGTAGTATATTTATATATACCATGCACACCATTTAAATAAATACACCTACTTATATACAGCGTGTATAAAATTTTGTCTGTATAAGACATGGTGCCAACATATGAGATGGTAAGATGAACCTCTAAGTGTAGTTTTCCTGCCTGAAAACCTGGAGCAGATGACACGTACTCTCTGCTCCTTGCGTTCCTCACTTGTAACACCCTTCCTCCCTTCAGCAGGCTCTCAGTGCTGGGAGCCTACGGATGAAGTCACCTCCCTAAAAAGCATCCTGCGGCAATACTCTGACATACTAAGAGCGATATTGTTAATGTTAGTTTGCTTGCTAAATTATCTTTGCTTAATCAAGAGGCTCCTCATGGTGCCTTAAGGTTGACTCATTGCAGGCATAATTTTATCCTATTTTTTTATAAAATCACTCTCTTGGCCCTCTTGCGTAGTAACTAAATATAAAATGGCATGGAACCTACCTTATTTTTGGTAGGCAGTTTCCCATTCTTCCACTGGATCTCTGCACCCTTGGGTGGCGTGGTTTCGCTGCTGGATGAGTTGTTTTCTGTACTGGCGGTGTTATGGAGAGAAACTCAGTGACCGAAGAGGCCCATTATCTCTCACACAGTACATGTGTGCAGCACCCAGATATTATGCACCTAAAATAACCCCAAAGCCTCCACTGCAGGCAAGCACTGATGAGTCGGGGTGGGAGAGGAAGAGGGAGGGAATGGATGGGTGATGCGGCTTCTTGGAGCACCGGGGCAGGCAAGGGCGTGCTGCTGCTGGTAGCCTCCGCAATGTGACTATCAGGTTGCAGTATGGACTCCCTCTAGGACCCCTCAACTGAAATAGCAACTTGGGGTGCTCTCAGCAAGAGGAAACCACATGCCTGACCATGATGCTTTTCTGAGAAACGGTGTGACAAACCGAATGGTAAAAACCAGATACTTCAAACGTCAACAAAGCACAGCCTTTGCTACTGAAGTTTTCCAATGCAGTCTGGTTTTGCTTTCTTCTCTTCTCCTTTTTGTCTTTTTTTGTCCCTTCTTCTTCCTCCTGAGCTACAAGGAAGAAGAAAAATAGAAGAAGCAGAAATACAATTTGCAGGGCTGATGGTTCAGGGAATAAGTATGTTTTAATTCACACATTGTAATTGCAGTACCTTGCTGGAAAAGAAGAAAAAGACCTCTGCAAAACATCAGGTGTCTGCAGCAACTTCATCAAAACACAGAGGTAAGAAGTGTCAGGCGGTTAACCAGACAGTTTCAAAACACATGCTGTCCCCCAGTAACGTGTGGTTTTGCAGGTAGGTGTACACCACCATGAGCTAGGTCTCAGCTAAGCAGCGCCCCCCCTTCATTTCTCTTTTGCACTTTGCTAGGCAGTCCCACAGCAGACTCCAGCTCCGGCAGCTGTAATTTGCATTCTTTTACTGCAGCTGACGGCAGCGGGATAGCAGAGGGAGGGACCCCAGTTTGGGAAGAGATCACAGATCAAATACCTCTAAGTCAAACATGACTAAGGATAAACATCTGTGGCTGCGTACAAACTGCCCTTGTGCCACCTGATCTAAAACTTGTGCACAAACATGATGCTTTGTCTCTAACCCTGCCCAAATGAGCATCAACTGCTCCTGCAGCATCCTTTGGCTGCCGACTGCAGGTCCTGCCGCAGCCCGCCCTGATGCAGTGGCACGGGCTGGAGCGTATGTCGATAGATGCAGCTGCTGTCTTTACCCCAGTGTACTGCAGCTGTCCAAAGCCAGATGAGATGTAGAGGGATTTCCTGTAGGCAGGCATTATTTATGAACATGTTATAAAGTTCTAGGCCTGTCCAATTGCATTTGACAAGCTTCTTCCCAATAGCGGTACCTGCTACTAGTACTGATGGACCAACCTCCAAGAGTCACTACAATTCAGCAGTGGATGAAACCATCGCCCTCTGCTTTGTTCTCTTTACAGGAAACGTCTTGAGAGGCAGCACTGAATCCTGCTGACAAAGTAGGCAGCTACCCAGTTGTTAACCTGGGTTTGGATGGCTGAAAAACCAATATTTTAGATTAAGGACTGACAAAACAATGTTTTAGACTACAATTGTGCCTGTGTGGCTCCCGTCGTCAGCATTTTCCAGAAGTTCAACTAGGTGATTTATCAATATCGTTAGTTACTTGGGCTGTGTGGGAATGTTGTCATGTAGTGACTGTGCAATTAATTCTTCTATGTCCTTTTTTTGATTTACTGGGAACTAGAGAGACCACCCTAGTGCAGCAGAAAGGAAGGAAAGGATGTGAATCACTGGGGTTTTCAAGCAATGATTGCAGAACTATCTTCTGCTTAATTTATTCCTAAACTTTCACTGCCTCTGGAAAGCGCCTGAAGCTCAGGAATGGTGTGTAGTTCTCAGAAATGAAGCTGCTGTGCAACTGAAGCAGGAGAGCATGGGATCTGACTGACAAGCAAGGAGGAGGTCTGTAATCCACCAAAAGTCAATGCAAAGGTGAACAGATCAGGAACTGTCTGAATAAATGCACTTAAAGATACGCTATTCAGTGTACAAAATTGAAATAAGTGGTGGACTTAATGAGTGGACCTGCCTGCCTTATGTTTAAAGTAATGAATCAACTACTGATGCTGGATGGGCCCTGGAGGAAGAGTGGGGGGATCAGAAAGAGATGCTGCAGCAGTCGGATGCCCATGCAGACACCCATGCAGGTGGGCTGGGAGGCAGGTCCCTGCACGCCCAGGTTCCCTGTGGCATCAGGAGCTGTCAGTGGAGGGGCAGAGCCTGGAAGGAACAGCCAGTGTAGGGGATGTAAACAATTTAAAGTCAACACATTTGTCCAACCACAATAGCCACCTCTGTCCTTTGGTTGGGTGTTGCTGAGACTGAAGGTTTGCTCTTTGTCGGAAGGTGTTTGCTGTAGCAGGACCCAGGTTTTCAGGGTTGTTTGGAAGGACTTTTGGAAGATTAGAGTGTTTCTGGCAGAAAATAAAATGGTTAAAGCTGACAAGAACGTTTCCTATGAGGAGAAAAATACATCAGCTGGGCTTGCAGTTCTTTTTTAAATCAAGTACAGTTCCTTTTTTGATCACTAAGTGGTGAAGTTCAGCTATGAGGACTTCATCAGCAGTGTCTGCGAGCTTATGGAGAGTTCCTCTGTTAATCTTTTGTTTCAAAATGGTTGCAGAGCTAAGGTGACAATACCAACAAAGCCTGGAATGAATCTTTGCAGAGATCATTAACACCCTGCTAGGAGACTTTGGTGCAAAAGTACGTAGTTTCGGCAAATCTTTAATGTTTTTTTCAGTTTTGGAAGTTCCGAGAGGCTGACAATCAGAAGTTAAACGTCTGCTTCTGAAACTCTATTGCAAGGCTGGCAGTTTTCCCTCTGACTTGTTCCAGAGCCTATTTGAATTATTTGCATTGTTTAGTAGCTGCAAAATGGTCCGGCAAACCCCCCAAGAACTGTTTGAACTGTTTTTCGTTGATTTCACATTTTGGTCACGTCAGAATGCCCTTCCAGAAATCTTCCAGGAAAATGCAACTATGAAAATAACTCAAGAAAAGGAAAATAAGGTGTGATCCCTCAAAGGAAAAAGACAACTGTATGAAGCGATCACAGTTTGCAGAGTGGTGGGAATGAATTATTGAACCTACTCAAAAGCACATCCAAAATGTTTCTTTAGAGGAAACTGATACTTCGAGCTGTTTCTGTTTTCAGATGATTAGTTACTACTTGGGGAGACAGAGGGAACTGTGTATGTGTAAGCACATCTGAGAAATTTTTTTGCCACATCATGAGTTGGGCCCATTGGCTTCCCTAAGCCTATTTGCATGATTTAGGGTTAATCTGTGCGGCAGTTCAACAGAAGAAAACACTTTAAATGCAATCATTTGGAGTAGTAAGAATTTGCAAAAACATAAGCCACCTAATCAGAAAGCAGAAACATGAAACCCAGTTTACCAGTACAAGTTTGGTTAGCAAATGAGGTCTCCCCAGCTGGCTGCCCCACCACGTGGTGCGTGAGTGACCGGTGGGCTGAGGGTTTTTTGGTTTCAGCAACGTGATCACAGCCAGCAGAAAAAAAGAGAAACTCAGGGTAAAACTGGCAGAGCAAAAAGGCACAAAAACGACGACTCAAAACAGCTGTGAGCTATTTCTATGTCACCTCAGGTGAGGGCCAAGAGTAAGGGGTGTGCTTGTGGGACGGCAGCCCTGTCTTTCCGAGGGACAAGGCTGGGGAAGGAGCATGCACATGCGGAGATGGGGGCAACCCCAATGGAGGAGAGGGGAGACCAAAGCTCTGCCTTTTCCCTGAGGCAGAGTATGACCTAGTCCCAGCGTTGAGTGCTTGGCTTGCTCTGGTCTTCTTACCTGCGGAAAGAATTGTGTTACAGCAGCATCAGCGGCTCCTGGGTCTCCACCGATTTACACGTGGGGTGTAGACTCCTAAGTGGGTCCTCTGAGTTACATGTTGGATACATTTGTACTACTCATTGCAACATGACTATTGACCTGAGCTCCTTTACCTGAGACCAGGTCAGGACCAGCGTGGCTTTTCCTCGTGCCCCTTGCAGACTGACAGGCACCGGTTGCGCTGCCAGCTTAGAAACCTGGGCTTTTATTTAGGTGCTTGCAAAAACCTAACCTGATGGAAAAGCCACTCGTGAAAAACCTAGCCTTGTAACCCCGTTACCCCTATCTGTCTAGCAGCCCATCTGGGAAATCTTCGGTTTCTGGCTCTGACATCTGTTGTCATATCCCCCAAAATTTTTGTTGTTCAGCTGAATGCCGGCGGGCAGGAGGTTCTTACGAAGCCCCTCTTACCGTATGTGCAGGGAGGGGGAATGTCCCTAGAGTAAGAGCGAAGTGTATAAAAAAGGGGAAGCAGTGCTCAATGGATCAGTCGCTCGCTTGTCTCGCTGAGCACACAGCTAAGATGATGGTCGCTTGTCTGCTTCTCTCCAGCATCTGGACCGTTGTGTCAGGTAACTCCCTTGTCTGTCTGTCTGTATCTATCATTATTGTACCGGCATTAGGGACCCCGATGTCCCTGCCAGCCTGCTGCTGTGCTGCTGAGTGCTGCGGTCTCCCCCTCGCATTCCCTCGGGGTAAGCCCGGTGGTGACAGGGCACTTGTGGCACTGCATGCAATAGCGCCGCTCGCATGGGGCTTCAGACGTGTCACTGCTGGTTGCGTTGACAGCATCCTGTCCTTAATTTACCACCAGTGCATTTATAAGCTGCAGGCAGACGTACGGATTTATTGCAATTTGCAAATCATAAACCAGGCAAATATCCAAGCGCTCCCAATGACCCATATGACTGAAGTTTGATTTCATCTCCTGTGGTGGCTGGAATTTGGGTCAGAGTATTGGCACTGATTTGCTTTAGCCAGGACAGAGTTATGTGTAGTGATGGACATGATGCTTGTATGCCTCTGCTCAGGCCACTAAAAGCATGGGCGTGTTACATTTGTTTTTGTAATTAAAAATCATGTAGAAAAGCCTGAATTTGTTTCAAACTAGCTTCCATGATCATGGTTTGTATTTTGCCTATGGCACTACTGAGCTCTGAGAAGCAAAATGACTGTCACGGCTTCACAGCTGGTTTCTTGCTCTCCTGCGGAGATCTGCCTAGCCATGGCCACAGGAGCTGAGTGAGCTTTGTCGGGTGGGTTAGACAAGTGAACCTCTGGGCACTGCAGACAGCCTCACTCCTCTTTAAAACCTGCAAAGCTATTTCCCTTTCTTGCAAATTCAATGTTTTCAGTGCTGTAACTGTCCCTGTTGATATCTCCCTTCCCGTGCTGATGTACACAACTGAACTTTAAAAACTATTATCCTAAGAGAACTGTGGAGCTGAGCTGTCACACCTGGGAACATCCATTTTGCTTGCTTGTCCCCTTAGTATTTTTTCCACTTGTGTCTGTGAATTGGAAGAGGAGGTTGATTATTTCTTTTTCTTTTCCCTGGAGACCTTTAATACTATGGCATTTATGCTATGCAAGTTTTCCATCCCTGGGCCTGCAGCAGGGTCTCAGCTGCTTCCCAGATGCATGGCCTCAAGCCTGAGACAGGAGGATGGATGCAGTTTGCCTCTGGTCCTCCCTACCTTGATTTTTCTTTCCAGTTTTCTCTTCTCTTGTCAGTCTCTGACAAATGTGGATGCAGATGCATAGCGATACATGTAAGAATTTTTAGCAGCTTTACTTCCCTTCTCACTGCACCACAGGAGTGTCGGGAGAGTGGTCATGCACCGGTGGCCATTTGGGTATTAGTGTGGCTGAATGTTTAGGGAACTTGTCCACGGGTGCCCATGGGAATGCAGTCTTAGCTAGCCGAAATCAGTCGCTCCCGACACTGGAGCTGCCCTTCTCAGTGGCACTCTCTACAGCACAGGTATCAGGCTGGCGAGATGCTTTGTGTGAGAGCTGTCAGGTCTAACTAAATTCTCAGGGCAATTCTTTTGAGCTGTGTTTTCATTTTTTCCCTGGATGGAGGGGCAGAGTTGCTCTCCTCAGGAGTGGGGGGGGGAGGGGGCTGTGGGCCCCTCTGCTGGGGGTGGGTTGCAGAAGGGTGGTGAGAAACACTGAGTGCAGCACCTGCTTCTCCCCCAGGCTCCGTGCAGGTGATGCACAGAAAGGTCCAGTCGGTCCAGGCAGGAGGAAACATCACTTTTTCATGCCGGTTGGTCACGAAAGAAGATGTGCTACAGGTTACCTGGCAGAAGGAGATGGATGGGGCTGAAGACAACATAGCGACTTACAGTACAATGAATGGCCAAAAGATTGCGAAGGGCTATGCTGACCATGTGAGCTTTGCCCACAGTGAGTTACAAGTCTCGGCCATCTCCCTTCATGGAGTCACTCTCCAAGACGAAGGATGCTACAAGTGCATCTTTAACACGTTCCCCTCGGGGGCTGTCACAGGCAGGATGTGTCTCAAGGTTTACGGTAAGGCATCATAATTGCATATGGGCTGTCATTTGAGGAGCAAGTCATTTTCCCTGGGAAAAACCTTCCTTGACCACTGGTCATTGCTAAATTGCTGCGGGAAAGGTGGCTCAGCTTCCTCTCTATCTCCCCCTCCCTCTCTGGTTTTACCTCTGATGGGAAAGCAGAATTCAACGTTTTTTTCATTTTCTTCCCCTTTAAGTCAACAACAGTGAGATCCAAAAACTGATGTGTAATGCATGACTTCCTCCAAGTTCGCCTGGCCGTGTGCTGTGCTGACAGCTGGCCTGCCACAACCATGAACCCCCTGCTCCTCTTCTTCCTTTTCACTGCTGTTCTCACCTCCTAAGCCTGGAAATCGGCCTGCGATCTTAAAAAGTCAAAATATTCAAAAGGCAGTGAGTGGCATATGTGTGACCAGAGTAGCTGATTTTGAAGCTATAGTAAAAATTACAGTAGTTAGGCTAGGTTTGGGAAAGGGATGCAAAAAAAAGGAAAAAAAGTCTGAAATACAGTCCAGCTTGTGAGCTTTGCCACATGAATATCTTGTGCAGGTCAGCATCAACGAGCTTCAAGAAGAGAGTTAAAAAAAACCATGAATGGAGGTGGCAATATTTGGCAATCACCAGCTAGCAAGTACAAGTTGAAATATAGGCAAATAGATGCACTCAAGAATGCAAAAAGAATGAAAAGCTATTTATCTTTTTGAGGGAGGGCTTTGCTTTTCTGCCAGTGAGAAAGCTGAGACATTAAACATGTCCCAAGGACACCCTCTTAGCTCCTGACTTTCTCATCGAGTACTCTGATGTGGGGACATTGGCCAAAGATCATGTCCCACGTGGAAAACATCAGTGTCTGGGACCTGCTGCTGGTGGTATGACCCCTGCAGAGTATATTGTTTATCCCTAGTACCTTCTGCTGACAAAGACACAGACACATGCCCACACACATAACCCACGTGCTAGGAGTCCTCTGTGTGGAAATAAAGATGCCCCTGGCTTACAGGGGAAAGATGACTTAAGCAATAGGGGAAAGGCAGGGGGGAAATACAAGGGAAAACCAAGTCTGGAACAAAAGTTCTTTTTCCTCTCTCTTGGGAAAGCTCCTAGAGCAGAAAAGAGAAATTAGGCGAAATTCACTCAATATTTCAGATACGAAGAGGAAGGTCTTCCTAAAAACACTGAGTCATTCAGAGGGTAAACACTGATTTATACATTACAGGAAAGTATGGAAGTGCCTTGCAGAGAGATCCCTGTCTCATTTATCATGTGAATCTAAGCACAGAGATAGATTTGTTTTGTTTTGTTGTTTTGTTTGTGGTGGTGGGTTTTTTCATCCAAGAGGGGGAAATATTTCTTCAAATTACCAGCCTTCTGGCTATGATTCATTCTTTAGCAGAGCACTACTTAAAAAAAAAAAAAATGTTTTTCTGCTGCTACACACACTCCTGTGAGTATCTTCCTGCGTCTTGGACAAAAACACACCAAGTGAGAAGGGTTTCACTTCTCCCGCAGGCAGGCATGAGCCCACTGCTCCTGCTGGGCCACTGCCAGGGACTGGCTCACAGGGATCATGGTGGCCTCCCTGAAATGTTCTTCATCGAACATGTCCTGGAGGGTCATCATGAATAAACCAAGTTCTTGGTACTGTGCCAGGTTTTCGTTCATATACGGCATATTTCATTGAAGCTAATTTATGTGATGCAACTCAAAAGCCATGGTTTTACTCCCTTATTCCCCAACTCATAATGATGGGAACAACTTGTCTGAACAAGCCCAGAGGACTCCCCGGGATGGAGCATGAGGCCAGCAGGAATCTCCCACGGCCCAAAGATTCAGGGCAAGGTGAGCAAGCTGGCTTACAGAGTCACCATCTGAAAATGAAACACTGCCATGTCTTTGCCCTTGAGAGGGGACTGCCAGGGAATTTACAAGCTGGTAATTGCCCGATTACAACAGCCTTCGCAAGAGGGGCTGTTCCAGGATGGGCACTGTTGCTGTGTGATGAGGGGAAGTGGAAACCACCTAAGAACTGGATACCACACTGTGAAAAAAGAAACAGGTATTACTGGAGGAATCTCAGACCAGCCTGGCTGAAAACAGCAAGCGCAAGAAGAAGCAGAAATTTCCTACCCTGTAGTGAAAACCATTTTGGAACAGAATTGTTTCAAGTGTGCTTGACAGGTCTCTTTTGAACAGCCTGCCCCCCTTCCCCTTCCATTTTGCTTTGGAAATATTTTGCCAACCTTCATCAACAAAGAGGACAAGAATGAAACCCAGGAAGAAGATACAGTGAGCAGGTACAGAGAGAGGGGGATGCGCCACGCAAGAATGGCCAAGACTCGCTGGGTCACAAAATTCCCTGGGCATTTGCTGGAGTGTCTTCAAGGACCTTCTGCCTTCATCATAGATGGCACCATTCTCCTGGAAGGCTCAAGCACAGTGGAGAAATGCCATCACTATTTCTTAGACAGGGAAGCTGAAGCATGGGGCTGCTGATGAACACCCATACGGTTGGAAAAGGTTTTCTGTCATCATCAGACATACTATAATTTCTAAAATTTTTTATCAGTCTCTCCGAGATCACTGTCAAGACTTTAAACATAAGGAGCACATCATGACCTGACAGTCCCCTTTTAATTACAGAAGGCCATTACAGATAATCAAAGCTGATGTACTTCACTAGAAAGTCCCTTTTTCAAATACTTGGAAAAACTGCCACAGCTCAAATTCGGGAACGTTCGCATTATTGCTCTGCAAGTACTTGCGTACAACATCTCTTGCAGGTACTTCTTCGCTGGAAACAAATATTTTGATGAAAGACACAAAATGCAGTTAATTTAAGCCTATGCATCAAACATCAACAGTGGGCACACGCTAACAAACAGCATAGCAAGACTGCACTGCAAAAGCAACCACTTGCAGGTTTTGACTGTGCATCTATTACAGACACTTGCCGAGGGGAAGCTCAACTCCACAGGAATATTTTCACATGATAATCATTCCTTGGGGTCCAAAGTGAGAAGAGAGAGGACTGCTTAGTCAGAAGAAGAGCAGACGTGGAGTGCATGTGTTTCTGCCAAGTTACTGAGCAATTTTTCTCATCCCCTCTGGAAACATCTGTGACAGCTTTCCTTTACTGCTTTTGGATCTCTCAAGCTAATATTTGAAGTTAATGCCGTGGGTGGATATGTTATTTTTATGCATCCCGTGAGTGAAAGAAGAAGTTCAGAGTTCATTTACTAATCAAAACATAAACTGTTTGCAACACTTATATTTTCATACCTGGGAGATTTTGAGAAGTTCCAGCTGAAATCCCCCTACACTTTTTTCTTGTTGCTGTCAGAGCAACACTAGTGGGTTTCATCAAGTCTGCTTGTGGGGTTTGAGTTTCTGTCTATGGGTGACGCAAAGAATGAGAAATATCTGCTTTTTTTTTTTTTTCTAGGCAGGCACAACCATAGTAAATAAATGAGGTCTAGCCATTAAAAAAAAAACACCAAAAAAAAAAAAACAACAAAACTGATGGTATACAACATCTTGCTTCCACAGTCTGGCAGTTAGAGCTTGAAGTATCCAGACAACCTCATGAAGTGCATCTGGAATTGTACCAGGAGGTTATAGGTGCCATTCTGAAATTAGCACAAGCCTTTTTCCCCTTTAACAGTATCATTCGGTGTCTTCTACACCTCATTCACACACAAATCTTCATTTACCACCCAAAGGGAAAAAGAATAATTTTTCCTAAGAAGAATAAAGAGATTTATTTTTCCATTTGTTTAAAAGTAGGATTGCTAAATAATGGTGATATGTTTGCTAGTGCTGGGAAAAATTTAATTTCAGCATAAATATTGTGCTGACCATTGTTATTTTTGCTATGTAAATAGTAATATAAACATGGGGTACTACTAAATATAGTAATAGATGCTTTTTAAATCATAGGGCGTTCATATAGAATCACAGAATGTGTTGGGTTGGAAGGGACCTTTAAAGGTCATCTAGTCCAACTCCCAAATGGAGCTACGTGCCTTTATAGATCCTGGTCTGAGCAAACTGAGCTAATTAGACTGGCTTTGAGCAGGGGCTTAGACTAGACGATCTCCAGAGGTCCTTTCTGACTGAAATTATGGTATGATTTTGTGGCTGAGGAATAAATAGGTGATTTTCCACAGAGGATATATATGTGTCCTTAAGTGTTCAGATCTGCCCTGGAGTTCTACCCAGGTTGAAAACAGCTTCCTGCACTCCTCACCTTTCTTAATTCCTTGCAAATACAACTCATATAAATAGGAATCAATAAGCAGGCTTCATGCAAGTGAGTAAGCATGAATGACGCCTGTAGTTCATCCTTCTTGCTGACTAAGATTAAACGTGACAGCATCCACAAACCTTCTAGGGTGAGGAGGAGTTCAGAATGAATGATATTTAATGAAGGCTTTGAGGGATACCATAATGCCCCCAAAACCCAACACCAGCAGGAAGAAAGCTGTACAAGCACAAAACCTCCACAGGTGAAATCCTGTGGTGTAACCACATACAAATTCACTATTACATAAACAGATGCATTTAGTCCTTTGGTGCACAGGTCTGCACTTGTCTAGCAGTAATAAAGCTAATCCTGCAGATAAATTTAAGGGAAAAGAACAAGAATTTTGATTCATTGGGGCAGTTCAGCCCTTTCAGAGAGAGGAGGACATGTGGTTTTATGGTTTCACTACCCATCGCTTTTTACTTGTCCATAATCACCACTTCTCAGTTGGGATGCTGCAGCACTGCTGTTAATAACAGAATTGAAACACGGACGCTTCTCCCCTCTTGTCCTTTGTTTATGCCAAGCTCTTCATTTCCAGACTGCTACCTGATCACTCTCATGTTTATTTGTCACTGCCGGGGCTTGGAGAGGGGGAGGCAAAATTAGATAACAAGGTTGTCCTCCAAGATAAAAAGGTAAATACGGATGCTCTTCGCTCAAGCATGGGCAGAAAGTAACGGATTTTGTCATTTTGTGTTTACAGCCATCTCAAACCCCATAGTGGAGGCTAAGCTTATACCCAGTCCAGACAAAGCTGAGGACTCTGAGAAGGTGGTGGGGATGAGTTGCTCAGCAACAGGGAAGCCAGCTCCAAAAATCACCTGGCGCCTTCCCAGCATCCTGCAGCAGAAACCGAGGGAGTACCACATCAGGCTCAGCAACCAGACCGTGACTGTCATCAGCAATTTCACCCACGCCCACTCCAAAATCCTCCAGGAGTACCCCATTGCCTGCGTGATCCAACACCCCTCTTTAAACGTGACCCTGGTCCTGCCCATGGACAGCCTGGCACAGGGTCAGTATATAACCCTGCTCCTGCCCTGGAGCAGGGAGGAGGCCACAAAGTACCTCCTGGGGTAGATCAGAAACTCCTCCGAGAGTTGGGAGGCAGGTGGGGAAGGCATCTGAAAGAGTAGCCAGAGCTGGGCTAGGGAGGGATGGTGGAGGTGCTGAGTACTAGCCAGACATCCTGGGTGACGGTATATAATGTCTTACTGCCCATTGGGTCCCTGGTGTACCATGATATGCTCCAGCCTCCCTGCCTCTGCCGAGGACTTGCAGGGTTTCCCTGTCACGTAGCCTGATGCACCAACATAGTGTGCCGGCTTTGGGTAGCTCGGAGGGGCTGGGTGCTGCAACCTGACCATGGTCTCGGACCCCAAACACAGGTCTGCTGGCGGTGCCACTTGTGTACATGCTGGTATGTGCTCCCAGTACCCCTATCTGCCCCGTCTCAGCCCAGGGACTGGCCAAGGGATGTCTGAAATGGGTTTAGGTTGTTTATTTTTTCCCTTTCATGCACAAACTGAGTACCCACTGCTTTCCCCACAGGTCCGGACAGCAGCGTGGCACCGGCCATTGCCATTGCGGTGGGGGTGCTGGTCCCCCTGATTTCTCTCCTCCTTCTCACCTGCCTCCTCCACCACTGCCCCAGGCACCTACGTGACCCGGAGAGAAACCCAGCCCCGCCATGCTGGGTAGGTCTGCCTTTCCCTGGTCTGCTGCAGGGCTCACCCCCACCGGTCGAGGGGCTCACCACTGGGACCCTGCTCTGCCCGGCTACTCCAAGTCTGGCCGCATGCTGCCCAGCCCGGGTTGCGCCTGGGGCTGAGAGGGACGAAGGGATCAGCCCCCAGCCAGACGGCTAGGAAGCAGCACGCTGGGAAGGGGAAATCTGAAGGTGCTTAGCCAGGCCCATAGGTGCCCAACAGTGAGGACAGCTAGAAAACATTCACTTTCTCAATGACAAGACATGCCGCAGGGGAAACATCACTCTGTTACTATATTCATGCACAAAAAATATTGTGCAAGCAGTGGCTGTACCCTTGCACCATTCTCCTGCATCTCCTAAAATAACCTTCCTCTGGCATGGCCACTGCAGCTCGTGGAGGAAGCAGCTTCGAGGACATGTCTCAAACAAAATGGGGTCTTTAGAAGAAGAGCGTGCCTCTGTGTGGAAAGCCCAGGGTGCTGCACTGTGGCAGGGGCCGAGGCATTGCTGGTTGCCCACCAAGGCCGTCCTGGCACAGAAAATGAAGGAGGCTAGCTCAAGTTAGGGGTAAACTGAGTGAGGTGGCATCGTTTCAGAAAATCACAACCCGATTTTGTGCTGAAGGCACCTCAGCCTCCTCACAGGATATGCCCAGAGTGTGCACCCTTACTTTTTATGGGTGTTTTGGAGAAAAAAAGCAGTGGGAGAAAATGCCATACATATCTTCTTCCATGGCTGCCATGACTCTAGGTACAAACTGAGCCTGCTGGGGAGGTTGCGAGGGGAAAACTTTAGTCTCCCCTCACACAGAGAGATTCAAGGACCCATTGGGTAATGCACACAGCCTGGCTCTTTAACCCCATGCTTGAAATATTCATATATTTTGAAGAAGGAGAAAAACCCAACAATTTCTCTTCTGTTAGGTCCTTCCTGTCTGTACCAAGGCCAAGAAGTGTGGGCAGTACGGAGCTGTGGGCAGGTGGGCTCCCACGGTGCCCCCCAGCCCCGGGGCACCGCTGAACACATGAGCAGCTGCCCGGCCTACACATGCGAGAGAGAAACTTCTTACGATGGCACCTCGGGCTTCCAAGCAAACCTGCTGTGACTGTACTCCAAGGGAAATACAAAAAAAGGACCATTTATAATAGATATTTATTTATTTTGTTACACTATAATATTCCATTTTGTAGAAAAAAAAAAAGCTGTAAAATATTTATTCAGACTGCCCGTGGGTATCAGCATAATGAAACTCAGGTTTTGTATTTTCTGGAGTTTTGAAAGTTTTGCTTATTCCTTTCTGATGTTTTAACACTGCAAGCTCAAAACTGGGTGGGGTACCATCTGAAACCGAGCAGCATTTTGTAGGGGTGCTGGCCTGGGAGGTGTTGCTGATGGGTCAAAGGAGATACCCACCAGGAGCCAGGATTCAGAAGACCCATGGAGCTGCCTGGGGCGCTTCTGTGACTTTCATGCATTTGAAGATGTTCCCCAAAGGGCACGAGAGATCGGGCCAAGACTGCAGCTAGCTTGAACTTATAACCCAGGTGCCAGGAGCAACAGGCTTCAAGCCAGTAATCATCAGGCATGAGGAAGTTGCCAACTCCAACTTCTACCAGCCTTTCCTAGAAAGTAATGAAAAAGCAAAGGGGAACAGAGATGTTTCCTTCCCCCCTCTGTGGTTTCCACACCCCCCTTCTTAATTTCCTTAACCGATCACAGCTGCCTTGTGTTTTCAGGTGTGCCACCTGCCTGCAGGGGGAAACAGGGAAATAAAAGGGCAGCTGGAGGAGCAGTAGGCTGGTTGCTGGATTTTGTGTGTGTGTTGTGGTGTAGTGGCAGGTGAGTGGGAAGGAGAAGGCTGGCGGGAGTGAGGAGGTGGATGCTGTGTATGGGCAGATACACACCAGCACAGAGTGGTTACAGTGTGTTACATACTGCTTAAAATTCATTGCCTCTAACCTGCAGGTCAGATCTCAGCAGTTCTTCTGTAATTCCCTGAATTCCGCCCTGTGCTCACGAAATCTTTCCCTGCAGAGCCAGGGAAGCAGAAATGAGCCCCCCCACCCAAGCTAATGTGGTCTTGTGGGCAGCATGAAGGTGGCTGGTGCAGGCTGTCTCCTTCTCCGCCTGGCTTCCCGGAGCAAGTGCATGTTGTCTGGGTTTTCCTCGCCCATCTATTTCAAATGTGTGCATCCCAGATAAATCAGGCTGAGTTGTAGTCAAAAAGCCAAGTAACCCAAAATGAAAGCGAGTGGGTGAGTGGAGAATGAATAAACCCAGTCCTTGTGATAAAAGGCTTTTTTAGGCTCCCTAGAGCTTAGTAATAACGCAGCTGGCAAGTGTGGGGAAAGGGGAACTGGCTGCAACCGTCACAATCAGGAATTTGTCTCCTGAGGTGCGTAACTGTCAAAGGAGGAAGTTGTGTTTTGTCCAGGCTTTCCCGCCATTGCAGCTTAATTTCTTCCTCCTCTGTGAGGGAAGGGGCCGGGGCAGAAGCAGGCTTTTCCCCTGGGTTGGTGGTTTGTGGGGCAAGAGGGCAGAGCTCAGCCCCTGGCACTCTCTGGAACAGGCTGGGTGGTGTCAGCCCCTGCCACTCAGCAGGGTCCCTACTTGTGGTTCAGGGGTTTTTTGGAGACTTTTTTTGAGTTTAAAAAGAAAGTTTCCACTAATGTTTAAACTAATGGGTTTTTTTTTTTTTTAAAAAAAAAAAGAGATAAATGAGTCTCTCTCAGAAACAGGGAGTCTGGACACGGGTAATGAAAAGGGTTTTCAGAGGGAAGAGAGAAAGGCACCAAGCTGGCAAGAAACCTTTATAAGCACAGGAAGATTGCAGAGATTGCCTACTATTATTTTCTACAAACTCATCTCCTGGGGTGGGGGAAAGCAGGGTTTCGAGTCATGAAAGTACCTGTTTACGTGCGGGATTGTAATTTCTTTTGCTATTTAGCTGAATATTGAATTGTCAAAAGCTTTTGTAGGTTTCTGCCTTCAAGCACAATAGGAGTAGAGACTGAGTGAAAGAGGAGGATGTGGTAGCTTACAAGCAAAATGCTGTGCAAGAAAGGAAGACGTTATTGATGTGTTTGTCTTTCATAGTATCAGAATGGGAACAGCAAATGACACCCCAAGGCAGAACACTTAAAACCAGTACGTGTGTTTGCCTTCATGCTATACAAAGGCATGTACTAAAATGCAGTGCCATAAAATGCTGTATGCTAGCGCTGTGAACTTTGGCTTCATGTAGCAATGGAAGGAATGCAAGCATATGGACTATCTTTAACTGGCTGTTAGCTGGAAGGAAAAGCATACAAAATAGATACAATAGATCTCTTCAGTTATCTCTGTTAACAATTTGGAAGTAATTCTTTGGAGGTTATATTTCAGATGGGTCTATACAGATACTTAGTATTTATTTTAATAAATAGTATCTAGGCTATGAAAAGTTGCAAATTTTGAATAGGTCTTGAGGAGTAAAAGCAAAACTGGTAACAAATTAAAGTGGAATGGGCTGCTCTACTCTGCTACTCCAATATGAATGATATGAAGCAGGTTAACTTTGTAATTAAATGGAAGCAGAGCATATTTTCAAAGTTTACAGGAATGTTCCACCTGTGGAAAAAAAACCCACCAAAACCAAACCCAAAACAAACAAAATGCAAAAAAAAAACCAACAGGTTTTCACCTGTCTTGTGGCTGGGCAGTTGTTGGTCTGACCCAACCCTGACTTTGGCCATCTCCTGTCACTGCAACTTGTCCAGCTCAGGGCAACAGTGGTGTCGATGCAGGGCATCATTTTCCCTAACAGATGGAAAAAGGCCAAGCGGGAATGCTTGTCTCTTACTCGAGTAAAACTGGCTCCCAGTAATGTGTATCTCTCTCTGCAAAGCAAATGAGATTATTGAGCCCGGACGTCTCAGTTCTGGGATCCTTTAATCTTGGCATTAGCCAGCTTGGGTTAAGGTTTTAACTCATGTAGGACCTTAAGCCAGTGTTCTTCTAAACTGTATTTTAAATGTATATGTATTGATACATAATAAAGGGTCCTTAGGCTGTATAAAATATCCAGGTTCCTGTTCTGGCATGCCAGGCTGTTTAAGAAATGTACTGTGTTGGTATTTTTATTTGCGTGGGTGCTGGGTTCCCGGTTCTAAGAGAGCAGTAGGGTATAACGGAATTGCCCTAGTAGCTCTGGCTGAAGATGTGACTTTGAAATGTAGATGAAATGCTGCCCTTAGATGTTTTACAAGTCACTGGCTGAAATAGGAAGAATATTCTTTGTCTGAAATCATTGCTAGCAGACGCATAGGACTAAGTCTACACCGTGAAAAGGAACTTTGTTTTGGTGATAGAAGACTGAAAGCATCATTCATTATTTCTCTGTTGTGAGACCCTGGGGGACTGATTCAACTACTAAATACCACACCAGTAAATTTTCTTATGAAGTCAGACATGGAAGAAAATATAACTTATTGTTTTTCATTCAGTTTTCAGCACTAAGCCCCTGCAAACAAGCTGAAATAAGAGAATTGCACTAATTGAGTGCATTTTTCCCTTTCATGAATGAGACTATCAAACCAGGCAGATAAAAATCAAGGATATGTTTTGTTTTCGCTCTTAGTATACCAGAAATTAGTCATATTTTGGAAGCCATACAAAGGACCTTCTCATATCTCCGCTGCTTTCATCTTTGCCCATATAAAGCTGTGTGTGAAAGGAGCACTGAACTCTTGTCCAAGCTGTTTGTGGATGGACTCTATTGTAGTCTGCTCAGCTTTGAAAAGAGGCACCTGAGTTTCCTGGGAAGCTTGAAGGAATCCTCAGCCTAAGACCTGTACGCAATACAAGCAGTGTTTTGATTTCCCTAACTTGGCAGAAGCTGCAGTCCTCAACCACCTTAAGAAAAAGGCAAGAAAAGGCAGCTTGTCTAGTAAAAGAGCACTTGAAACCTTGCATGAAAGACCAAGACACAATGAAAAGCTTGCAGAAAAGAAAACAGCACTCTACACTTTCAGACAAAAAACTGGTGATTTTTTTTTCAATCAGAATATTTTATTTGATATTATCTTTCAAACAGAATGTCCAGCATCTCGTCATAAACACCCAGGGTTAAATTTTAGGCTTAAAGAAACCAATTTGCCTTAGAGGCCTTGAGCCTACCTTGTCTATGGGAATGTAGCTATTTTCATAAGTGAGACGGTGGTGGGTTTTTTTAGCTGCCCACCAGGTGAGTAAAAATAAATGTCTTTGTTTGCTATAGGGTTTTCTCTAAATACCAGAATCTATACACAAAGTGGAGAAAAGGGGGAATGTCCTAGTACAGTTTTCTGAATATCTTTGCATATCTCCTTCAGAACAGTTTAATTTTAAGGGTATTAAATGTAGGCTGTCTCTTTTCCAGAAAGGATTTATTAATAGAAGCAAAGTTGGCTGGTAGGACCCTTGCTTGGGTAAAAAAGCAGTGAGATTCAGGAGGTAAAGGTGGTTGCTTTAATAAAAATAGCCAAGCCCATTTTGCTGCCTGAATAATTAAAAGTTTCTAGAAGAGAAGAAGTGGGTGTGATTTGAGATGATTGCACCAACCTTCCCTCTCACATAGAAAAAAACCTGAAGATATACCTCCACAAAACTCTTTATGCATATGACCTTCTACTGGTGCCTGCAACTGGGTCTGCTTTCTGTTCTCCAACTGGGCTCTGGGGGCTGATGAGAGAGAAGCAGATCTGTTCTGTTCTGTTTACTGTATCTTGGGTGCAAGATCCATGTTGCAGTGGTATTTGTGTTGGCTGCTCAGCATTAGCTAGGGCTGGGTGTTTGCTTGAGACAGTGAGCTCGTGTACCCATGTGGCTGCCCTCATGCGTTGAAATTATTCGCCTGTACTTGTCCTTCGGCCTTCCTAACCAAGGAAAGTCCACATGTAATGGCCGCGGTGTTAGCTGCATCCTCGCCCACCCCTTCATTCCTCCAGTTGCTTCTGCGAGAATCCATGGTGCTTGTTTTTGTTGAGGTTTGTTTGATTTCTCAATAAAACACCTGAATTTGGTTAGCAATTCTCACCCTGGGAAAGGGATGTATGTGAGTGGCCACAGGTTTCTCCACTATGTGCCATAGGTTTTGCTGTGGAGCATCTCTTGGCAGGCCTCTAGGGCCTTGCTCCAAGTCACAGCAAGGTGGGTCCCGAATGCTCGTGCCTGGCTGCTCCCCTCATGCCTGGAGCAGAAGTCAGGAGACAGGGGGGAGCTGGCATCAGAGGAGAGTGATGATAGAGCTAAGCACGGGGAGAGAGGCTGAAAATGCCTGAGGGACCCTGTGGAAAGGCTCTGATGTGGTGGTGTGTGCTGGTTTCACTTCCCTGATGTTCCCCTGAAGTGCAAGCTTGTGCTGCCGGGCCCAATGAGAGGCTGGGCAGAGCTCCTTCCCCCAACGGAGGTGCCAGGAGGGATGTTCTGAAGTCCATCCTGCCTTTTTATGAATTGATCTACAAGGTTCAGGGGGAGGTGTGGAATGTACACCCATGGAAAACTGCAGGAAATCTAAAATGTTATGCTGTCCCTCCCGGTGGAGTGAAATTCACAAATAGCAGAGATGAAGACAGACAGTGTATGGTAATTGCTTTGCATGTTTTCTTGTAAAAAAGCCTTCTCCCTTTCTAAAGGAAAAACACAGAAAATTTGTATGGAGTATCCTTCTGTAAATACAGCTAGAAACTTGACATGGTGCTTAATCACCCCACTGGATTGCTGTTTTGCCAGGAGCTGTGCTGTGTGATTTTACAGTAAAACCCTTGAGGACAAGACGTCACCCCTGAGCACAGGAGCTCTGTCACCCCCATGGCTTTCCCTTTCTGGAATTACGTGACACGCAAATGTACTCAGGGAGGGGGGACTTCAGCCAAAACTGCCTTCTGCAGAGACCCCTTCCATAATCCAACTTGTGGTTTTGGTGTGCTTGCGGGCTGGGGCGAAGCCATGGCATTTTACTGGGAAGATCCCACATTTACACTGTGCAAGGGGCAAGTCCTCATGAGGGCACCAGTAGCAGAGCTCAACAGCACGGAGCTAACAAGGGGAATACCAAGTTTGGCGGCTGGTGACAAAAAAAGGTGTGCTCTTTATTTCCAGCTCTGGCAACCGCTGCCGTCGGTGGAGTAGAAAGTCGCACTAAAGCCATGCTTTGTTGTTACCCGCACACTTTATGCCATGATTAATGATTAACCAGGCTCCCAGGAGGAAACTAGGTGATGGTTATTGGCTGTCTGGGCGCTCCCAGAAAACCCTGGCGCCACAGGTCTGCTGATTGGCCTCCGAGGAGTACTTTGAAAAAAGGCGGAAAATCGTCAACCAACTTCCTGGGCAGAGGCCAGTCGCCCTCTGAGGGATGCGGGGAAACGGGGTGAGCTTTCCCAGGCAGTTGCTCTGTCCCACGATGCTTTTCCCTCTCCTTTGCTGGACTGAAATGTGCCTGCTGATGCTCTGCAGAGGCTGCCAGCTGGAGGAGCCGGTGATAGGTGAGTGGGGAGCCCTTTCCCTGCACGAGGTTAACTGGGGAGCAGCAGCCTCTCTTGGCAAGCAGAGAGAGACCCAGACGCCACCTTGACTGAAAAATACTAATTGGTGACTGGAACAGTGGCTAGTAGTCTGGGGGCTGGTCAGCAGCAAAATCGGGAAATGCAGATCAGAGAGGGCAGAGTTTGTCTTTGCACTCCAGCTGTACATTCAGCCTGTATATTCCCTTTCTTTGTACGTGTCACTAAGCTGCTCAGCACAAGGGATGGAGCAGGTTTGAGTTTCCAATGCACATGTCTGGGTGGTGCACATTGCTGTTGGGAGAGGCTGGGGCAGGGGGATATCCCTCTGCAGCCGTTGGCATGCCTCCCAGCTGCAGGATGTCCTGGGCTGCTGTGCCTCCCCCGCACGCTGAAGGTGGCAGCGAGAGGGGAGCGGGGATGCCCTCAGGAGTCAAAGCCCCTTTCGCTGGGTGGTTGCCGTGTGTTGGGTCTGTACAGGACACCTCTGAGCTCCCAGGGACAAAGGTGAGCTAAGAATAACGCACTGGGAAGCAACAGGGAAATGTGCCTGGGGCTCAATTTTGCTGTGCTTGCTAAGGAGCCTGCCTGCCCTTCTGTTCCCATGCCGCCTTCCTCCTCACCACAAGACATGGACAGTGTAGGCTAATGAAGTGACGGCCACCCATGAGACCAAGGTGTTTGATGTCTCCCAATGTGCCACACAGCCTCGTGGTGCAGTTCCTTGCTCTAGTGCTCTGCAAGATGGGAACGCCATGACTGGATGCTCCAAGGCACTATAGCCTTCCACAACTGAATTCCTTTTCCCAACTGAATTGATTTGGTGGTTTGCTTTGTTCCTAGGTTTGAAAGAAGCCGTGAAATCTGATCGCGTTATTGCAGCAGCCCTTGGTGGAGAGGCAACTTTCTATTGCAACTTCTCGCTCTCAATGGATGTTTTGCAAGTCACCTGGCAGAAGAGAAACGGGTCTTTCTTCCAGAACATAGCCACCTACAGCCCAAAGCACGGGCTGAGGCTGATAGGGTCATTTCAGAAGAAGGTGCGTTTCACCAGAGCAACCCTGAAGGCCCCAGCTATCACACTCCAAAATCTCACCTTTGAGGATGAGTCCTACTACAGATGCATTTTCAATGTGTTCCCTCATGGCTCTTTCAGCAAAGATATATGCCTCAACATCCAAAGTAAGTTTTCCACTAACACCTCGATTTTGGGCACTCAGCACAGGTCTGATGTAGTCAGGAGGTGGTAAGCCTTTATCCCCTCCACCATGTGGAGATTTACATGCAGCAACATCTCCTTGGTGGATAGTCTCCAGAATCACCATGTCTTTCCTCAGTGGAGGTGAAGGTAAATAAGCTGGGAGATGCTTTTGGGTAAGAATATCTGCAAAGAGGGGTTCCCCGTCCAGCTTTGACTATTAACGCGCCACAGAGTGTAAAAAGTACCTTCTCTTTCTGCTCTCAGCAATTTCTGAGCTAACCGTGGAATATGATTCCCACCTGCTCACTGAGGGTCTCCTCACTGCAGTCTGCTCAGCAACAGGAAAGCCTGCCCCCAAAATCACCTGGCTGAATGAGAGAAACCTGGATGAGTCCCCTGAAATACATCACGTCCAAAATGCAAACGGGACAGTAACAGTGGCAAACAGACTTACCTTCTCTGCCAGCCACCTCCATGCCTTGGCCTGTCTCCTTGACCACCCACAGGGAAGGAAAATGAAGGCAGTTTACCTGGAAGAAGCAAGGGAAGGTAGGCTGCGTTCGGATGGAGAGGTGCAGCATGTACTGGGGAGCACTTAGGAAAGGATTTGCAATTGTGGGAGTGCAGCTTGTGCTTACATAGGCGTCACTAGACATTTTTCTGTGAATTCAGACCTCAGGATGGATGAAGATTTCATGACTGGAACCCATCCAGAAGACTCCTCTCTGTGGTACCTTTGTGTCTGTATGGTGGATGTGTGCTTATATGTATATATCATAAAAACATTGAATGGTTAGTGTTGGAAGGGACCATGAATATCATCTTGTTCCAGCTCCCTGCCATGGGCAGGGACGCTTCCCACTAGAACAAGTTTCTCAAAGCCCCATCCAACCTGGCCTTGAACACTTCCAGGGGTGGGACATCCACAACTTCTCTGGGCAACCACTTCCAATGTCTCAACACCCTCTAATAAATGTGTAGATTTGAGTGTACATACGTATATATGTCTCTCTATGTTTAGATTTCTACACATTTACTTATCTACAGTGGATGCGATCAGCTCTCCAGCAGTATCCACAGCTGGGGGCTACCGGCAGAGCAGGCCTCTGGCTGTGGAATGCTGGGGAACGACATTTCACATGGAAGCTCTTGCAGGAGGGTATGTCTCAGGAAGGATGGGAGACTTGCCTCATGATAAAACTCCTTCACACAGGAAGAAAAACACAAATAGGTCAGGAGAAAAAAGGCTGGGGTTTGGTTCCCCCAATAACAGGGAAATGTGAGGCATTATCAATATTTATTCAAAAAATAAAATAGTTCCTCACCTACCACAGAGCTACATTGTTGTGCTGTTCCGTTCTCTTCTTCGAAGAATAAATGAGCACAAACTGATGAATGTTTCACTTCAGTCCCAACCTCTGGAAGAGGACATGAAAAATATGTTGGCATCCCTCTGTGTTCTATGGGAACTTACTGGTTTCTTTTTGTAGGTGCTCAGAAGAGCATGATCGTCATGGCGGTTGTAATAGCAGTGCTATTCTTAACAATCTTGATACCTTGCATCATGAGACTAAAGAACAGAAAAAGGGAAAAGTAAGAGTGATTTCCGTTTTTTTGCAAATGACATGGCTTTTCTGTGTTCACCTTGCAATTTGCCTTTCTCTTTCCTCTTGGGGTTTTTATATACCTGCCCTGGGAACTTATCCTAGGAGTAACAGAAACCTTAAAATAGCAAGATTCCCTCTAAATGCCAGGAGGCTTCTAAGCATTACGTGACTAGTTCATGTGGTTTTTTTTTTCAGACTGAAGAGATGTAGTGCACCCAGAACACCTACTGCGGTGAAAGAGGAAAAAAGCTTGCACCAAGACCTAAGTGAGGAGGCCAAGAGCCTGCACACACCGAAGGACCAGGATGTTCTTTATCAAAATGAGGTAATGTAAACACCCAAGTCTTCCAGTAATGATTCACATCCTTCAAAAGCTTTGCAACACTTGCCTGGAAGGTGACAAAACCCTTCCATAGAGATCTGGGGTCCGCCCCTGCTGCCATGTTTTTGATGCATGGGGCAGCCACGCCAGGTAGATGGCACCATACGTGCCCCATCTGACCCCTGGCAATGCTGAGGAAGGCCTGGAGCATGATGGAGAAAAGTTAGCCAAGGGTTAGGTGGAAAGGTTGGGAAGAGGTGCTGGAAATGCCCAGGAGGCACGATGGGATGTCCGTTCTGGACAAAGGCAAGGGAGCACTGCGGAGCTGTGGTGCTGTAACCAGCAGCCTCACACAGAAGTTTCCCCAGAAAAGTCTGCCCCTGCCCTACTGGTCACGCAGGCATGAAGGGGCTCTGGAGGGCTATTGGCATCCACAGACAAAACCAGTAAGTGACCACAGCTGGGAGTCACCCCCTCCAGCCAGACACTTTCCTCTGACTTCTCCCAGGTTCCCTCTTTCCCTTGCCAGCTCTTGCTAGTCCTGTGCTGGGAAGGGCAGCCCGCCTGTCTTCTCATCACTTCTCTCTGCCTGATAATGTAGAGCTTTGTTGTGGTTACCACACCATTGTGCTGGGTCTTTTGCAGGAGCAGACACCAGGCTCCTCACTTCGCCAAAGGGAAGCAGGTCTGAAGAGAAATATGGGAGAGAAAAAACATTGCAGGCGCTTGTTTTCAGAGGAAGCAGAGAACCTAAACAGCAATGTCCACGGTGTGTTTGAGAAGGGACCTCCTGGATTATACATCAAGGAGGACAACTTCACACCCATTGAGGAGGACAGAAAGGCAATGGCAGGTGGGGGAGTCCAAATAACACCCCACTCTGGCTGCTCCCCGGCCCAGCACAGGAGGGAGAGCCACCAGCCCACTGAAGGCCCACCTCCATGAGCCCAGAGGAGCACAGGGGCCCAAGGGCAGGTGGGGAGCCAAACTAAGGACTCGGGGGAAGGAGCACCTTGCCCAGGCCGCACCCAGGGATGTCCCAGGAGATCCTTAGCCCCGAGGTCCAGGTGTGAAACCCATCCAGATGAGTCATCAGTGGAGCACCTTTTGAACTGAGGCGGTCACTGCCTAAAGGCATATGGACACATGATGGGATGCAGGGGAAGAGCATTTTGGGATTGCCCAGGAGTTCTTGTGGGACACTTAGGGGAGGGACCAAAGGTGAGAAAAAGGGAGGAATCAAGGCGTTTTGGGGATGAAAAGGCCTGGGAAAAAGCAGGGATAAAGTGATAACAGGGTCTGGTCGCATGTATGCAGGAAGATGATCACTATGCTTGTCTGGCCATGCCTGGTGCCTGGTCACCACAGTCTGTCCTGTCTTCTTAAACTCTCTTTCTGTCTTTTCCTGGGTGAGGGACTCTGTAGTCGGTGTGCATGAGTGTACGGGGGCCTGGTGCCAGCAGCTGAGCTGGGACCATGGGCCAGTGGACACAGCTGAGGAGACCTGAGTGAGAGAAACCACATGCCAGCCACCAGCATGGACCAGGCGCAGAGCCCGTGTGTCCCTGATGCAGCACCTGGAGTGAGGACCTGCTCTGATCAAGCCAGACAAATCAGCGAGTTGCTGATGTGTGCCAGGACACCCTTTGACATACCACAAGGCAGGAGGACCTGTGCTGTGGATGCAGCAAGACCTGCGGAACTGTACCAAGATCGGTATTTTTGAAAAAAGTTATGTTTTGAAGGGCTTGAGCTGGAAAGCTTCCCCTCCAGCTGTCTGTATCATTATATGAGGTGTGCTAGAAATGTCCCTCCAATGTCTTTGCAAAGGCTCTTCAAGCAGGTTGTGTCACGGTGCAGCCTCAGCACAGAGCATTTTGCTTTATAATAGCAGAGTACCCTCTAGTGGGAGAGATCATGAATGAAAGGGAAAAGGCCTCCAGTGAGTCTTCTATTAAAACAGTAACTCAGAGTGCCATTTTTTCCTCTTTGGACTTTCAAAAAGTCTTTTGGTATCCAGCAACCCTGTCCCAGGTATCCAGAAATTGCAGCCACTGTATCCAAAGGCATTCAGGAACAACAGGACAAAATGACTTTATGGGTGTTGTCCTGTGGTGGACACTGGCTGTGGTTGCTGGAAGAGAAGGTATTGAAAGGGACTGACAGAAGGACCTGGGCTTTTGCTTTCAGTCCTGCCTTGTTCTCCTGGAGGAAGAACTCTTCTTGCAAAGGACGAGGGAAGGAAATGTGGAAATGTTCCCAAGTCTGTTCTCCAAGCTGCCAGGCTGGCCTGCGATGGGTAGAAGAAGATGTGTTTGAGGAGAAGTGGGAATGGCAGTCATTTGGTAGTACCAGGGAAGGCATGTAGGCTGCCCAAATCCCTCTGACAAGTTCCACCTGGGGTTGTCTCCTGAGAGAGCTGGATTTCCTGCAGCTGGGCTGTAGGTTACAATGATAGGGTTCAACTTGGCATTCCTTGAATGGGAGTTTTCTGGAATCAAATGTTCATTAAATTTTTCTTTTGCAGAGAAATTATCTGTAGTTTTTTGCATGGTAGTCATGGACACGCATGTAATCTTCAGTTGTGACTGTGACTGGTTGCCATCGATATACGTGTATAAACAAAACAACAATAGAAGGGGCAAGTGGGCTTTACTACTTTTCAAAAACAACTTTTTCCCAGGAAAAGGACATTGTAAAGAGAATTGTGCAGGCTCAGCGCTATGACACAGTGAGCAGTAGTACTCCAGATGAGTGGTTCAGAGCCTGCTGAAGGAGGGGGAGAGGAATGGCCTCACCTCTGTACTTCTGGCAGTGAGTGCATGAGTTATTCCCAGTGCAAAAGTGTGGTTTTACTTAGAGTCCAAAGTTAGCTCTGATGATTGAGAAGGAAAAATGAGAATATGACGAAATGCACACCAAGGACTCAGAAAAACAAATAGGCAGAAAAAGTCTCAGTTCTTCCAGAATGTCTCACTTGAGGTTTTTTTTAAAATGGTCTGGCACTGGATTTCTACAGGGCAGATATAGCCTGTTTTTCACTACCCTTTGAGTAGGAGCTTAGAAGTACTCTCTGGTTCTTCCCAGTGAATTGGAATTAATTGTTTCTTTCACTCTTAGTAATTGTGTTGTTTCCTTTCAGAAAGAAACACATTGCCTGTTGTAGAAGCAGAACAAAATAAAAGCTGAGACCAAAGCTGTTGTAAAGCCAGCCCCACTAACACAGCACATACACCATGCCTTGGCTTGCCTTCTTTTTAGCGTGTCTGTCCCAAGAGCTGAAGGAAGTTCTGCGGGAGATTTGGGAGAGTAGAAATTAACCCAAAAAAATTGTTGTGACTGTCTCACCTTTTTTTTTTTTTTATGAAATATCCCTCTTTCTTGACTATCAATCTGATTTTGTCCCAGTCACTCATCCCTAGAAAACAAGGATTTGCAGTGTCTGGGGTGCAAGTATATTTGTTAGCGCGTGTAATATGCAGCACACGTCTGAGAGGGTCTGCACAGCCAGTGGTATTCACAGCCCACAGCTGCCAGGATACTCAAGCCTCATGCAGAGAAGAGGCACGTAAACGAAGATCAGTGAGAGAGACACAAGCAGTCATCAACGCAAAGAGTCCAACAGGTTTTGCTGGGAAATGCGACAGAGGAAGAGAATGCGAGCTTAGGTATGGATATCTTAGGTGTACCAAAGATCCATGGCTGTTTGATGCCTGACAGTCCCCACTCCTGTTAAGACCATCTAATGCCAAGCCTCCCTTTACAGCAAAGTTTAGGTATCTTTCAGTTTACACATCTACTCTATAGGTGGAACACAAAGCAAAATGTAAAATGTTTCCAGCCCTTTCTTGCCACATAAAGGGACCCCAGAACATTTTGCTGGTTTTATACCTAGCCCCCATGGTTAACTTTCTCTTCTGGGAAACATGGTGCAGTTTCTGCTGGAAAAATTGGCCAGGATATCAAACTATCAACCCTTCAGCATTTGCTTGTGTTCTAGAAGTAAGTTTGAGGGAGACAAAACATGCGGTTTGTCCACTATCACTTGGTTGAATCACCAGCAAAATGATAGCTGGTGGCAGATCCTCTGGACCAGGCTGGACCTCCTAGTAGACCTATTTGAGCATTCATGGCTTGAGGAAGCATTGCTTGAATTTGATGATTAAGGGGGATATGCCCATTTATATGAGCAGAGCCAGGAGATGAATGAGCAGAGCCTAACAGTCCTGCTGTAAGCCTCCACCAGGTGGCATGCCCTGTAAAACTTAGTGGGTTTGGTTTTACTGGAACCTGTGGCACTGGCTCCACTCTAACACTTTAATTTCTTTCCCTGTTAAACAAGGGGAACTTGCAGCAGCTGTATCATATTCTTTTCCTTAAACCTATACAAGTGTCCCTGGTTACTGCCTCAACTGGTTCTGCTCAAATGAGGTCATTAGTCCAGAAATCAAGGGAAGAACCAAGGTATATATTATCAGCAGACTGTGTCCACCCAGAAGGCAAAGGAAAGAATAAAGAATAGACCTCATTCGTGCCAGAAGGGATTTCAGATTGCCTCTCCCACCAGCACACAGGGCAGATTTTAGGACAAGAGGTCTCTACTTACTCTCTTTCTCACTAACTTCAAAGGCTTTGTCACACCAGACAGTTGGTGTCAGCTCAGCCACCACCAGCTCCAGAAAAGGTGGTGTATAAAGAAAGAACTTTGCAAAATCCTTCAGAGATTGCTGAGCTGAGACAGAGCATTGTAAAAAGAAACAGTTGACGTGAGAGCACAGAATATGACAGAAAGGGGGGTTTTTTGTGTTTCTTGTTCTATGAATATAAAAAGATTGTGAATTTTTTGCCATTGCTGGTCTGCCTGGATTACTTTCCACTTGCCTCTGTCTGCCCTGAGGTTACCTCTGGTCTTCATCTACTACTTCAGAACTATCCTTTCCTTGCTCAGTTCTAGTTTCCTCCCTCTCTTCCAAGGAAGAAGCCCTCTTACTTCCCATGCCCTTTCATTGTTTCCTTCTTTCTTCTCTAAGTTTCCCCAGCCCATTGAAGGAGAAGTAAAATTGGGATAAATATAGAACTTTTCCACTTCAGTAGATGTGACTTACAGCGTGAGCTAATATAAAATATTGCTCAAGTTGCCCAAACGTCCCCTTTATTTTCATGAAATAAGGGCAGGAAGATGTCCCTGGGACTTCCTTGCTTTTGTCACTTTGATGGCACAGGGCACTTCTGGATAAGTTTATTTTAAGCTGTGGAGTCCACAGCTCTCTGGAGTTCCCTCTGAAATCCCTTCAACTATAGTGAGGGCAGGTGAGCACAAGAGACTTGCTAACACATTTTTCTCATGAAAAGAAAAACGTCGGTCTCAAACAACAAGTAGTAGGCTAGTTGCTGGAGACTTGACCTGCTTTAGAGAGAACCCAAGGCTGACAGGGAAATTTAAGTGACTTGAGACCTACTCATCAGTCCTAGGAGACAGCAGAAAATGTTGAAAAAAGGAAGTAGTTGAGCTTGGGTTTTGGTTTGTTAGTTGGCAGAGGAAGGGCGCCACTAAATGAAGCATGGTGGTGGAAAAGATGTCTCCAAGGACAGTTGTACCCATCTGGAAGGGCCACTGCCCTGACCCCCAGCCTCCAGCAACAGGTTAGTTCTGATCTTGGGGGGGGAGGAAATCAGGCACTTTCTTTTTTTTGCAGGTCAAAAAGCACTGCTTTATGCACTGTGGTATTGAGAGCAGTGGAACAGGCACAATTAACACACAGGTGAGCCTGGGATGACTCTGGAAAGCAGTAAACACCACCCCATTCCTTTGGAATGGTTTAATAACAGTGCTTCAAACACTCCCATGCATTCGTGTCTTAAGACAGGGGTCCTGGATTTACGTGGGCTCTTGGCAAGTAATGTATGGGCATCTTTGCCAAGTAATATCAGACTCTGCCAAGTCTGACATTTTTCACATGAGTAATAATGATTTAAAACAGGAGACCTTTTAGGGCCTTGCAAGAGAAATATTACAATTGGTATAAATGACACGTGAAAACGTGTATCTGCTTGTGTGTGAAAGTAGCTGAAGAAACAGCAAACACTGAAGGTCCTGTATTGATTGCAAAGGATGCTGATTCTAATTAATCAAATTGAGAAATAGGTTGTTTCTGCCAAGCCTGGGACAAGCCTGATAAAACTACAACAGAGACAACTTGTCAGTGGAAGATCCTGTAGTCCAACAACAGGAAGATGGCAGCGAGAATGCCCTGTATCACTCATGCTGTCCCTTTTCCTCTCAGCCCAACAGGAAGGTAGCAGCGAAAGCAAAAGACCACTCCCAATGATGTGAAAGACATATCTCAAAATCAGGTTCTCGTCACCAGTGAAGAGGAATCCAGAAGATCCTGGCCAGACCGTTTGAAAGCTTGAAGCTTGAGAGTATGAAACTGGGCATAAAATCAACTCATCTAGAGATCTTGTATAATAAAATGACCTTCCCTTTTCATAAGATCTTCCACGGAATTTTTATGCTAATTTCCTACAGCCTAACAGCATAAAAAAAGGTAGGTTTTGATTTTCTGGACTGAGGATCCAGAAAAGAGGCAGAGCCTTGGCCTAGTACTCAAAAGCTTATTGCTGAGCATTGCTGAGCTAGTGACCTGCAGGCAGTTATTACAGTTTGTGGTAATTATGAAAAAAAAACAATTACCAGGTTGAGGAAAATCGTGGTACATTTGTCATGCAACTTTCAGTGAAGCCTTACAATAAAAAAGTTCAACAAATCGATCGGGTCTGAAAAAAAAACCAAATACTTTCTGGAACGCTAAGTATTCGCGGTCCGGTATCTGGATGGTGAATATTGCAGCTCTTGGCCATTAGTATACATTTATTATTATTGTTGATGCTGCTGTTGTTATTATTACTATACTCTGTACCTGCTGTTGGATTCTAGTTTTAGTGGTTTATGATAGCACAGAAGTCTTCAATAAAGTTTCGTTGGTGGTGTGACTGTCAGTACGCTTGAACTGAAACCAGAGAAGAACATGCTTTTAACATACAAGCAATTTGCTCCATTGCACGCTGGAATGCAGCCCAAAACTTCTTAGAAGGCAGTTCAGGTTTATGCTGCTGGTTTTCACAAGCTCATCTGCCCTGGAGAGCTGACAGAACTAATTACTGACAGCCTTGTATTACTGAAACCTCACTGCGTCTTGGGGTTTTACCCCGTTCTTGCTTTAAGAAAGAGATGGGCTTTGGGTTGTTTTGTTTGGTGGGTTTTTTTNAGATAATTAAGGTGCGTTCACAGGTGACTAACCCGGCCTCAGGGCATGAGCTCGGATACGTCCGGTCGCTGCTTTCCCTGTACCAAAACCCGTAGCCACCTCCCAGGGCGGTGGGTCCCTGCCCATCGGGCGAGCGAACGGGCGGAGTCCACCGCCGCCTGCGGGCGGCACTCGCCCCGGGGGC
>VWZL01004338.1:124867-210374 GCA_013396915.1 Stercorarius parasiticus
CGGGGGCTATCGCGGACGGGACGGGCGGCGGCGAGGTTGTGGGGACACTGGGACGCTGTCGCTTCCCGAGATTCGTTTTGTTCCTCCCTCCTTGCTTCCAGGTTCTTGGTAGTGCCCGTGCCCGGAGACGCATCGCCGGGGAAGGTTGGCCCGCCGCCCCGGAAAGCGGATAGGAGCAGCTGCTGGGTGTTGCAGCCTGTCCCCGAGCCTTCCCCCCGCCTTTTCTAACCGGGAAGGTTTCCCCTCCAGGGCCTCGAGGTGACGGATTTACGCAGTAGTTGCCTCACGAAGCTTGCGTGACATCAGAAATCAGCGCCGGCGAGTGGCGCCCGGTGCTTATTGGGCTTTATACGACTTTTCGAAAGTTGGAGAAGTTTCACAGAAGATCGCCGAGGACAAGTGGATCCAGCCCAGGGGTACAGTCGGTGGCCCAGGAGACCTTTGAGGTGTGGTTTGGGAAGGTATGGCACAGTGAAAGCTTCGCTTTTTAATTGCCCTAGTCTTACAAGCTTTTTTTTTCATTTTTTCTTTTTTTTTCTTTTCTTTTTCTTCTTCTTTTTCTTTCTTTATTTTCCCCTCTAATACACTAAATTGGGTTTATGACCTAAAGGGACTTTTTCAGTGGCCTGTATAGCTACACAGTAGCCCAGTTCCTCTCCATGTGAAATCTGTATGAAATCTTGTAACTACAGTGGGTGTTAAGGACTTTTAACAGTATTAAAGCAGTAAGATAGAAGGCTGTTACTGAAAGCTGTGCTTTCCTGCAGATATGGCACATCCTTTTCTGGTTTATACACACTTCTATAACTCAAAATTTCTCTCTCACTAGCTATGCTGGCCCTTGATTTTTCCATGTTTTTAGGACTATCAATCTGAATTTCTTGGAGCCCTGCTCAAGTATCTGGCTATAGTGTATGAGCTGACAAATTCATTATTCACTGGGCTTGTTGCTGATGGATTACTGTTTCCTGATTTTACACATAAGAATCTCGTCTGTATTCATGCTTGGTAACTGCGGAGTTGTATCAGGAATTGTTTTAGCACAGCATGCTTAAAATTTAAGGGCCAGCTACTGGTGTGTGCATATGCATTGTGTGCATAAGCTTGTTAGGAATTTGTTTCTTACATAGTTTTTTATTTTCTCCCTCTAATTCATTTATTTATTCATCAGCCCTCCTTTTTTAAGCTGTATGATAACACAGAAAATGCTTTACAGTTGATTCTCTCTTCTATTTTTTTGCATGTTGTGAAAGTCTTTAGAAAGTTGGGCTTTGCTTATGTTCTTGACAGAAGACGCTCCCAACAAATATCAGCTAGTTGTGCAGATGTTGGCAAGAAACCTCAGGTGTAGGTGATGTGCGTTACAGACACATTTTATGCGAAATAATGTTTCCACTTAAATATGACACTATCTTCAGTTCCAGGGAGGTCAACAATTCAGTTGTGTTGTGGCAATATTAACTGATGGAGGGAACAGGAAGCAGGTCTAAAGCTGTTTACTAGGGAAAGCAGCAACACAACCTTATTTTTGCCCCTTTCCCACCTTGGAAATATATTTGTATGCAGCATATGCATTATGCCCCAAAACTTCCCCAACTCATGCAGTTTTGGACAGATGAGGAGTCCTGAAGTCCTTGGAGAAGTTGCTTTCAAATTGTCCCTTGATCTTGCAAGCTAACGCCACCTCTCTCCCAAGTGCCGCAGCTAGTCCTGGACAACAAGTACCTCACAATTCTGGTGGATTAATGCCTTTCTAAATTCCATCGTGCAATTTTTTTTCCCCACCTTGAGCAGAGCACTTTCTATGTTGTATAGTGAGACCCATCAAAACTCACCATCTACCCCCAGAACTATGTTTTTTCTCACATGACAAAACTACCGTTAATGTTTGCACCCCAGAGACGTGATGCTGCTGGAAGGTGACGTTATTAAGTCACGCATCTCTTCTTATCTTTCGTCAGGTGAAGCAGATTTTTTCCCTTCCAAAATGACTTTCCAAGCTCTGGTTTTGTGCCTGGCTTATGCTGGGCTTGCAGAGGCAAATGGTAAGTTGAATTTCCTGAAATCTGCATGAATATTGTTGGGGAACTGGTTTCTGATTCCTGAGGCTTCAACAGTCAGAGTAAGAGGCAAAAACAGGTGAAATACAGATTGCTTGTGCCATTTGACATAGTTAGGCAGCTGAGGCATAGGTATGGAGCTGGCAGATGTGACACAAGACCTCCTGGAGCGGCATTTGGAGATGGGAGGGACATGCAGCATCCCATATCTAGAATGACACTGGACACCATTGTTCCCCTGAGTTCACAACATCCCATAGTGGATCCTTCCTGCAGGAACAAATCTCTCTTTTTTTCCTTTCCCTCCCTCTCAAACGCACTGCATACACTGAAGCTATATAGTCCAGAAATTCTCTTTAGTTCTCTGAGAATGGCTTGGCACACACTTCCCTTGTGCATTTAATGTTCCTCTAGCTTTTAGGAAACAAAAATTGAGTCTTTGCTGAGAATGGGAAGCCATGAGGTGATTTAATAAAACTGAAGTGGGAAGTCTGCACAGATGGGTACTGAAATTGGGTGTGTCTTTTTACTTTAAATAGTTTAGAAGAAAGCCAGAGCCTCAGCCAATGTAAATCAACATAATGTCATTGATTTCTAGCAGGTTGCAGGGGAAGGACTTTTCGGTGGGGGAAAACCATAGGAACAAGATGTAATTGATGGAATTGTTGTGTCTGTGGGTAATCCAGGCTTTAGAATCAGCGTTAGGCTTCTGAGTGTGTGATATAGCTGCCCATTTCACTAACTATTTCACGTCACCACAGTGGTTCCACAGGCAGAACACAGAAATGTGAAGGTGGGCAACAACGTGACGCTCGGCTGTACCCTGACAGAACCCAAGGATGTTCTGCAAGTGACATGGCAAAAGGACTCTGAAAAATCACACAATAATATAGCTACGTACAGTACCGTAAAAGGATTAAAGATTCATGAGCCCTATCAAGACCGAATGAATTTCACGAGTCTGGTACTCAATGAGACAAGCATCACTTTTTGGGACACTAGAATGGACGATTCGGGGTGCTACACGTGTCTCTTCAATACTTTCCCTTTCGGCTCCTTCTCAGGACGTACCTGCTTGACTGTCTTTGGTGAGGTTCTCTGCAGGGGTATGCCTGTAGTGGGAAAAGAGGTGTTTTCTCACTCCCAGCATTTTCTTGAGCAGACTCAGGAGCGGCAGTGGTAGGAGCATCCCTCAGTGGAACATGGTGTAGAAACAGAGTGTTACTGCTGTGAGCAAGACTCTATGGCATCATATTTGAGCCTGTTGTGGTGGCTTTGGCTCTGGGCTGTCCTTGTTCATTATTCTGAGTAGCAGGTAAAAAGCAAGGAGTGGGATAATTGTTTGTAATCCCCTGAGCAGTCCCAGCTGGAACTTGGGCAAACCAACATTGCCAGTTTCCTCTTGGTGCTGGGTACAACCCCAGTGCTGTTAGCTGCTGTGCTGAGCCCTACCACTGATAGGGAGCTGGCAGATAGGAGAGCAGCATGGACCGAGAAATGGTTTAACTGTAACAGACTGTTTTAAAACCTGGGATTTCAGGTTGGGGTATATAACTTCAGTATAAGGGAAGGAGTATTGAATCACCAGCGGGGAGACCTGCCCCAATGAACTCTTCTTGCATTCCTGTGCTGTGGGGCTCAGTGTGAATCCAGTAAGCTTTGCTCTGATTGGTAATGGTAAAATTGTTGTTACTAATTATGACTCGGTGCTCATTGTGGTGATGGATTGTCTCATTTGTGTGTTGTAAGGTCTCAATGCGTCTGTCCATTACAACATTTCCGAAGGTCATTTGATTGCCATCTGTAATGCTGTTGGCTTCCCAGAGCCCACCATCACCTGGAACAACTTATTCAATTCTACTCCTACAGAGGAGACAGTCAGGCACACCAATGGGATGGTGTCCATCACCAGTAAGCTGGAGATCTACAACACTCAGAGCATCGGCGCACAGGGTTTGACCTGCAGAGTAAGCAACACAAATGAAAAAATGGAATTGCCTGTGAAAATGAGAGGTAAGTGAACAATACAAGCTATTTGGCAGTGTTCTCCTGGCCTTCGTGTTTTGCAACAGCATGTTTGCGTAGAATGGGAATGAAATGTGTGTGTGCCAAGTGAGAAGAAAGGAAATCCTGCTTTGCTTTCATGCCATCTTTGAGACGATAACATATGGGAGTCCTGCCCAAGAGGAAAAAAAGCCAAACGGTCAGCTAGGGAGCTACGGGTTTTTAGAGGCACCATGCATTTTGCCGCAGGTTGAACTTCAGTTTTCACACAGGCTTTCATAGTTTCTTTGACAATCCAAAGGTAGATATAAATATTTGTCACATGACATCTATCTAGATGAAGTAAAAACTGTGGCTCACCTAGTGAACACTGAAGTGGAAGTCATGAAATTAGTAACAAACTATCTCTGAACAGCAATTGACCAAATGTTTCAGTTAAGCTTACTACGTGTTTTGGTGCAGTCAACCTGTATGTTATGTTTTAGTTTCTGTGACATTTTTGCTAAGACATGTGTGTTGCAGTAATGGTTAGGGAGGAATAGTATTTTCAGGCAGACAAGAAGGTGATCAGTTGAAGATACCTACATTGGTTTTATGGGGAAATCTTAAATACATCAATGTAACATCTGAATACCTTGTAGTCCTAATTTATTTCTTCTTCCAACATTCTGTTCTTCTGGAAGGACTTTCACCCCAGTCCTACAGATGAGAAACAGAAATATTAAAAGCTGAAGTACCATTCTCAGTTCACATAGGAACATTGACTTAGGTGATTTAAAATTCATGTGTCTCCAAATCCAGAGCCTTAAAAGGAAGACCACTTGGAAATTAGGAAGACAGGAAAAGCGGCATGGGATTGTGCGTTAATTCCCAAATTATGTGCTCAAGAAGTGGTTGTTACAGGAATAGTAGGATCTGACTTTTAATATCTTCTCCGTAAAAGTTCAAAAGCAAACTTTTTCTTAATTCTGAGTGATAATAATTTAAAAAGCATAATAAATCTTTTTTTCCTGTCTCAAATGCAATATTCTTTTGTTTTGGCCTTTTAAAAAGGAAAAGTGTATCTCAGAAAGCAGGGAACTAAGACCATTGTTATTGCTTGCTAGGAGAATGAAAAATCAGCTAATAGCTTGTTGTTTTAACAGTCTTCTATTTTAGAGAAATTCAAATGAATAGTTCAACCTAGGTTTTTTAAAAGACGTGATAGTTTTGGCTTGATTCAAATAAGTTTTAATTCATAAAGTTTTCCAGCTAGCATCAGCAAGCATTGAAATGAGCCTTCATGTTACCATTTTGATTAGTGGTAGTCAAATGAAGTGGCTAATACCTAACCAGGGAGGGACATTTACATTCAGATGTTGAGTAGAGCTACTTGCAGGCATCAAAACATAGCCTGTCTGCTCTTCTGAAAGTTAATTGAGCCTTCATGACAGTGATAAGTGTTTAACAGTAAAAGGAATAACTTTTGTTTTACAAAGAAAAACCTCAAATTCTGGATGAACAAAAAAACTCTTCAGAAAGTGTCAAGACTTGTATAAAGTTCTGCTTATGTACACATGCCAACTACTGTATCAGGTATGGGAATGAGTTTTCTTTGCTGTGGATGAATGTGAGCACATATTCTCTCCACAAAGCATTTTCTGTGAGCAAGTAGGTTTATCTTTGAAGATAGACAGGCTCACTCTCTCTTTTGAGCAATTGCTGCTTTCACGTAGCTTAGCAATAACTTTCACAATCTCAATGAGGACCGCTGTCATTAATCAGGCGTCCTCTTGGCTCTTTTTGCTCTTTTTTCCTGTATAAATTAGTTTAGTTTGGTGTATTTTTTGTTTTGTTTTTACAGAAGAAGGATCCTCGTTGCTTTGGCTGATGATTATTGTGGGGATTTTAATTGTCATCATAGCTCTGACTGTCACGCTGTGTTGGAAGAAGAGGATATGCAGGAGGAGTTGAAGTGGTGAGTCACTGATGCATGGAAACCAATGGGTTTTGTAGAACCCATAATAAGGTCTGGTCATCTGCAGAGAAGAATAAGACACTGTTGAGGTACCATTGGGAGGTATGAGACTGTCACATTGGACAACTAAACTTTATAATAATATGTTTATATCTATTAGAGGTTGCCTCAGTTGCATGTAATTTTACGAGCTGTTTTCCCACTGCTACTGCCAAGGGACAATACAAGAGTACAAACTCTGAGGGGAGGATCCAAGCAGAGCAGGACATGCAGCTCATGGTTTGCTTTAAGGCAGAAGTCTTACCAGAAGTAATGCCCTGGTCTTTCACATTTTCATGGAGGGCCACAAAACTGTCCAGTGTAAGTATGCTTAAAGAATTTTTGGCAAAAGAGGTGTGTTGGAGAGAAACCCACTTATGCACACTGACATGACATCAAGGGTATGGCTTTCTTCTATCTTTGTATTTTTAAGACAAACCATGTAATAGGTTGGAGAAGCACGGTCAAACTTGGCATATGAGTCTGCTTACTAACGATGAATTAAAGAGAAATTGCAGTCAGTGTAATGTCCTTGTATGTGTGATGACCCGCTCATGGATCAACTCAACTTTCTGGTCTTAATTACTAACAACAGAATGAAAGGAAAAAATTAGAGGAGGGGGGAGGCCTTAGGTTCCAGAAGTCGCAGAAAATTGGTGGTTGTTGGTAGTTTCACTCTTGTTTAACTAGATCAAAATGCTGTCTGGCTTTAAATTCTGCTGATATGTTCAGAAACACCAGCACACATTAACTCAGTTCCTGAATATTTAGATACTTGCTTCATCATGATAATGTGATATAAGGTAAGGAAGTGTTTCCAGGAGTACCAGTCCTGTCTATTGTTAACTTAGACCTACAGCATCTACTGTTATGAGAGGCTGATCTAGTAAATCTGCTACTGACAGAGACACAAAATTCTTCACTGAGAGGGAAGAGAAATAAACACTTATTACACCCCAAATATAACTTCTTAATTGTAAAACACATATGAGCTTTCCATTGATCCTATAAGCAATTCAGAAGAGAAAATTTCTGCTGAATTTCTAGACCAACCTGGAAGTTAAAGGACAAGGAGCTGGTCCTTTATGTTTTTTAAAGGATCAGAAGAAAAAGGTGAAATGCTCAAAAGAAAAACGTGTATCTTTATTCTCGAACAACCATTCCAAACACAAATGAGCTTATACTAAGTAGGGGAGGGACCTTGAGGGAGGGACCTTGAAGGAGGGACCTTGAGGGAGAGGTCTGGGATCACCCGCTAGAGCAGATCAGAGAGTGAACAGGCAGTGAAAAGTGTAGGTGTGGCCTTGCAGTGTTTCAAAGGCTCTTCATTGCATCATGCCAGATGAGGAGAACTACACTGGGATGCTGTGACTCCACTGGTGCCTGGAGCAGGAGCAGGGTCAGTCAGTGAAACATTGCTTGGCAAGTACTAGGTTGTTCATGTTTAGACTAGGCTGAGGATGTTAACGTACCTCCTGGTGTGATTCTGGCCCTTGGATAATAGCGGTTCCCCAGGAAGTGCCTGCACGTGGTTCCAGCAATAGCTTATGACACGTCCATCCCCAGCAGGCAGTGTGGTTAGCTTCACAGCGGGTTTCCTATGCCCTACTCCATCTACTAGGTATGATGCTTGGAACCCTCAAGCCGTTTCACACATCCTTGTGCCATGTCGTGGGTCGTACAAGACATGATTTCTTGCTGTGGAGACGCTGTTGTGATGCACAACAACAGAGCCAACACGTTACTTTGGAAACTTTGAATAGAGCCCCCTCCCCTCCGCTTGTAAGAAAAGCATAAGACACAGAAAAGCATAATATGTTTAAACTGAAAGCACTGTGCCCCTTCTCCCGTAGCTAAATGGCTCAGAGCTTGAAGCCCCCATGTGTCATCAGGAGAAGTGGGGCCTCATGCCTTGCTGCCTGGCAGGGCGTCTGGATTCCCGGTCCCATGCGTGTGCCGGTGTGTCACAGGGTCAAAACTTCATGTAAATATCTGTTCACTGGGGCAGAGAGGGTAAATTAGACGAGCAGTGTGGAGCAGTGGATATAAGTTCATTGTACTAGAGTTTATCAACAAAAGGAGGATTTGAGGGACTTCAATTGTTAGTGTTCCTTCCCATTTATTATAGGTTTTGATGAACTGTGGTGCCAGGATGCGACTTCTGCAGTGGGCTTGTAAGTTGTTCAGTCTCTGTTCTTTTAATGTAGTCTAGTTTTTATCCGTCCTAGTCTGTAGCTTTTCAGTTGCTTTTTAGTCTTGAGTTTTGAAAATGTAATGTGCTGACCTGGATCCTTTTTGCATAAAGGCAGCATTACTTTATCCAGAGTAATTTTGACCAGCTGATCTTATTCCTTCATACTGTGACAGCTTAGGGAAATGTGTAGTCTATCTTCCTAATGTACATCTGTTTCCCAGAAGGCCTCATTTTAATTAATTTGTTGTAAAACTCCAGTACTGGTGGGGTTTGATCATTCTGTTACCATCTGGGGGGGGGTGTTTAATTTTTTTTCTGCTGTCAATTGCTGAAAGTTACTTAAAATTTATCTTGTTTGTGGTTCCACTGTCACTTTCTCAGCCTAATCTTGAGAAAGCCAAGAATACCTGGGAGCTACAGTAATTTTTAACGCTATGTTTAGAGTGCATTACCACTCCACAAATACCACGTTGTAATGAGGAAATCCCCTATACGTCCTTAGCTCCCCTCTGAGCAGCACACTGTGGACCCTAGTCTGGTTTTGCAGCGACTTGTGTGCAGGTCTGTGAAATCTGTTTATGCTCTTTAAAGCATTGGTTGCAGTTGATTCACCCAAAAGAGAATAACATCTTGCAGAAAGCCCTTTTCTGGTTTTATCCTCTATTATCCTCAGATTGTGTTGGAACAAGAAGCAGCTCCTACATACATATTTCTGGACGTGCTTTTTGTAACAGCACAATAGAGAGCTAATAGCACTGGGTGGCGGATTCCAATGTCTGTCTGAGGTCATTATCTGGGCCTTCAATACTTCTTTTCATTCTCTACTAGATAACAAGCAAAGCCTTTCCAGTCTTGTCAAGATGCCTGGTTTTAAAAGTAAAACAACAGCTTTTTGTCTGGCTGGGGACCATTCTCCATCAAAGTTTCTTCTCTTCTGCTGTTGAGAGTATGGTTGGTTTTTGCTTTGCTTTTATTTTTGTTGTTTCCCTCTTCTCCATGGTAGACGCTTGGGAATCAGGTGAAGAGCTGGGGCTCAAAGTTGATCTCCCATCCCTCAGGTATTTGTGTTGTGTACTAGTTACAAAGCATACATACATTTGGGTTTCTCCCTGAAAACATCCCAAGTGAAGCATTTCACAATGTCTGGCAAAAAGTCACTCGTTTGGAAACAAACTGAGCAGCCTTTGTGGTGAGAGCTGATGCAAAAGCTTTGGAAAACTCACACCTTCATCCTCTGCCAAGCGGTGAGGCAAACCTAGCCGTCGCTATCACTCAGTTTAACCAAGATGAGTAGGCTGCAATGAATTGCCAGACATAACTTCACCCATGCTGGAGATTTCTCAGTAAAAAAAGAGATTTCTTCTGGTGAAAAGTTCCACAATTTCCTTCATGGCTCAACTAACAGAGCTTAACTGTAGACACCGCCAACATGAAGCAGTCCAGTTAACAAGCCAAGTGCCTGGATAGAAGCAAAATTAAGGCTGTTACTCTGAATAAATTCCTGTGATTTACCTGTTGCATGTGTGTCCCAACCTGAATGATTTCCACAGCATCAGTTGTTTATTTCAAGGCTTGCAGGAGGATAATATTTCAGCCTGGCCACTTAAAAAGCTTTATAGTCAGTTCTCAGGACTTAGCAGCCTGCAGGGGAAAAAAATTCCATGCAAAGAGTTTTCTGGAGGCCTGTGGTGGTCTGTGAGGAAGGGCTATTTCACAAATGGATGTAAAGGCCAGCATGATTTTTTTTTTTTTTTTTTTAAGCATTGGTATGTTGATCGTTTTTTGGGTAGCTTATGCATGTTTTGCCAAGTGGAAAGCTTTAGAAATGGTCAAATATAACATTTGTGTTTAAAAAGCTCTAACAAGAGGACAAAAAATTCTTGGAGCTTGTTGTTGAATAGATATGATGCGACCTAGGAAAGCTGAGCAGGTTAGGTGAACCTGAAAGAAGAAAACTTTCAGTGATAGAAGAAGAAACCAGGTGAGATCAAAATAACTGTTCTGTGAAAAGAGCCAACATAGCAATGTTTTTTTCCTGTTTGGGAATTGAAATATTCAGGTTTTCTTTCAAGCAGAAATTTTATGGAACTTAGATTAAGCAGCATTAAAGTTTGTGTTTTGAGATGTTTGTGTTTGAATACAGCCAACTGTATTTCAAAGAGATGCTGAACCTCAGTGTACCTCAAGTGTTACACAACTGATATAAAACAGATGGAAAATACCTCTTTGTTACCAGCTAGAGATCACTTAATACCCTGAATAGGAATTCCAGACACTCTGATTATTATTTTTTGAAATTTGAAAGTTGCTACAAGTAATACAGATTCAGGTCTGTTAAGCTGCAAATAGCAACTTGGCTGATGAGCTATAATACGTAGTTGTCAGAAACCTAAATTTTAGTGTCCAAAGAAGTCTTGAAAGACTGGGACATATGGAAGTCTTGTGCAGGAGATTCCAATTCTTTGTGAAAGTTTACAGGAATAAGTACTTGCGCGCACTTTCTATTGGTTTGTTTATAGTAAAGATAGGAATTATTTCTGGAAAAGCCATTATAGCAGTATCCTCTAGTGTTTATTCAGTGTGACAAAGGCTGTGTTTCTAAGCTTCAGCTTAAAAAAATATAGCAATTCTTATTTTATCTGTAGGACTTGACTTATTTCTTCAGTAGATTTGCTTTGGCATCCAGCTGTTTTTCTTAATATTAAGAACCTAGGTAGTTGAGAGCAACATAGTAGCAGCTCGGTTTTAGGAGACTTTTCAGAGTAATTTTTCCTAAAGTGGCAGCTAAATACCAGCCTTTCAGATGATAAACTCGGGACATAACTCCCTCTTTCATGAGGCAGATGGATATAAGGCACACTGCTTACAGAGGAACGGGTCTCTGACCGTCACGTCCCAGCTGGGGAGATTCATTTTAGAATCGCCTTGGTTTCCTCCCAAGTGTGGCTTTGTCATGAGTAGGAGATTATATTTGTCCTATTTTGAATTCCCCAAAATAGCAAAAATATGCGGTGGTATGCTTACAACAGCCTCATTCCTTTACCATTCTTAACACTACACCAAAAAAAAAAAAACCCAAACCCAAAAAACCACAGTGTAAAAACATAGTAGCCAAACAGGCCTAAACAGAGTTAATGAGAGGAGAAAGAAAAAAAAAAAACAACAACAAAACAACCAACAAAACAAAAAACACCAAACCACAAAACCAACCATACAAAAATGTCAACAGAGGGGTAATTCTGCTGTCAGGCTGCCCATCATGCAGAAATATTTCACAACTCAAGTGAAGATGTTTTCTGGGTTTAATCATACGCTGCTAGACAACTCCTGTTCCCTAGTAAGTCACTTAATTTTCTGTTCACGGAAAGGTGTGTGGCAGTACCTTCCAGTTTGCATCATATATGAAGAGAGCACAGGTGCTCTTTCCAAGCTTTCCATGATTTAGTGCTACCCGTTTTCATTGCGAAGGGCAGGGGTGGCTGGTGCTTTGCTCATTTTCCCATCATGTTTTGCCCCAGCATTTTTTTGCTGGGGAAAGCATGCTTCGTGTCCTGCTTCCCATTTTGGAGAAGAGCTGAGAGAAGGAGTGGCAGAGGAGGAAAGGGGGGAAGGCACGTGGATGAATTCAGGTCTCCTGGGGCATGGCTTGGGTTTTTGTCTGGAAGGATGAAATAAATCCCGTTTGCCACTGAAAGTATGAAGGTAGCGGCATGGAAAACATCTCAGGAGAGGTGTCGAAGTATGGGCTACTAAAGACGAAATCTTTTCTTTGCAAACAGGGAGGCCTTTATTATGTGTGACTAACACAATTTCTATCCTGTGCATCATATCTGTGCTTGTATTTCATTATGAAGCAATTTTCCAGTTCTTCATTCTCCTTTTCATTCTGACAATAGGGGTTTGTATATAAGCAGAAAATGAAATGGCTGGCAGCTGAAAGAGAGGAAAAATAGCACTCTTGTGATATATGAATAGTTGCCTCTCTGTTTCACTTTCTTGTTTACCTTCTTGGTAAGAATTATTTATGTGCTCAACTGTGAAATGTTTTTCCTTTGCAAAATACTATGGCTCTATGCAGAGTGATTCGGTAAGGACATGGAAACCTTTCTGTTACTCTTCTACATGAAAAGTAAGGATGCCATATATTTTATTATTTTTTCAAAGCCACATAAAGGTAGTGTCATAAATTGGGTCTCAAACATCAGAATGATATTCTGAAATATCAATCTATTTATATATTCAATAAATAGCCTCATTTGTGTATTACCAACCAGGAATGTTAATTTGCTTTTCACAGTTTATGAATCCATTTAGGGTCTTATATATTTCTTATCTCACTGTCATATTTTGAATTCTGCAGTGTGTGTGGTTTCCAGAATTAAAAAAAAATAAAATGTTTGGTTTAGTAGAAGGTATGTAGTACGTTTTTTTTTTTTAAAATTCATGTAATCTTGTCTTCAGATCAGTTTTTTAAAAATCTGAAATATCGTTTGAACAGGTATTGATGGCCTTAGTTTAATGAAAGTACAGTGTAATAACTTTTCCAATTCATTTGTTATTGTATTAGTAGGAAATGGAAAATGCCTTTTTGCTTTTTTTTGATAGTAAATCATTCTTATTGTATGCAAATAGATTAGTATTAATTCTGAAAATTTGTCATGCCACGTTCCATGTCTTTTGCTAGGAAATGCCTTCTTAATTTTTTCCGCTGTTTAAATATGCAGTAAGACTTTGCACTCAGCTGCCAATTTCTACATTCAAAAAGGGACACTATGCTGTCCAGTTACTTTTGAGGTACCTTATTAAATTTTCAGGAGATGCAGGCAAGTGAATGTCAAGCCATGCTTATGTTGAGGCAGAGAGGGGGTTCTGGGGTGCACTGTGTAGCAGTAGTTCAGATGGCCGCAGTCATCTTAAGGGCTGGTTGATGGTGCTGTGCAGCACAAGCAGTGAGTGCCACCACATGCTTGCTGCTCCGGCATTTACCTGAAGGCAGGAACAGCTTTGAAGATTATCTTTCCAAATTCCCACCATACACGCAGTACCACAGAAGGACAGGGGTTGGAATGGGCCTTCGGAGATCATCTAGTCCAACCCCCCTGCCAGAGCAGGGTCACCTAGAGCAGGCTGCACAGGAACGCGTCCAGGCGGGTTTTGAATATCTCCAGAAAAAGAGACTCCACCACCTCTCTGGTCATCCTGTTCCAGTGCTCTGCCACCCTCAAAGTAAAGAAGTTTTTCCTTATGTTCAGATGGCATTTCCTGTGTTCCAGTTTGTGCCTGTTCCCCCTTGTCTTGTCGCTGGGCACCACTGAAAAGTGTCTGGCCCCATCATCTTGACACCCGCCCTTTAGATATTGATAAGCATTGGTAAGATCCCCTCTCAGTCTTCTCTTCTCCAAGCTAAACAGACCCAGGTTCCTCAGCTTTTCCTTATGAGAGAGGTGCTCCACTCCCCTGATCATCTTTGTAGCCCTCATACATGTTATGGTAGGATGTGCAAACTTCATCCTGATATGTGTGTGTGTAGATCTCCTCCAGGTTTCTGAGGAGGGCTGGCTGCTGTTTGCTGTTTAAAGCAATAGGAAAGGGAAGAGCAGAATAGCCAGCGAGCTGGCTGAAGGCATGCTGTCGCGTGTTCCCAGAGAGTGCTCCAAATGCCAGTAGGGCAAAGGCCAGGAGTCTTTTTTTAACCACATCTTTTCGGCCCATCGTCTCTAGGCACTGTAATCAGAGTTGTAGAGTGATTTAGAATAATTTTAGGGTGGGAAGACCATCTTTGGGGAGGGAGAGACAAAAAAAAATAATCTAGCAGTTGCCTTTTATAGGGTACTGTAAGCTGGGCTGATTTTTAAATATTGGTGATTGAAATCACCAGGCAAGAAGCTTTGATTTAAATCTTCCAATGTAACTTCGTTTTCTCCTTCTCTGTTTTCATTAGTTTACTTAAAAATAAGTGTTTGTTGTTGTGGTTGTACTATAATAACTGCAGGTTTCCCTTCAGCAATGGTAAACGTAAATTCATGTGTAAGTTGCTTTCTTGCATACTATAAACTACCTGGGTTTTAAAACACCTTGTTTAGTAATGTACTTCCCTCTACACTGGTATGTCTTTTGGCAGCTACTGCCAAGCAGGATCACTCGGCTTCCTCCCAAGGCCATAGTGGTTCATAAGCCAGCTCCTGCCCTTCTGCTGGTAGTAAATGGCTTTGAATGGGGTGTTGGCGAGCTGGATAGTTTATCCCCACCCAAGGAGAAAATGCTGTTGTATAGTGCATAGCATGATATTTTCATAGCCGTTGTTTTCAGGCTTTCGCATAAATATGCTCCCAAAGGAATTTTTTTTACTTAAGGAGAAAAGGAGAGAAATTTATTTCCCCCCCCCCCAACAGTTTTAAGATTATTCCTTCTCGGAGCATAACAAAATAATGAGAGGGCTGAACATCCCTCAGAGTATCCATTTTGAGAAGTTGGCGGGGGGATGTTGTCGGTGTGGAGCAACCTGGATGGAGTACATGCTACCCACTGGGAGAGGTGCCGCCGCCTGTGGCTCTGCAGGCATCTCCTGCTGTGCTCCGGGCAAGCAGCGCTGGGCTCAGGTGTTCTGGGTTTAGGCACAGATCCTTCTATGTAACAATACTTTGTGTGGCAGGCGTGCGTCTGTGCTGTTAAAGGTAAGGTATCTTCTTAAATTTAAGGTAAGGTATTATCTGTCGTGAGCAAAGGAAGCAAGGGGGAGCACAGGCTGAAGCCAGTTCCGTTGTGGTTTAGGAAGATGCACTACTCGTTGTACAGCAGGGAAGGTCCTACGGTTGTTCACTAAAGCGCAGTTTGAGACTGTTCCTCCCCACTTTCCCCACTGTTTGTTTCTCCCCCAACACCCAACAGCAACCAGCCTGCTCAGCAAGACCTGAGGCAGCAACACAATGGCCACTATTTATCCATTTTCCTGGTTTTTTTCTTTGTTTTCTAGGATCCTAGAGGATTTCGATTCACCTACCAGATCACTACAGCCCAGCAGCCTGAAGTCAACATTACAAGCAGTGACTGGACGGACTGGAAAGAAACAGCAATAAAAAGGAAACGCATCACGCTACCCTTCGTAGACACGGAGCTGATCACTGAGAAGACTAGCACAATGTTTGTTTTCTGGTCTAGATGCTTATTCATAAAAAGTGGGACCAGAGGGACAACTTAGTCCGCTCCTCTGCTGCCGGGCAAAATCTGCTTTGCTTGTGCCACTCTGGGTACTGCTAGTGTGCAAAATGTATTTGCCTTCTTCCAGTTGAGTTTTGAAAATGTCCATGGGTGGAGGCTCTGCAAGCTCTCTGGGGATGCTCTTCCAGTGCCTAATTGCTCTCGCGGTATAGAGGGGTTTAATTTTTGCAAACATCTGTCTGCAATTTCACTTGCAGCAACTCTTCATTCATCACCCTTTTCCTGACATCTGGTTTTTGTTCTCTTACCCGGCTGACACAACTCCTTTTCCTCAGTGTACGTATGAGTGTGCCAATGACCGTATAGCTTAACTCTCTCTGGAGAGACCTGCTGGACTCAAACCACACCAAATCTGCCAAAATTCTTGGGGAAGACCAATAAGGCTCCAGGCAGGTTGCAGATTAGAGGCAGTAGCTGCCACAGTTGGGAAAGAAGAGTTATAAGTAGTTTATTTAATTTGGCTTTTCTTTCAAATCCTGAGGTGGTGGATTTTTTTTAATACATAAGTGAGGAGGAAATGAAAGTGAAGCCCAGTAGTTGGAAGTATTGGCATCCCCATCTTTCCTTTCCTTTCTGTTTGCTGTCATTCTCTTTCTGTTTTTAATGGGAAAACTCTGTTAATATCCCAATGTAGCTCTTGCTTAGCTGTCAAAATGCACAGCCTAAATTTGTCGATAGTTCTCATGGTCATCTTATGCACTGTTCAGAATAGTCTCCCCTGTCTTCATCCTTTTTTGTGCTCTCTTTTTAAACACAGGCAAATATCTCCGCTGGCCAAAAGCTATTATTCCCTACTTGGACCTTGTTGTGTGGGATGTTACACTCTGGAGCTAACTATCGTGTGTCACTGCTGCGAATGTAATGGTATCAGTGGGGGATTTTACAGAGGCAGAATTGACTGCTTTGTCATGTTTTTGGTAGCAGAGAAAGATACTGCACTCCTCTTGCAAGCTGGGACCTAACTCTGCTCCTGCCCCAGGCAGGACTGGAGCCCCTCTCCCCACCACCGCCCCTGGTTGCTCCTCGCTGCTTGCCCAAGCCTGCAGATCTGGCCATTCCCAGGCTTAATCCTCCAGTTGCCCGCATCCCCTGCTTGTTGGGGGGCTCCCGGGCACTGCCTTGCAGCTCTTCTCATTTGTGAGGGGTGGGAGCCTCAGCATGCCCTCTGCCTCCCGGCACCTCGCCAGGGCTCCATGCCCGCTTCATTTGTTTGTGCATCTGCAACATTCCACCGTACTAAGTGCGTAGCGTTTTGGGTTGTGTTTTTTATGTCATGCATTTACCAAGAGTACAAACTGCCAGTCTAGAAAAATCAAGAGAGAAGATCTAGCAGATGCAGGACTTGTGACTAAGTGTTCAGAACCAGTATTTTGTTGGGTTCCAGAGCAGCGGCCTCTCTAGAGTCTGGCAAAAAGTTGTGTGTGCGCACATATAGATAGGTCTGTATGTATTACTGAGGACATGAGGGGTGACATTTGCTGTTACTGTTGTAGGTGCAATATGAATTGTTTATTTATATTTCTAATTTAAAAAAAAATAATAAATCTGATCCATCCAAAACACCAACTGGTCCATTTTTTTTTTTCCTTCTGCTTGTTTGGGATACCAGAAACACTTCATTGCAAATTGTGCTTTTTTTATAGTTTTGATTTACACTTTGCTTCCTTTCTGTACAGAAAGTGGGACTTCAGGGGGTTTTTAAGATAGTTTGGGGTTTTTTTTTCAAAAGGAAGTTTAAGCAAAACTTGTGAGAAACATTTACAGAAGTACTTTTGACCACAACAGTGCTGTGGTTTACTTCAGATTTGAAAATAATTTCCATCAACCAAAAAAATAGTATTTCATATATTTAGTGATATTTTGTGTGTGCCATGTTTGTTGCTTAATAATTCTTTGTCTGAAGTTACATGTTCTACTGATGTGCAACTGTCCTTACTTCTGTATTTGCCTTTTTTGTAAAGAAGCCAAATAAAGTAACTTTGAACATAAGGCCACGATTCCTTTAATTTGTAGCACACTGTTTGTGAGCTTTTTTAAATCAATGAGAGAAGCCTCATACATGAGCTCTAAGTGCATGAATAATTCCTTTGGGAAAGGCAGTAGTGACCTGGTGTATTCTTTAAGACATGTGAACTTTTGAGGGGAATAGTGAAGCCACAATAATTTTTCTTTGTCATGGCATCAGCTTGCACTTTTATTTAAAGGATGTGATAGTGAGAAACTTGGATCTAGTTAAAAGGACGTGGCAATGCTGCCATCTCCCTAAAGGAGCTGAACGTCATGGGATTATGTCCTAGGTCTTGCAATACCAGTGAAAGGCAGCAGTTTATTGCTTGTGTGATGTGTTGGAATGGAATGGGCACTGATTTCCAGAGGTTTTAAGATTGCAACATAAAATCCCACTCTTGTTTTTTCAGGGAAACAGATGGTTGCTACTGATGGTTTCTGAAGAACTTCCTACTAGATGCTGGCCAGAAGTGCAAGTCTCGTTGCTGACATACCTCCCCCTGAGTGATGGTAGTTAGTAGTTTCTTCTCCTGGGAATTTGGCATTCTGAGATCAGCCAGGTCACCTCTCCATGCCCAAAAGGAAAGTAGCAAGCCAGCAGCATCACTGCCCTGAGCATGGTGCAGGGCAAGCTGTGGTTTTCCCAGGCAGAAGAGCAATTTTTACCATGCAGAAGAGCAGAAGGGCTTCTTGCCATGGCCTGAGAGCTCCTGGCAGAGCTGGGTCGTGTGTTGCTTGGCCAACCAGTCACGCGGTGAGTTGCGCTGGCAGAGTGGGACAGGAACCAAACAACGAGGGCTGGAGCTGGGGTTGAATGACCTTAGAGAAAGTAAGATTAGTCGCTCTTAACTTCACGAAAGATAAACAAATGCAGAGTAGCAGGTTTCCTCAGGGGAAGCCTCAAGGGTCTCTGTAAAAAGCTGCTTTTTTGGCTGACAGCCTGCTCCTTGGAACCTGTCAAGATGTTTGCTCTTGTTTTCGAGTCACAGTGAATTGTTTAGTTCCCACAGCTGTGTCCTCCGTTTGTGTGCTTTTTGTCCCAGGAATGCTCAAGGATGCCATTATTCTTAGTTTTGAGTTGTGCTGACATACAGGGCAGGAAGGTGAAGTGTCTACCAGAGATAACAATTTCCATGCATGGCTGCGGTGATGGGAAGAGAGGGTCTTCAGAACCCCAGCAGGCAGGGCTGGGTTTCTAGGAAAGAGGGAGTTTGCAAAAAAGAGTATTGCTTCTGATGGCAGTATGAGGATGACTTTTCTTTTTGCCTCAGGTGTTTTCTCATTGCCTGGCCACACTGACCACCCAGCCTGAGTTCGGGGCAGCTGCTCCAGCTGCCTCTGAAGAAGTGGCAAATGCACGCTTGAGTTTTTTTCCTGTATCCTTACCTCAGCTTTCATTGATCCATGAATTTTGCTTCTGCACAACATAGTTGCAGTTTCCAAGTCTGAAAAGTAGACTTTCTGGATACTTCCAGGTGACTCCTACCCTGTCCCGTCATCCCGTGTGCCTGCCTGCTTCTCTCCTGTGCTGCCCAGCTGCTGCCCTGCCAAACAAAATGCTGTTTGCTTTTAAAGCTTGGTGGTAGCTGTTCTTCTCTAAGCCTGCTGTATAACAAACTGGCAAGGAAGGAAGGGCAGGATAATTTTTGAAGCTGAGAGGATGTGTGTGGGTTTTTTGTCTGGATTTTTTTTTTTCCCCTTAAGAAGGGCTGAAGTTAGCATCAGAATCCACACTGGAGAAGAATTTGCATGTTGATGACCAGTATTTATCACCCAGAAAGGCTTAAAGATCTTTCAACTTAAAGTTGAAAGCACTTAAATGTGTTTTCCTGAGACCATGTGCAGTGAGCAACATTCACTTTCTGTATATAGGGATCACCTGCTACCTCCTCTCCGGGACCTCATACTATTTTTCATTTTGAAGAGGGTGTTTCTATGACATCCAGCTGGAAACCTCCACAGCCTTCTGCGGGTCTGTTTCTGTACAGTCAGCTGCCTAATAGTGTGCTGATCATCTTGTGTGCCAGAAGAAACTCACTTCAAGGTGTTTCCAGCAGGTCCCAAAGCTCACCAGTGCTGGTGCTGGGGTCGCAAGTGTGCTGTCTGACATTCGGCTACTTTCATGCCTTATCTTAAAAAAAAAATCTGCCTGGACAGAGTCTGAGGCAGGCTGTCTGCCCTGTCTTAGTAGGAAAATGAGTGGGTAGCAGGTTTTTTTTTAGTCAACCCCCCCAACTCCTGAAGCCCTCGTGCTGAAGCAAGAGAGGCAATCTGCACCTTCCGTGTGCTGAAAGCATCGGTATCTCCCCCAGGGAACGAGGGTCCTTCTGCAGTGGGATATGTAGGCATGGCTCGAAGGAGATGGGAATGACAGGAGCTTGGCGCTTTGAGTCGCTCTGCCTGCGAGAAGGAAGTGTGGCCGCCTGGACAGCCAGAACTGGGCAGTAAAGAATAGGATTGCAGCCCTGGCCTTGCTGACCTGGGCTTCCTTAAGGAAATGGAGGAGATGGGTTTCCTTACTAGTTGCAGCCTAGGCAACCAGTTCTGGAAAACAATGTAGCTGAGTGTAGTAAGCTGACAAAAGGAAGCGGGGTGTTTCCCACTGCTTACTTGAAATGGAGTTTAAGCAGTTCGCTCCTTGGCGGATGAAGCATCTATCAGACAGATCGCCTGCTTTGGCAGCAGTAGGTTAACAATTAGTTAATGTATTTTGGTAGGGAAACACACTGTGAGTGACTGACTGATTTATATTTGAGTTTACCCAATCTTAAAGTGTTTATGATTTCAGCTCCTTTCTTCTTGATTATGTCCTTCCCTGTTCAGGCTTCCCTGACCCCTTGTTCCTCTCAGTTCTGGACAAGTCCCTTCTGTATCGCTCTTTTGTTCTTTGCAATGGATTTTGCCCATAGAGTGCTATTTTCTTGTTTATCTGGACACACTCTCCAAGACTGCTCCCCTTCCCTCTCTGATACCCGTGAGTTCACAGCAGTCGCTCCATCATGTGAAGGTGTTGTCATCTCCCTGGGTCACAGTAACTACGCAGTGAAAGAAGCTGCGGTGAAAGCTCATCCTTGCTTCCAAACCAGAAGGCAGCCCCTCTAGGAAAGGCAAATAACCTGGACACCAGTAGACAGATCTGGGAAAAACAGAGGTGACTCTCTGTGGGGGCTCCACAGAGCCCAGATCCTTGCTGGTGCGCTGGGCACGCATTGCCTGGAGCTCGAGTGGAGCCCGCTGACACGTCTTCTCCCTTGCTGAGCTGCATGAGTGTCCCATCAAGATGCACGGAAAAAAATGTGACAGTGCGACTGTGGGCCTGATTGAGTAACACGATCTGTGTTTCACTGTGGAGAAAAAGGGAAGCATACTTTGATCACTGTTGCGCTAGTGTTAAGTTTAATTTGTATTAGGCAGCTGGGGATTTCAGCTAGCTGATCTTTATGTAGGGGTGACAAATGTTGGCACTGTCCTGCCCCCTTTATCACGGCACAATCTAGGATAAGAAATCAAAAGGTAACTATGAAATCCACTTGGTAAGGCTTGTTTCCTTGCTGGACCAGCCGTCCTGGGAGGGAGCACTCTGTGGCGACGAGAGCAGCACTAGGAAAATGCACCAGGCTTTGATGGAAACCCTGGGGAATATTTTCTTGGACAGCATGGAAGGCAAAATGATGGGAATGAGAGATGGGAAGTGTCGGGGTGAGAGAAACCTGGCTTGTTTCCCTGCCAGTCCTGAGCGTCCTGGGAGGATCCTGCCTGAGAGTGGTTGCACCTGGAGAGATAAGAGAGGGATCGTGTGTCCTGGTCTGCCTCCAAATTACGTGCCTGGAGTCAAGTAGCTGCTTATGCATGCTCAGCTGTGCTTTCCTCCTGTCCTGACTGCCATGGGAGCAAACCTGCACATGTGTTGGGCAGTATCCCAAAGGACTGCCTGGTGGCCACCACGCTGCTGCAGCAGGTGCTCTGCCCTTCCACCTCCAGGCAAGCCCAGTGCCCTCCCACTGTGTTCCTAATTCTGCCTTAAAACACTATGTTTCTTTACAGATAGGGAGATGTGGGAAGAGATATATGACAGGTTGTCCAGTCTATGTGGAAGAACGGGACTGGGATTCAGAGTTAAATGGAGGTAAATTCATCCTGCTTGATCTGGAGTGGTGAGAGGACCTCAGAGAAATTATTCAGGCATATTTTTGCACTAAGCTGTGTAGTGTTTACTGGGATCTGAAACTGATACTTTAATTTTAGGATTTTTAGGGAGTTTGTTGCAATGTTATCATTGATAGGGTAGGAGTGCTGTTAACCAGGGTTCTTCTGTAGTGAATCTCTCCTCTCTCCCCCTGCCCTTGTCACTCCCACCTCAGCAATCCCTTCCTAATTTGCAGCTTCTAAATTTATTTGTGCACCAAAGGGGCTAAATGTTATTGCAACTTGCAGTAGTAACCGTGAACTGAGATCCTTTTCCCATCTGCTTCACTGGAAAAAAATTGTTACTCTGCCTATGTTGACCAGCCACGTTTTGGTTTGGCTGTCTGGCAGAACTGCAACATTTGAGAAGAAGCAGACCAGCCACTTAAGACAGTAGAAAATTGGAATTGGGGAAATACTGATTCTTGAGAAGGCTGGCCGCCTCCTAAGCAAAAGCTGTGTTGTTTTCACTGGAAGAGCAGAAATCCCAGGGTCAGGGAGGAGTAACAGCACAAGTTCACAGCGTTGCATGTAGGAGGTAGTTGGCAGTCTACCAAGAGTGAGAAGCACTGAGGGGGAGCCCGTCCAGTCTGGTCCTGTCCCCTCCAAACTGATAAGGAAGCGGAGGCAATGTGAAACCCTCTGACGGACCTACAGCATCAGGCTGCAACAGTGTAAGAGACAGGCTGTAAATTCCCAGATGAGGGGAAGAAGCCCCTCCAAGCCTTCAATGGAATGCCTCAAACACTCACAAGGAAATAAATAATGCAGGCCTGGTGTACAAAGAACTGGTAAGGCTCACAGGTGCTGGAAAAGCAGTGGGAGGTCTCGCTTGTGAAGACAGATAGTTCTGCCACTCATGTGGTGAGCTTGCTAGTTCTCTGTTCTCAAGGCCGTTGTGTCTGATTGATAAGTGACCTTTGCTTCATTATCTGCAAAACGCATATGAAAGTGCACATCCCTGCATATGCTAACGAAGATTATAGAGATCATGCTAAACACGTATGACTATGGCACTCGCCTCTCCACCCAAATCCTGCTACGCATCACCTGGGAGAAGGGAGAAACCTGAGACAAGGCTGTCCTTGGCAAGGCGGGTGGACCATGCTCATTCAGCAAGCAAAAAAGGGGAAAATAAGTGCCCCTAGGGGAGAACAAAGAAGAAGATCGTGCCTGGGAAGATTTTTCCAAGAAAGAAGGAGATTATGCCTGGGAAGATCACCTGAAAAAGACACTGGAACCAGGACCAGTGATCTCTTTAACTCTGTCTTTTTCTCTGTCTTCTCCTTTCTCTATCCCTCAATTTCTCTTTTCTCTTAGAGTTGTTAAGTAACAGCTAGAGTTGTTAAGTATGACCTTAAGTACTGCTTGCCATAAGTTGTATACCTGTTGTTAAGTAACACAATGCATACCTCACCACTTGCCATAATTTGTCATATGCCTAATTATCGTGGACTTGTTAAGACCTGTATTAATCATTTTGGGAAAATAATAAATGCTTGTATATGGACCTTGAGATTTATCTCACCTTAGCCCGTGCTGTGGGGGATTTACAAATCTGAAGTCACTTACCCCTTCTCTTTCCTGAGTGGGACATGACAAACAGTTACTCAGCATGGCCTTGTTTAACGCCTGAGGTTGAGGTTTTTGCTGCAGTCTCCCAGTTGTGTTTCCTGTGAAGTTCTTTTTGGGACTATGAAGAGTTAATTTTTTGTGCTCCACTGGCCTTAGCTGTTCTCGTTCACATGAGATCTGGACTCCGAGTCTTCAGACATATTTCCGTTAGTGCTGTTAGGCCAGATTTGGGTGATAAATTTTAATCTGATGTTGGATTTGAGAAAGAAAAAACTCTCTTCTATGGGATAAATGCCATGCCTAAACAATTGATATAAAGAGCCGCATTATGCCTTTATGTTTTGGCATGTAAGCAGCACTCCTATCTATGGAAAAATCTCTTCATTCCCACAGGAGAAGGAACTGTGTCTTTGCTAGCCAACTCAAATATTTTACCTCTCCCATCTGACACAGCTTTGCATGCGAATCTAGCCAATGTGAAGAACCTAGGGGTACAATTAGCCCTAGAAAGCAATATGGGCACCCCAGTGTCTAGAAAAATTGCTATGCTAAAAGTGGGGAAGACAGAGCCATTGTGAAAGATTGGACACGGAAACCTCAAATGGTGTAAGCAGATAACTGGACTGACTAGAACAGATTTCTAGTTTCCCGGCAGCACTCCTCAGGACATTTTTCCCTTGTATTTAAATTGAGGTTTCTGCTGCAAAGTCTTCCTTTCTCAAGCTTTTCTATATTAGCTGAAATGTTGGTATTTTAATATATGAGGGGAAATATTCCCAGAAAATGCACAATTGTTTCTTCTGGTCTTTGTGACAGTTTTAGAAGTCTGAAAATTTGAAGGGATAAGTGGCAAACAATAGGCATGAACTTATTTGCTATCAGTCAGTCTAATTTGTATTATGTGGGTAATATGACAAATTATTCAACACAAGCTGAAAATCCTCTGCTCAGTGGATTTACACCACTCCTGGGTTAGGACAAGCAGACTTAATTTAACACCCTTGCTTTGTTTCCTTGCATTGTGTACAGAATGGCTGTTTTAATGGTGTGTGTAATCCATTCCGTTAGAGAGTGGGGTTTGGCAGGTACAGTTTTCATAGAGTCGTGTTTTGTATGTGTAACTGATGGTATTGGTACACATTTGTTAGCCTTTCCTGCTGAAATCTTTGGGAGAGAGGTTTGATCTGTGTTTAGAATTTACAGGCGTTGAGATCCTTTTGAGCAAATAATTAGCTTGGGGCTGTTTTTCAAAGAGGAAATGCTCCTGAATGAGCATGTAGGAGAAGTGGGGCTGTTGATACGGCCCTGTTCCCAAACACTGTCTGTCTGTCTGTCTTCAGATACAGTATGATTTAGATGTTTACAAATCATTCTTCTCTGCTGGCATATACATATATGGTGTATTCCGTTTTAAAAATAAAGAGTTTTTATTTATCTTGTCACAGTGTAAATAATGTTAAGTCAAAAAAGAAAATATTACTTCACCATCCTTACTGCCAGAAGTTTTGCTTCCAAAAATAGACTAAATATAAACAGTTGCTTTTTTTGCCTTTCCCACTGAAATGGTGCAAGGTACCTTCAGTAGAATAAATAAACATTTTGTGAGAGAAATATTTCAAGGTTTAATAATTCTTTAACTTAAAGTGTTCCATAATGTTTTATTTTACTTATTTTACCTTTATAAATTACTATGAAAATATTTTATGTTAAGAAATAGAGAGCTTGTGAACAACATTACATAATGTAAAATTCTACATCTTCTGACTCTGATATGCTGCTCTGATTGAAGGTAAGAGACTATAGTAGAGGGGAAAAAAGAGAGCAGTGATTAGGACGTACAAGAAATCAAATAAATTGTGCTGACACTTTAGGTAGAGGTTGGGGTTTCTTTATAGAATGAATCATAGAACTATAGAATGCTTTGGGTTGGAAGGGACCTTAAAGATCATCTAGTTCCAACCCCCCTGCCATGGGCAGGGACACCTCCCACTAGACCAGGTTGCTCAAAGCCCCATCCAGCCTGGCCTTGAACACTTCCAGGGATGGGGCATCCACAACTTCCCTGGGCAACCTGTTCCAGTGCCTCACCACACTCACAGTAAAGCATTTCTTCCCACTTTCAGTTTAAAACCGTTACCTCTTGTCCTATCACTGCATACCCTGATAAAGAGTTTTATCTTCTCCAGACTGAACAGCCCCAACTCTCTCAGCCTGTCCTCATAGGAGAGGTTCTCCAGCCCTCTGACCATCTTCATGGTCCTCCTCTGGGCCCGTTCCAACAGGTCCATGTCCTTCCTGTGCTAAGAATGAATGAATCTCCTTTCTCAGTAGCATTTCCAAACTAGTAACTATTTGGGAATAGAATTGCCTCAGTTTCTCTTAGCTTACGTGAAGAGGAATTGTCTTAAAGAAAGAGCTGAGAACAACCTCCACACGCTGCTGTGTGGCACAGGAGCAGTAGTTGTACTCCAGTAGTTGCTTATTGGGGGTCCTTTAATATGGTCCCAGGCCATGCAGATGTGTCTTCAACTGGGTCTAAATATTTGGCTTCTTAGAGAAGTCAAGTTCCAGATGTGCCTTTTGGGGGTTTGGGCCTTCTATTTTTTTCAACTTGGGCAGCATGTATCTTTAGAAAGGCAGTGACTGGTTGAAGTTAGCATTTGGGAAGAAGGAGGGAAGTCCTCTTTTTCTTGGAAGTAACTGTTCATCTGTTCATCTGTTCCAGAAAAGAAAGCTCCAGCCTGAAAGTTATTATGCAGAAGGAGAGTCCCAGTGACAAGCCCAGGATCTGCATCTCCTAAAGAAAGCACCACGAGGAGCTGAGAGTGGACAAGGAGCTGCTAGAAGGTACTGTGCAAATCTGATGCAGTGCACAAAAAATATGGAGTTGTCTGAAGTCAAACCTGGAAGCACAGGCCTGCCTACAAGGACACCATGAAGAGGGAACAAGGTGTATGCAGGCCCTTTATTTCTGTCTGTCACCTCAGTTTTCTCTTTCTAGAAGGTGAAGATGCCTTGTTTAGATACTAACCTAAACCTACATTTTGAATTTAAAAGTCATTCTGTTTTTCAGTGTGCAGTGAGTCCAGGTTGCCCAGGATATCTTGTCTTCCAGGAGGAAAATGTCTGATTTTGATACATATCAGAGATTTTAATCTTTCCTAGCAGGCGTTAGGGAAATCCTCAGTCCACCGATTCTTCTGAGAGGAAAAGATTTTAATGTAGAATATGCAATACCAGAAGTACTGTCAGTCTCCCTATAAAAGAGGGAGACATGATGTAACTCAGGTGTGTAAACCCAGTGGGTTTAGGCTAGAAAAAATCTTTGGGTATTAGATCTAGCTCATCTTTCTCATCGTATTTGTGCTATATATAATTGAAGCAGTGTTGTGCGGAAAAGAAAAAGTACTAGGAACGACACTTCTCTGTCCTAACTTGGAAGAAAAATTGTTTTGTCCCATGGGCGTAGGAATAAAAATTTGTGACTGAATCCTAATTTTGAGTGCGTATTTTCTTTCTGCTCCATAATCTCCAGAGAACGAGCTGCCAGCAGCCCCTCGACTTTCCCACATCCTGAGAAAGTTCAGACTACTTTCTTCACAGCGTGTCTTTTTCCCTTCCCAAGCAGTTGCACAGGAAGAGATGAGACCCACCAGCTTGCCTTGCTGCCTGTGAGCAATGCTGTTGATCTAATGACCCAGCCCAGAGGGGGAGGGGAGTGGCTGAACTCTCTTAGTCTTGTAGCAAAACTTTCTAAATGGTTAACTTCCATCCTCTGTTTTTCCTAAAGGTTTCTGGTGGCTACCACTAACTTCCTACAAGCAGAGGCCTGCGGAAGGGAGGACGAGAAATGTACTTGTGGGGGCGGGTTGGTTGCTGAGCTATTTTCTTATTTTCTAGCCTTCACTGCTTAAAGCCAGGAAACGTGTCTGAAAATTGCCAGGGAGGAACAGAATGTGCAGCTGTGAGTTTTAGCTCACAAGAAGTGACTAGGAGGGGAACGGGAGTGAGAGCCACACCGAGTTGCTGGTATAGGTAGGATAGGAACGTGTGTGGTGACCTTAACGGTGCAGGTTCACGAACAGGTTTTCTCTGTCTTCCCCATCCTGTGCCTCCTCTGTTCTTGTGTCTTAACTTTTCTCACTACCCACGTGTTCTTTTTTTTTTTTTCCACCTCATATTTTGTTTGCCCTTTTGGCCACTCACTTGCCATCCCCTTTGTAACCTGTCATGCCCAAAGGTTATACATAGTGCAGTGGAAACAACTGAACGATGCATCTTTTGCCTCCCAGTTGATTGCGTGCATTTTGGCAGTACTGCTGGGATGCCCATAGATCTTTATGGGCAGATTTCATACTGGTGTGGTTGCGAATGGAAAGGTTTGCTTTGGGCTGAAGAAGGGTGTAGAGACACAGGTCAAAGGAAGGCCTGATACCATTTATTTTCAACCATGGAAAAACACGCTGTGAGGGTGTGGTTGGTCCAGTATGTCCCATCGATTTTGCTAAGTTATCAGTCCATCTTTTAGGTGAGAGTTTATTGGGAAAAAAAAAAAAAAGGCCGAAAAATATTTTTACAATTTAAAGGTTCAAAAGTGTGAGAGTGTCCCATTTTTCCAGAACCTACTACTGTAAACATGATGAAAAGATAATTATAAAGGAAACTAGCGCAGACTGTACCTCCTGGTATTTCACTGGTGACTTTTATCTGAGTGACTCACGCCCCATCAGAGAAGAAAAAAACATGGCACTACTTATTCTTTCCACTGTTAGTATCTCAAAGTATTCTACTTCCAGATCTGAGAAGCTCTGATTAAATGACATAAATTGTAACTTTCCTTGTTATTTTTTCCAGTGCTTTTTTTTTTTGTTACATGTATGTGTTTTGTCATAGGAAACATTTTGTGCCAGTACTCATTGAGGTTCATTCTGGGAAATAATTAATTATAGAAAAACAAGTAATTTTCAGAAAAATAATCGAAATATTTTCAGAGAGCTAGTATGGTATCACATTCTGCTTTTGCTTATGTAAATGCAGCTATGCTGAAGTCCTGGAGCAGCAGTGAGGCAGTGCACACTGCTTACATAAAACCCCGGCACAGATGTAGGCTGAGATATTATTAGACTTGTGGAAAGCCCTTTGAAGGGCAAATTTGACAGCACGTCTGCTTTTGAGGGCTTAGGGGTCCATGAGTTCTGGTCAGCCTTTAAGAACCACCTTTTAGAAACACAGGAGCAGGCAATTCCACTGTATTGTAAGTCAAGCAAGCAGAGTAGGAGAGCAGCTTGGCTGAAGAAGGAACTCCTCATGGACCTCAAGAGGAAAAAGAAATTGTACAATCTCTGGAAGCAAGGTCAGGCTTTACAGGAAGATTACAGAGCTGTGGTTCACATATGCAGGGAGAAGACATGTAAAGCCAAAGCTGAACTAGAGTTGAAACTGGCCAGTGTTGCATCAGACAACAAGAAGGGGTCTTTAAAGTACATTACTAGAAACAGAAGGTCTAAGGAAAATGTTAGACCGCTACTTGTTGGAGGTGGTCAGCTGGCAAATAAGAATGAAGAAAAAGTGGAGGTATTCAACGCTTTTTTTGCCTCAGTCTCTCATAATACTGATAGACCTTGGGTTGCCTAGTCCTCTGAGTTGGAAGACCATGACTGCGGGAACAGAGACTTTCTATTTGTGGACACTGAAATTGTAAGGGATCAGTTGAATGCTCCTAAGTCCATGGGACCTGATGGGATTCATCCCAGAGTACCGAAGGAGCTAGCAGATGTTGCGGCAGGATCCCTCTCAATCATCTGCCAAAGGTCTTGGGCATCTGGGAAGGTCCCTGCTGAGTGGAAGCTACCCAGCATTATTCCAATTGACAAGAATGGAGTGAAGGAAGACCCAGGAAACTACAGACCTCTTGGTCTAACCTCAGTACCTGGAAAAATTATGAAGAAGATCATACTGGGTACTATTGAAAGGCATTTTAAGAATAATGCAATCATCAGGCACAGTCAACATGGGTTCACAAGGGGAAAGTCCTTTGAACTAATTTTATGTCCTTCTATGATAAGGTGACCTGCCTAGTGGTTGAAGGGAAGGCAATGCATGTAGTTTTTCTGGATTTTAGTAAGGTCCTAATTTGATACTGTCCCTCATAGCATCCTTTTGGACAAGCTGTTCAACTGTGAGATGGGCAGGTACATGGTGCACTTGGTGAAGATCTGTCTGAACAGCAGGGCTCAAAGGGTTGTAGCGAATCGGGCTACATCTGGCTGGTGACCAGTCACCAGCGGTCGTCCTCAGGGCTCAATTCTAGGGCCAGTTCTGTTTAATATATTTATGAATGATCTAAATGCAGGAGTTGAATGCACAATTAGCGAGTTTGCTGATGGTACCAAACTGGGAGGTGCTATTGACTCTCTCAAGGCATGAGAGGTCTTGCAGAGGGATCAGGGTAGATTGGAGCATTGAGCAATGATTAACGCGATGAAATTAACAAGTTTAAATGCCAGATTCTGCACCTGGGATGGAGTAACACTGGACACAAGTATATTAGGAGAGGAGTGGCTGGACGGCAGCACCGCAGAAAGGGACCTGTTGGTCAACAGCAGGCTCAATATGAGTCAGCAATGTGCCCTGTCAGCCAAGAGGGCAAACGGCATCCTGGAGTGCATCAAACACAGCCCATCAAAAGAGTTAACTATCTCACTGTATATAGTGTTGGTGCTGCAGTACTGTGTGCAGTTCTGGGCCCTACCATTTAAGAAGGTTGTTCAGGTACTTGAATACATTCCGAGGAGGGCAACAAAGCTGGTAGAAGATCTGGAAGGAATGCCATATGAGGACCAGCTAAGGACTTTGGGCTTGTCCAGTTTGGAGAAAAGGAGGCTGAGGGGTGACCCTATTGCTCTCTACAGCTTCCTGAGGAGGGGAAGTGGAGAGGGAGGTGCTGAGCTCTTCTCACTGGTATCCAGTGATAGGATGTGTGGGAATGGTTCAAAGTTGCACCAGGAGAGGTCTAGACTGGACATTAGGAAGCATTTTTTTACCTAGAGGGTGGTCAAACACTGGAACAGGCTTCGTTAAAGATATTATTAGACTTGTGGAAAGTCTTGGTCGATGCCCCAAGCCTGTCAGTGTTTAAGAGGCATTTGGACAATGCCTTTAATAACATGCTTTAACTTTCGGTCAGTCCTGAAGTGGTCAGGAAGGTAGATCCCTTCCAACTGAACTATTCAGTTCTATTCTATTCTTTTCTATCCAGGAAGTTAGTCTACATCCGTATTCCCAAAGGAGGAAAACATCTAATTTTGGCAGTTGCATTCAATTCTCCTTCAGTAAAAATGACAGCCTGCATAAATATCAGGCTGATATTATTTAACTGATATTCCAGAAAAGACTGTCAAATTGATGGATTACAGGAAACTCCAGAGAAAGTCTGCATTTAAGTAGGTCCCAAAGAGGAGACAGATCCATGAATCCCAGTGTTCTGCCAAAGTTAGCTACACGGCTGCACCTGTCTCTAAAACTGGTAACTGTTTTCCTCTTACTTATTATTGTTGCCAAATATTTATTTAGACAAAACGTAAACTTATTTCTTTTTACATAGCTGGCAAACCAGCAGCCTTCAGTTTCCAGGAACAGTAACTCTTCAAAATTACTTGCATGGAGTTTGTTTACTGTATTACTGACTTACTGCTGAAGCTGAAAGTTGGGAAATTAATCTAATGCATGGGAGGGAAAAATGTGAAAAGGTTAACTCATTTTAAATTATGGGATTCATATATCGTCTTGGTTGCTGTTTAAAATGAATCTAAATTTGAACATAAACTTAAGTTACAAGCCCCAAGCAGCACAGAACATTTATAGCCATTACACAATCTCTTGGCAAACTGTGGAAATGTTTAAGAACCTTGCATGGGAAAAATGCATGTGCCTACTGAGATGGAGCACAAGCTCTTTCTGTACTTAAATGTGAAGATGTAAGACCCATTTCTTCATCCTTGCTTCAACTCAGCTACCCAGGAGAAGAATTTTCTTGTCTGTTCGCTAGAAATATATTCACCTGAGACATTTATTCATGTGATGTTCGGTTAAGATTGGTGATATGTTCAGTCTTAAAGGGCCACAGAAAACGTCTTTTATGTATGGGAATTCATACTTGGGCTGCCTCATGCAAAACCTGCTACATTGACATGGTAAGAGGCCATCCAACCCTATAGAGGTCATGTCCCTAGTTAAGATGACCAATGGAGTGTGTGAAAACTGAGCTGCAATGTTCTTCATGAAGACAGAAAAACCTCGCTAAAACTAAATTTAACCTATGTATCAACACTTTCTGAACTGTCCTGCAAGACTTCATGTCCTTTTCTTTGGGGAATTATTAGAGTCCACGAAAAATTGCTCATTTCTATTTACTTTAATGTATTCAGCAAAACCCCTCCTAGTTTGCCAGTTGGAATCTTTTTAAGGACAAAAATAATGTGTAATATGGGTGGCATTTCCTGGCTGGCCTAATCTGAAGTGGAGTGAAATCAGCAAGGACATCCCCTCTTCTATACCCTATTTAAAGCAGTGGGTGTTTTAAAGGCAAAAAACCCTTGTATTCTTAAAACTGTGTAAGTAGTTAGATTACCTGGGAAGGGGGAGACTTTCTGAAAGCTGTACTCAAAATGCCCAAGCCAATTCACATTTGGCTGCAACTTACTTAGTTTCCTGGACTTGCTTGGACCAGAATTTGTCTAGTGATGCCACAAAATACTCAGTGAGGCCCAAAATATGGTTTTGGGAGCTGCCCTCAGGGTGCTGTCGCAAAGTAGTTCACAGAGGGCAACAGGAAAGACAGTGTTTGTCCTAAATTCATGAACCATGATTTTGGTTACCTTATTGGCAAGACTAACAGGAATGGGCAACAAGGATCCCACTGATGAATGGATGGTAGGTAATACATAGGAAAAGGGTGTGGGAATTGCTCTTGTGCGTTGAGTGTTTGAAACTAATTGCATGAAGAATGGAAAAGTGCAAGGCATGGCAAGAGACAGCACTGTCTGCCCTTGAAATTAAAAAGTGGAAAGGAGATCCTAAAAGAAGTACCTTACCCAGATAACAGGATGAATAATAGGAAAACCACCATTATACCCTTATGCGAACGGAAGTTACGAAATGATAGAATGAAAAGTTTATGTATATAATCTTAATTTGCCCTCCCAGGGTTTGTGAATGAGCACAGTCTCAACCAATGTTTTCCCCATGGGACTCTCCCATATTCGCTGACTAGAACAAACAGCGCTCATCTATTTTAGTTGTTCAAGATGTGGTTTTCAGTAATTTTTTCGCTGCTCTGAGTGCTTCAGAGGCCCATAGTTTCCTGTCCCCTCCTCCTCCTACCTCCTGAGGAAGAGGACATGGGCGTGCAGAGCCCCCAGGAGCTGCAGGGGTGCCTGGGGGGGGTGGGTGTTGTGCATTGGCAGAGGGTTGGAAGCTGAGGGCTCAGGAAATTAGTGAAGTGCAATCAGGTTGAAAGGGCTTCCTACCTTTGTCTTCTCTTTCTTTAAGGAACGTGAATCATCATGGAGTAAGACAACGATTTTACTGTTATAAAGATGGCAAAAGATTTATTTGCCTACCATAAAAGCACTATTTGCCCTATCCTTTCAAGGTGTCATTCGTTTCTTAACCAAGGCAACCACTTCTAAACAAGCAGCTGATATGGTAACAGGCTAGCTGATTAATTAGTAGATATAAAAGAAAGCTGTGTAGTTGCATGGGTAGATAAGTCTGTGGATGAATGAGTATGTCCATGGATGGATGACTCCAGAGGAGGATGGATGGATGTAGGGTCACAGAGCAATTAGCCATAACAGAAACAGATAGAGCATTTAACTACAAGATTAGAAAATAGACAGAACAATAAATTTTAAGAATAGAAGATAGTTTGGAAGGGAGCGAGTGCCAACTCTACGTGTCTCTGGCAACCTAAAATAACCTAAGGTTAATTTTCATAGTAAAAATCACAACCCTGGGAGGAGATCTTATATGCTAATGTTAGACCGCCTTCATGTAATGAGCTGGAATTAATTAGCACAGGTGCTGTAGTTTGTAATGTCTTGAACAATAGCAAATTCATCAGTGAACCTTTTTCCTGATAAGCTAAGTGTATAAAAGTCCGTTGTGCCTTGGGTAGATGTGCTAGCTTTGCAAATGATTGCCTAGCACCCTTTTCTGCGCAGAACTGAATAAAGTTTTGAACGTGAAATCTCAACTCTGTGTGTCCCTGCTGAGGGACAACATATTTTGATGACCCAGATGGGACTGCTGCGAAAGGCCTGGCCCAGCCCAGCTCGTCAGCATCAGTGATGGAGAGATGGAATGCCTGAGCCCAAGTGTGCACCACTGATTTTATAGGGTGTCCAGCTTCAGCCCCCCGGTGGTCTGAGGTCAGTGAGTGACACAACAGTGAAACGCTCTGAGAGATTCCTGTTTGAAACCTTGGTAGAGGGAGGGACCAAACGGATGGGTGAGTAACGTTTAATTGCACACATGGTCGGTCAGGAGCGGATTGTCAGTCCCACACGTGGAAGCTCTGGTACAGTGTCGTGGTTTTGGCCGTATTGGCCAATCGTAACGACAGATGGCCCTTCCCCCCCCTCTCTCCTCAGAGAGGAGAGGAAGAGATAAGGAGATTTACGAGTTTAGAAAAAGAACTAAACTACTTTAATGAAAATAATAATAAATAAGAAAATAGTAAATAATAATAATAGAATAAAATAAAATAAAATAAAGAAGTATACAATATATACAAAACCGTATCCAGCTCCCAGGATGACGATCGCGTCACCAGCAGACACAGGAAAAGTCCCAGACTGGAGTCAGCGATGGACAGGAGCTGAATTCCAGAACTAGAGTCAGGAACGCTCAGATCGGGATCAAAGGCAGACGAACAGACAAGGTCCTCCTCAGACGTCGGCCATTGAAGAAGAACCCGAGCCAGAGCCGCGCTGCCCCTTTGATCCCTTAGCTTTTATACTGAGCGTGATGCAGATGGGATGGAATACCCTGTTGGTCAGTTTTGGGTCACCTGTCCCGTCCGCTCCTCCCTGCAGATGGGACTCCTCTACGCTTCTCCGCTTCCGACCCTCTGACGGGCAAAAAGCGAAGTTAGCTGACCTTGGTTGTTATAGCAATAAGTATAAGCAAGAGCCTCTGTGCATACCATTCCTTGGTATAATCAGGTCTTATCACTCTGAGAGCGAACAGTTTCTGAACAACATGCTGTTAATTTCAGACTTTAGTCAGTTAGAAGAGGCCCAGCTAAAAAGTAAAATTACAAATCAGAAAATTGGTTCTGTTTTACCTCAAACCAGGACATTCCACCCCTTATTCCATACCATTTGCGTCATGCTCAGATTACTGTCACTTTTTCTATCAAATATATATATACACATAGATCTCTCATTCATGATTTTATCTTTATACACCAAAGTTCATTAAGTTCATTTAGTTCATGATTGCAGGTTTTCATCTGTCATAGCAGACTCTCAGGGCAGAAAAGATGATGTAAAGTTCATTGTGGTCCATGTCCACAGGTAGTATGTCCATCCTGAAGAGTTTGCTGGACACCACTTGATGAAGCTAGCTCAGGTCTCATCACCACTATGTTATCCTGAAAAACACTTATAGAACACTGTTAGTATTATATAACAATTAACATCATACAGCTCAGAGTTGAGTATTTTCACCAAGGGTTAAATTTCCTTGAGGTACACACTGAATTTCTCCATTCTCCATCATCACCCACCAAGTACATCCAGGTCCTTGAGCAAAAACAGTCCCACGAATGGGTTTGCCATTGCCTGAAGTAGGAGAAACCCAAACAGCTTTCCCCAGCATATTCCTTTCATGCACCACAGGGACCTTATCCCCTTCTATATTATGTAAAAGGTCTGATTGAGCAGGACCAGCTCGATTGATGGATCCCCTGGTGTTAACTAACCAGGTAGCTTGTGCTAAATGCTTGTCCCAGTTTTTAAAGGTTCCACCCCCCATCGATTTCAGGGTGGTTTTTAGTAGTCCATTGTATCGCTCAATTTTCCCAGAAGCCGGTGCATGATAGGGGATGTGATATACCCACTCAATACCATGTTCTTTTGCCCAAGCACTTATAAGATTATTTTTGAAATGAGTCCCATTGTCTGATTCAATTCTTTCTGGAGTACCATGTCGCCACAAGACTTGCCTTTCAAGGCCCAGGATGGTATTTCGGGCAGTAGCATGGGGTACGGCATAGGTTTCCAACCATCCAGTGCTTGCTTCTACCATTGTAAGCACGTAACGTTTACCCTGACGTGTTTGAGGGAGTGTGATATAGTCAATTTGCCAAGCCTCCCCATACTTATATTTCAGCCATCGTCCCCCATACCACGAAGGTTTTAACCTTTTAGCTTGTTTGATTTCGGCGCATGTTTCACAGTTGTGGATAACCTGCGCAATAGCGTCCATGGTTAAATCCACCCCTCGGTCACAAGCCCATTTGTATGTTGCATCCCTTCCTTGATGACCTGAAGTGTCATGGGCCCACCGAGCTAAAAAGACCGGGATAAATACCTGTAAGCCACCGTAAGAAACCACAAGATCATCCATGAGCAGCCTCAAATATGGTCAAGGCCAAGTGTGAGCAGCTGCTGGTATAACCGGGGGGGGGGGTAACCAGTCCCAAATCCTACCTTGTTCTCTGGGTTGTATCCTTACAAATTGGTCTAAATTTGGATCCGATCCAATGACAAAAGATAAAATGAAGCAATACTGACTGCAATCAGTGGTGGCCACAATATTGATTGGATGATGAGGAAAAGCAGCCAGAAAGTGGGTCTTTTGAATTTTAATACTATTTTACAATTGGGGTTTTTTTTGTAAACGATCAGGGAAGTGAGATGAAATGTGAAATCAAAGAGGATCATGTTATGCCGTGTATTAGAACTAAAGAAAAGTGGGGTGTTCAATGTTTCAAAGCCCTATCCTAGCCCAGACCTCAAGGATGTTCAATTATTAGTGCCCTCTGCCCCACCACCGTATAACCCATCGGTGTATAGTTTGTTTGTAAACCAGTGGTCACCAGGACAGGGAATTAGGTCCGGTGCTCCTGCAGGGGAAAGTTGTAGTGTCTCCCTGAGTTCAGCGGTTTCAGGAATCTCATCATCTCCTGTGAACAATTTGGCCAATTACAGATCTGGATCCTGATGATGAGACTAACCGAAAGATGTTCAGTATGTTGTTTATAGGACAGTCAGCCCTAATGTTAGGAAGAAATTGCAGAGAACAGAGAGAACTAGGGGGATGCCAATCTCCCAGTTAATTGAAATAGCTTATAAGGTCTATAATAACAGTGAAGAAATAAAAGAGAAAAAAGAACAAGGGAAGTTGAAGCTGCAAGCCTCACTTTTAGCAGCAGCAATAGCAGAGGAAAGAGAGAGAGGCCAAAGCAAGAATGGAAGTTTAGAGAATAGGGGAAGGGGATGAGGGGGAGAAAGAAGCAGACCCCTTCAGGCCCAACCAGTGTGCAAAATGTAAGAGGATGGATGACTGGAAAAACGAGTGGCCATTGAAAATTAGGGAATGTGACGAGAGAAAAAGAGGACATAATGACTTGATTATGCTAGGTAACACAGATTCAGAATAATGGGGACCTGGGGATGCTATTCCAAACTCTCCAGTTGATCCCCTGGTTCCAATGAAGCTGGCAAAAGAGACAATTGATTTTCTATTAGATAGCGGCACCACACAGTGATAACTAATTGCAAAGGAACACTTATTAAGACTAATGCCCTGATCCAGGGAATTACAGGCCAGCAAACTCTGCAATCCTTTCTGCAACAAAAGGTCTTAACAACAAGTATTTAAAAACAGTCCCACGGTATTTGGAAATGCACTAGCCACAGACTTAAATAAGTGGCCAAATTTAAATGAAGGAACCTTGCTGCAATGTGCCAATAACTTATTGCTGGGGGCCCCAACAAAAGAAAAGTGTACCCAATTAAGTATTGATCTGTTAAATTATTTAGGAATGGCTGGATGCCGGGTGTCTCAGAAGAAGGCTCAAATAGACCAACGGGAAGTACAGTATTTGGGATTTGATATTTCCTAAATCCAGAGCACACAGGTCCTGACCTGAAAGAAGCCATGTGCCAAATAGCTGTCCCCAGAACGAAGAAACCACTGTGAGGATTTCTAGGAATGGCAGGGTTCTGCCAGATCTGGATTCCAAATTTTGTACTAATGGCAAAAGCCCTTTATGAAGCCACAAAAGGGCCAGAGAATGTTTTATAATGGACTGCTGAGTGTCATAAAGGATTTGATGGCATCAAAAAGGCCCTGATATTGGCCCTGGCTCTAGGACTGCCAAATATGGAAAAACCCTTCCAACTTTTCATGCATGAGCGAAGGGGGTTGGCTGTAGGGATAATGACTCAGATGTTAGGGAGCTGGAAAAGACCAGTAGCCAAAGAGTGGGACGAAACCAGTAAAGGATGGCTGGTGTGCCTACGAGCATGTAGTAGCAACAGCATTACTAGTCCAGGAAGCCAGGATTGAATAGTGTGAAGGTGCCCTCCGTGCTGTGCAAATAACCCCAAAATCCAACTGAAACCTCCACTGGGAGAAACAAAGAGAGGAATGCAGCCCAGACAAAACCAGCAAACAGACTTTTCAGAATTTCCCAGAAGATTCCATCCGTATCTATTGGTGATAAAGGATACTTTCACTGGATGGCCAGAGGCCTTTCCTCATCAAACCAACAAAGCCAGGCAAGTGGTAAAGATCCTTTTGAAAGAAATAATCCCCCAATTTAGGATACCAGAGGAACTTTCCTCAGACAACGGTCCTTGTTTTGTGTCGGAAATAGTCCAAGGAGTGGCAAAAGCCTTAAATTCTAAATGGGATCTACATAAAACCTGGAGGCCACAGTCTAGTGGTTAGGTGGAAAGGATAAACCAAACGTTAAAGAGACAATTAGATAAGATAAGTCAGGAAACTCACGTAAAATTGTTAGAGATACTGCCAATAGCGCTCTTGAGGATTAGAATAGCCCCTAGGGCCAGGGAGGGTGTTAGCCCATCTGAACTATTATATGGTAGGCCATACTCTGTGAACTAACTGGTGACTGAAGGGAGCCAAATGCATGTAAAAGGTGAAAATTGGGTAGGAGAGCATTTTTTGTCTTTGGCCACTGCGTTATCTTCTCTCCACAGGTATGTTCAAGAATGGTTGTCTCTGCCTCTGGATGTTCCAGTACATCCTTTCCGACCCACGGATTGAGTGCTGATCCGGACTTGGAAAGACAAACCCTTAAAGAAGGCGTGGAAAGGACCACATGAGGTACTTCTAACCACACAGACAGCAGTTAAAGTAGATGGAATTAAATCCTAGATTGATCACACCCAGATAAAAGCTGCACCCAAAGCAGATGACCAGAGCACCTCTCCAAAGGCAGGTCCAATGAAGGAATCATGACAAGTTGAACCACTGTGCGATCTACGGTTGTGGTCCAAAAGGCAGAAATGAAGAATTTTTGGCTCCTGCTAATTTCACTGTTCATAATGACCAATCAGAGTAACATGTACTCACTCATGAGTCATGAATGGAATAGGAGAGAAAACATTTGGAAAAATTTAGCCAGAAGTGTGGCAAAATCTATTGACTTTTGTTTAATGGGGGGAGAATCAGTTGAACATGTATTTACATCCTGTGCCATAGGCATACCTACATCCTTACAGGTACTAAAGAATTACATGTACCTAGCCCACCTTGATTTAACTAACACCTATCAGAGTATGTATAGTTGGGGAAATATAACTCTCAGAAAAAATAGATGATACACTTAAAAGCCAGATGTACATTCCTGGCAGAAAGGCGTGTAACATTTACAGACTGCCTGAAAAACTGTGAAAACTTAACTCATTCCTACCCTCATATCAGGTGTAACTTTATGGACCAAATGCCTTATGGAAATGGACATACTAAATTACCTCTGGGGTGATTTTTGTTATGTGGTCGTGAAACCTTCATCTATATCCCGGCTAATGCTACAGGGCGTCCCTGCACCATGGGAAAATTAACTATACTTATGTCCTCTAAAGGAGACCTAGTTGAGGAAGTTATAGGAAAAGGCAGCTGACAGAAAAGAGAAACCAAACTGTTGCCTTCAGATTGTAATTCTGAGGTAACTCTTTTCAGTCCAGGAGAGATAAGTGCTGCCGCCTTTATCATACAGGAGTAGGTGTAGCTAAGAATTATCATATGATCAAACGCCTTATCTGCGCAATAGTAAAAGGTATAAACTTTACCTCACAAGAACTAGCAACCTTAAGTGGAGAAATGGCCGAGCTACGAGAAGCCACCCTTGAAAACAGAGCAGCCACAACCTTCTTAACCTTCTGTTAAGACATAATCACGAATGTGAGGAATTCAAAGGAATGTGCTGTTTTAATCTGTCAGACGATTCATGAGTAGAAGAAAAGATTGGGCAATTACACACATTAGTCCAAGAAATAAAACAAAACACCAGAGCTGATTTTTTGTAATTAACCTCATGACTGCCAAACTTTGAATGGCTAAAACTGTTTATGATGGGTATACTCTGGCTTGTTACAATAGTATGTTGCTGTGTAATATGACTTCTCCCAACCTGAAATGGACTATGTAAGTCAATCTTTACCAGACCTGTCAATCATGATAACCAGAAGAGACAACAGTTATAGGGACAATATGGATTGTTTTATGGAGCTGGCAAAAATCCAAAAAGGTGAGAGCTGTGGGATTTCTGGATAAGGCCCATACCGTCAAAGGGGGGAATTTGTAGTCGCATGGGTGGATAAGTCTGTGGATGGATGGGTGGATAGATGGATGAGTGTGTCCATGGATGGACGAATACAAGGGATGATGGGTGGAAGTGGAGTCACAGAGCAATTAACCATACTAGAAAACAGAGTATTTACCTACAAGATTAGAAAGTAGACAGAACAATCACTTATAAGAATAGACAATAGTTTGGAAGGGAGCAAGTGCCAACTTTACCTGTTTCCAGCAACCTAAAGTAACCTAAGCCAGGTATCTTTCTGCACAGAACTGAAAAAAGTTTCAAACATGGACTCTCAGCTCTGTGTTTGGTAATTGACTGCTACGCACTGGGCTCGAACCCTGTTGAGGGACAACAGCTGCGCCTGAGTTAAAATAGCACTTTCAAATGAAATAATAAAACACCTATTCAGATAAAGAAGAAATGAAATCTTACAGTCTCGCAGAATTAATTTTTAATTCTTTGCTACATCAAAACAATCTGTCCAAAAAAAATTATCTTCTTCATCAGAAAATATTTTTTTCTGAACATTTCTGTCACCTTTTAAGGAGAACTTAGGAGGAGGTAAACTCTGAAAAGCTTTCTCATGGGAAAAAGTCAAGGGATCATTTATGACAACTGCATTAAACATTAGAGGTATGTACCACTGACCTGAGCATCAGTGTAAACATCCCCCTTCTCTGGGGTATCCCAGAGGGCATGGTTTTCTGGGCCGAGCTGCCAAATACCTTTTGTGTTTGTTTAGGCAAAAATGCTGTTTTCATACGCCTCCTGGAGATGTTTCAAACATCATTTATTTCCCCCCCCCCTAAAGCGATTGGACCCAGTTTGGCACGTTGTCAGCCCAAACTGAAGTGTTTCATTCCAGTGGGTGGCCCAGGCTGTGCCCAGTTCGGCCCCTGCCTGCCTTGCCGGGGCCAGTTGCCCTTCTGCACCCCCCTTCTCTTTCTGAGACTGTTGACAGAGACCGAGCCTGTGGTTTAGACATAGTAAAGCAATTACGAGGTGACACAGACACCTATGTGTCTGTGCAAATTGTAGGGTGTTGCTCTGTGTGCGCCACACCCGGAATATGGTCCTTCATCCGCCACACATATAACCTTCCTGCTGGGAACAAAATTACATTTGCAATAAATTCAGGGAAAACAAAGTTGAGGTGGTAGGAAACAAATATTTTTCAGAAAGGAAGTACATTAGAACCTCTTTTTGGCACCTGAAAAGCTGTGCTGTGCCTGCTCATTATTCCAAGAACCTTTGCAAGCTCTGGACTGTCTCAGAAGAAACTAATGATGTTTATTTCTCCTTATCGTGGTCTTTCCGCTCTGGGGAGGGCCACAGTGCAGTCACCCTTTGTCAGAGAAAAACCAGAACTTCGTCATTCAGATCTGTTTTCCTTGGAAGACCTGCCAGGGGCCCCACTGCTCCCGTCACCCACTGCCTGCTCTGACGCTGCCCGCTGTGCATTGCCAATGCAGGCAGCTCCACTTCTTGCTGCGGGTTCCGTGACCCTGGAGTGAGTTTGGAGGAAATCAAAATTTGCACCAGCGTTGTGTGCCGGATCAGATAACCTAATGAGAGGTCTTGAGTCTTCCTGTGAGCTTTACCTGCCCTTAGCCCCAGGACCACTGCCATATAAAACACTGCTGCTTTTGCTTCCTAACAGCCAGCTGGCCTCAGCCAGCACAGCCCAAATCTTGCATGTGTGGATGGGGATGAGTATTTTTAGGTTGGCTGATTGCAAAAGTCATCTCTACATGAATTTTTCTGACCACCTGCCACTCTTTTTCTTCGGGGATGCAGACGTCTCAGTTGCCCTCACCAATGACTGAAGTTGCTTGAGAAAGATAAATACTCAAAGGTCACAGTATCCTCTCAGTATGTGTCATTTGCTCCATGGCATCAAATGGTTCCTATACTGGAAATTTTGTTGTAGTAGTGGTTTTGAAGAGACGGTGGAAGTACCAGTAGGAATTTGCATTCGGTTAACTTCAAAAGTAGGATCTGTCTCAAAACACTGGCTGGGGTAATACACAATTTTTAAACCAAGTCTGTATGCGTTTATGTAACACACTAACCTACTAGAGAGTGTATCTAGCACTTAAGAATGTCAAAGCAAAGCAGGAACGATTAAAACTTAAAGATAAGCTAATCCCATGCAACTAGTAATCGAAGGTACATGTGCTGGTAATATAGCTCTTATTCTGGAAACACAGTAGCTAGCAAAGGGATATTTATTTATCGAAAAAGAACCGTGAGAATGCTAGGGGGGTGAATTTTAGACCTCTTGTTAAAATTTTCAAGATTGAACGAATAGTCTCCCTCCCCCATATTTGGCAAAATTACAGTTCTCCGGGGCCCCATAATAAGTTATGTTTATTTTTTATTCTTTATTTTCTTCGGGAGACAAGTGATAGTTAAGCGCAATAATTCTATTTTCTGTCTATGGCAAGCTGTACTTTGTGTGCCTTGCTGGGACAGTCCTTTGGGTAAGGCTTTTTACAAGGATCAGAATTAGTAAACACAGGGAGGAAGTTTTCATGCTGGAGTCCTCCTCAGCTCTGCTACTGATCCCAAGTGCACACTGTCATCCACAGGCTTGGCTGCTCTTTCTGTGCTTGTGCTGATCTGCTGGGTGGACCTTGAGTGGACCCTCCCCCTTCCCTTCCCCATTTCTGTAATTCATGAAAGCGGGGTGATGCTAAATGGCTGACACGGTGTTCTGACTTCGTGGACGTTGCTCCCTGATGGTTCTTCCAGGAGGCCTGTCTTTGGCTGAGGAAGAAGGGGAAAAGCTGTAGTTTAGGATTTAGTCTTTGGTTTTCCTTTACTCTCTTCAGCAATGCATGATGAGTGTTTTTCTAACAGTTATCTTTCGATGATTTGAATAGAGCTGCTCTTACAGTAAATCATGCCAGGGAGTTTAACATCCCTGCCCCCACATATTGTAAAGGATTTGTCCTCTTCTATGATGGAAAGAGGTTAACTGTAGCTGCAACAACTTGCGTGGTATGTCTGTTCCCCTCAAATGCTCTCTGCTTAGACAAACATGAAAATATAAAAATATTCTTTTATTTTATTATTCATTTTCTTCCTTCTGGTTCATCTACCAAGAGCCCAGAATATGGTTGCAACATGCTGTAACCAAATTACTTTTCCTACAGGGCAGAAGAGAAAGCTGGGATTCAGTCTCTTGCCACCAACAACCTTTGTACGTGCTTTATCTGATATGAAAACTGTAATGTCAGACCTGCCCTACTTTTCCTTGTCTACCTAAAAATCTGTAATCTCGCTTCAGACGCTACAGGGATCAGAGGAAACCTATGGGCAGACCTGAAGTTTTTTACTCATACAAATCTTGGACTTCCCTTTGCTGCCACCTTCATGTTAGGGGGGAAGAAGGCAACTCCATTCTCCTGCATTGCTCCAGCTCTCACACTGGGACCTTCCTCGTGTTGTCCATCATGCTTACTGCTCTGAGCTCCTGGGAACACCCTTGTAGCTTCAGTTGCTTCCACTCTTTTACATCTGAGGGGCTGAAATGGGTACTTTCTGCCATGGTTCATGGTAGCTTTGCTTCCTGCTCAGCTTTTATCCATTGTTGTAGCAGGATCCCAACAAATTAACATGGATTGAGGATCTTCAGTCCTGGTTCTAGACCCAGTAGAACAAACTCAGACCCAGCATACAGACCACCAGGTGAGCAGATCTCATTCTTAGACCTGCCTCAATTGATGCAGGTGGATGTACGTTACTGCAGTTGGAACAGAGGCTTGCAGATGATGGAAAATAAGTGTATGACAGCAGACCAAAGGAAGTCGTGTTCTCCTTGGTGCAGCTCATAGTAAAGTCACTGGGTCACTCTGTAGATGAGAAGGCTTTCTTCACAATCAAGGAGCGAATCAGTCTTTTTATGGTGATTCATCCAATGCCCCCTTAACTATGATTTGTACAAATTGTGAGATATGATTCTTTTTTCTCCCATGAGTCTGAAGGGAGCCTGGTGGCAGTGAGCTCAGATAAAATGTTCCAATCCCACACCAGAGGGGATGTCCAGGGGGAAGATGACAAGGTGAGTTTTGGGATACTGATTATATCCCATGTGGCAAATAAGGTTTTATTTTATGTTTGGATTAGTTACTTCCTGAAGGAGAAACTCTAAGGAAAGATGAGCATATTTTGAAGTGCTGTATCTGTCAGACACAAAGCTGAATGGGAGTAGAAAATGTAGAGAAATTAAATTCAAAAGAAGCATGTTCTTTTAGGAAAATCAAAAGAAGCCAATTGTTTTAGCGGTTAATTTGTGACAGCCACGTAGAAGCAAGCCCTGGAAATAAGGCAGCCTGTTAGCAGGCAGGGGTGGGCATTGGGACCTGTGGCAATCAAAGAGTCGCTGAAATGAAAGATATTCACCTCCCTGCCTTGGCTTCATGTGGCCAGGCACAGCTAGGGCTCAACACAGGGATGGAACAGGGGGCAACTTTCATCCTTGTAGGGGATTCCTCTGGGTCAAGAAAGACAGGAGGTGACAGAAATATTGTTAAAAAGAAGCTTGCTCTGTTTCTGTTTGTAATATAACTCTTTGGATTATATGGTCGTTCGCTGACACCAGAGTAATTAAAAAGCAGAGACTTAGAGAAAAGGCTTGAAACTGAATAAATATTGTAAAATGGGTTTGGTGTCCTCTGGTTAAGCAAATAAGAGTTATCCTGGCCAAAAATGCAAATAAAAATGATACCCCAGCTGGTAGTGCTGACGAGTGCTCAAAGTAAATCTGGTTAGCCCTGAAATTTCAACAGTATTTTGTGATTTTCTCTCTGAACACATAACACTTCAGGAGAAGGAACAAAAGGGTGAGCAATTAAGGACATAATTTAAGGTGTAAGGGTTTGGTTTTGTTTTAATCAATGAAACCCACTTTTGGCTGGTGGCATGTCACCCTGTCTTCCAAAGAACTGCAGAAAAGCACCTGGCCTTCCCCAAAAGGAACAGGTTCTGGTCATGCACCGCCGCCGTGCCACAGTTCAGCGGAGAGCTCAGAACAGGTGCCATGTCTTCTTCTGGCACTGTAAGAAGACAAAGCAAAACCAAAGAACCCCCAAAATATCATCCCAAAGAATAGAAGAAAAAAAAAAGAAAAAGAAAAGAGGAAATTAACTTGAGGTTTGTTGGGTGTAGAGCGGTTGTGCTTGTACTCTGACGTACCCATCGAATTTAGGAGGGCCGCTCTGCAGGCTCGGCTCGCGGGCGGGTGGAAATAAAGGGTCCTGCTCGCAGGGAAGCCGCAGCTGGTGGTGCTCAATCCCTGCCGTTTCCTGCCATCTAGTGGTCTACCAAAACAGTAGTCTTCTGCCCAACATCTGAACGGCGTTTAGAACGTGGTGGGAAGAGCGGGAGGATGCTGTGTGCTCAGGGGAGAGGACAGCGGGAGGCGGTAAGCCTTCTGCCCCTGCGCAGCCAAGCCACCGCAGCGCTCCTGCCTCCTCCCCCCCGCTCCCCTCTTGCCCTCTCTTCTTTCTTCTCTTCAGAAGATGGCCGGGTGCCAGAGGTTTTGGTCCCACATTCGGACCTTGTCTAGGCTGGAAAGGGCTTCAAAGTTTTACCGTTGGCAGCTGATGAGGAAATAAGATGGGCTTTTGCCAGCACTGAAGTGAAGAACAGTGGTATCGCAGCATAGTTTTTTTGATCTTTGCTGTTACTGGGCTGGGTGAAGCCTGGAGTCCTCCAGGTTTGAACACCCTGGTGTGGTCAGCCTGGCCACGCGTGAGCTCCCAGCAGAGCTCCCAGCCACTCCCTCATAGCAACGGACAGGTAAAATACTGGCAAACACTGGGGAAAAAAATCCCTGGTATAGGCAAACACCCCTGAGGCCTTCCTTGATGCTTGACATGTATTCCCTCAGTAGCCTCCACTCTTTTTGTGACACTTTACCCTCACTTAACTATTTGGGAATAACTGTTAGATTAGGAAGGTGAACTCAGATGCCGCTGTCTATTACAAGAGGTAATGTGTCTTGCAAATGCAGGTGAGTGGGTCAGTCTGACAGTTCCGTCACTCCAATTATGGGAACTGTAAAAGTTGTTCCCTGTGTACCCTTTTGGTATGTTGAATAGATTTCAAGTGTATCATCTTTTCCCTGGAAGAACTTTGAGTTGCATTCAGCTTTTTATGCAAGCAGTGGCCCTGCACTTGTGACTCACTAGACGCTTTATATACAGAAAGTAATCCTGACCAGATCTAACTTTCAGAGTATTGTTTTTGCAAGCAGGTTCAGACTATCGGGGGTTTAGTAAAAACAGTTCCCAGAGGAAGTAGGATGCTTTGACACATTTGTCCAAAATTTCCACACATGTAGAAAATGAAAGACAATAGTGTGCTTTACAAGTCTGGTACTTTCCACCTTACCCTTCCTGGTAATGAGATAAAGTAAAAACAGGAGATTGCTTTGTCTTTTTTATTTATATCCTTTCACACCCCACACCCCAGTGAAGTCAGAACATATCTAACAGCAGTAGAGTGGGATGTCAGGTGATTTCCCTGCTTGTGTCAGGGTGCAGCAGGGCACTCTGGAGCATCAGGGCAGGGTCTGGCAGCCAGGACCTGTTCCACCCCCCAGCCAGGAGCAGGGCAGCCAGGGGACACCGGAGGCAGCCCCAGTCCTGAGCATCGGGCACCTCCCTAGGGAATGGGATAGAAGAACATCAGTCCTCAAGTGCTACCTAACTGTTCAAGCCACAGGTGATTGACTCTCCAGGACACGGAGGTGACATGCATTATTGTGGCCAGAAGGAGGGCTTCTTGGCTATGGTCCCAGCAGTGCGTAGTCTTGTTGAGTTAGATGTTACGCTTCTTACCCTTTTTTTGCAGAGAGCTGCCCTTTATGCTGACAGTGGTCATTTTGGACCAAGGGAACAAGAGTCATCTCCCTCTCACCTACCACATCGCTGTGGTGGCTGGTGGCTGCTGCAGTGTCCATCCAGGCAGTGCAGCCTCCCCAGCATGCGTGACCCTCTCCTAACTATGCTTCTGCAGTGGGAGTGCTCACCCTGTATATCTAGGAGCATGTTTCCCAGGTTCTAGCTAAGTTTTCAAATGATCTAAGCAAACTTCTCTTTCTGGTCTGTCTTCAAGCCCCATCCCATGTAAGTGAGATGTCAAAGCAAATAACTCAATCACCTTTGGTCGGGATGAGATTTGCAAGGAATTGTTGTCGTCCCCAACCACAGAGCAACGAGCTGAGCTATTTGCATGCAAACTCACCACCGAAAGAGCTCAGTTACATTTTTGGCCTAACCAGTATGCATTTCTCTAGTTTCTAAGGTAAAAGGATATTATGTCATCTCTGCAGGGGAAGGAAGGAATGAGTTATGCTCCTAGCTCCTCTTTCCACACTCTTTGCAGTAGGTGTTGGCAGGTGTGTCTAGACTCAGGATTGTCACAACTCCCGGCAAAATAAATGCATATAATTTGAAAATTCATTTCTAGCTGTAGAAAGAGTTTTCACAATCCATGCTTCCCTTGGCATTATGGCCTTAAATTGTTGTTATAATATTAGGGTAAAAGCTTATTACACTGTACCTGTCTGCTTTCTGGAACAAGAATGGTGCTTCCAGATCCATGAATTCACAATCTTTTATCTAGCACAGGGGATTGGTCTCCCCTGTAAAGCAACTAAGGAATTATTTGAGAGCTGTATTTGCTGATTCAGAGAAATAAGATCTTAGAAGGTAGCGAGTCCAATTTTTAGGCATTGTGCTTCAAGAAAGGTGTCAACGAATTCGAGAGAGCAGACAGAACAGCAGCAAGACTGTTAGTCTGTGGAAGGGCTGAAAGACTTGGGGTCATTTAGTCTACTGTGAGCTGTGATGTCTTCAAATACATAAATGCAAACCTGTAAAGAGGATAAGAGTATGTTCTCTGTGTCTACTTCAAATTGAATAAGAAGTTTCCCTAAACATTAGGAAAAACCTCTATTTGGGTGACTATAAAATGCTGGGATAGATGGTCTTGAGTAACCAAGATCGTCACTAAAGGTCTTTAGAAACAACTTTGTAATAGCTTCAGTATTGTGAACTTGTCCTGGATGAGGTTGTCCTTCCCAGCCTTCCTTCTCTTGCCTTTTGCTCTGCAATTGTAATGTCATTTCATCCATTGTACAGATAGGAAAGATGGAGTGTTGGAGAGCACCCAGCCCTGAGCAACCCTAGTGTAACTTCAAAGTCAGCCCTAGTTAAAGTAGGGTCAGGCTGGACAAAGGGGTAGACGAAGTGCCCCATCCAAGTGAGATCTTCTGTGATCTTAAGCATAGCCCTAGGTGGCTTTACCAAAAGCAGATGCATCATATTTAGCCAAAAACATGTGCATATGACTTTCAGGAAGGCAGTTCCATTTCATTACTGGACATGATAGCCAGAAATTGTCTGATTTCTAAGCAGTTAGCACTCATATTTCCTAGATGTAAAATGGGTGATTTTTGCAAAACACATTGAGAAATGCGTTACAAAGGCTACTTCAGGGATGGCTTGCATTTCTTCTCTTTTTTACTAGGGAAAAAAGTTCCCAGGGCCTTCTGTGCTGGTGACAGATGATGCAGTGCTAATTCTGACACCAGACATCCTCTCGCCAACAGGCAGGTGCTGCAAACCTTCAGAAGATGAGAAAGTAAAGCCTTGCACATCCACCTGATCCAGTTAAAATATCTCTCTGAGCGTTTGTCAGCTTGCACATCTCAGTGGAACTCTGCACTTCAGCAGGGGCTACACCCCTGGAGGAGAACTGTTGCAAAGCAACGTGAGGTTCTCCAGGATCCCAGGGGGAGATTTTGCTTTTGTTTTGTTCACTTATACTCTGAGTTTGTTTCCTGGCACCCACCCCCCTAGTTTGAGGCCAGAGTACTTTAACACTTCTGATTTGTCTCTGGTTTGTCTTTCATTTCTTTCTTGTAGGCTTAGAGCTCCGAAGTCTCTTCAAGAAAGAAAAGAAACTACAGTGGAAGATGAGAGCCTTGCATGGGTATTGAAAGCCATTTCTGCTCAAACTTTGTTTCATCATGACGAGTCCGTGTCCAAAATCAAAGCATGCTTATTACTTCCCATCACTGTTTTAGTGAAGTCTGTTCCCAAACTGCAGAGAAGAGGAAGCTGATAGATCACAGAGGTTTTCAGCCTCTGAGTGAGGTAGTCAACCATCGTGTGCATCTGTGAGTTCCCCAGCTGGGGAGCTGGTAGTGATACTATGACCACAAATTGCATAAGGTTAGGTTTTGTGTCTTGCTTGCCTACGGTGGCAGAGGTTGCTACTGTAGTTAACCTTTTAAATATGACTTTCTTGAGAAAATGGAGGGTCTGCTGAAGCTACCGCTTCTTCCAGAAAACCACAACTGTCAATGACTAAGGCATAGACAGAGGGAGCTGCAAGTTATTTAATTTTTTTATTATTATTATTATTAAATGCAATTGAAATGGCATTTCTCAAAGGTTCTGGTCCTCTCCAGAATTTGTGAAAATGCAGCAAAATGAGGCTAAATCCCTGATGTAAAGTTCAGGTAGTAGACTTCTAGGCATTAACTACTTTAAAAAGGAAGAAAGAAATTTAGCAGAAGCCACTCTTGTTTCACCATCCTTCCCATAATCCAGAAACGCTACAAAGTAGGCAAGTTTCTTAGTGCACACTAAAAGTCCACAATCCCATCTCTTTTACCGAGACAGACACTGTTTTAGAACAGCTTGCACAAGCGAAAATAAATGTAGCCTCTGCGAGCGCATCCAGAAATCTGTGAATAGTGACTTTATGGATTACCTTGAGCTCTGTTTAAAGAACTATTTTCTGCGAAACCTAAGCGCCTGCACACCAGCTGGTGTGAGGTGAAGTAGCTCCGTAGATTTTGATGATGCTTTTCACCTTTGTGTTAGATGAAAAGCTGGCTTTTTGTAACCACAAAGCGAACAGTGCCAAGACCTGAAGAGACATGGTCTCAGTTCCAGGTCTCAGTCAACAGACGTGTCAGTGCATCTGGCTATGTGCAGAAATGCTGCGTAGACAGTAGGTGTGCCTTTTTCTACATCCTGCCCAAGCTGAGGGGCAAGTCATCCACAGTAATAAAATATTATTAGCCACAATGTCAGATGGAAAGACACAGACTGACGGTTATTGATAAGTTTAAGAGATCTTTATTAGCCAAGGCAGCTTCGTTTTAGGAAGTGTTGAGTCCCAGTGCATGTGTCTTGCTGGGATGGACTGGAGAGGTTGTCTGTCAGTTACTGTTGGTTTCTAACTGTGATATCATAAAGTTCCTTTTTGTACACCAGTAGTGTGTTTGTCAAATATGCCTGCCTCTGAATGCCTTTCCCTTTTCCAAAGCTACAGTGTGAAAACTGAGTGTGTGCGATTCACTGCCAGATGACAGCTTTGCATCTACAGTACTGCTGTTGAGTGGAGTCTCAGTAATGCCACGTGCAGGCATGTGATGCCTAGAAAGTAATGCATATGCACTAGATCGTCTCAAAATTCTCATGTAAAAAGAGAATTCGAGTTGGTTTACCCGAGAATAAATGCCACTTGGATGAAAACTCAGCTGTCGTATCACTAGCTTAAAGGCAGCAAAGTTTTACTCCTCAATTGTGCAAAGTGATCACTCCCATGTTCTCAGTTAAGTGTGGTTACGTCTCATGCCAAGCGTACTCTTTACTCTAAACTTCTGTTGATTGAGCATGTCTCCTGACTAAAATAAATTATACAAGATGCATAATTAATTATATATGTATATAAGTCCATTATAAGATGAAGTCCTCTGTCTCACAGGCCAAGATTCATAATAGTTAGAAGCTCAGCCTCTTAACAGCTTTTCCAATAGGGAATACCCCCCGTTGCTTTCGTTATATTACACTAACTATGGCAGTAGTGTTCCATCCATGGGTTCCCAGGGGTGTGTATGTACGTACGAGAAGGCAGAAAGGAGAACAGGAGTTTGAAGTTTGAGTTCAAGCTAGATAGGTAACTGCAGTAGTTAGGAATGTAAAGGGCATGGGAAGATCACCTGTGTGAAACTGAGAAAGTATGAGTACAGTTGATTCCTGTGTCTGACATATGCCACTGACCTGTGCAGATGGAAATGTGGTCTTACATGGTTCACAGGCATTTTCCTTTTCATTAGGTGAGCGGGAATTGCGCATGAGCAATCCTGGCCCACTGTAGGCTTTTTTAATGGAAAATAGTGGTTGCCACTTAAAACTCACAGTAAAATTAGATTGTATCGAGGGACATGGGGTTGTTTTCATCTCAAGCTTCACAGTTAATGCTGCTGTCCTTTAGGCTCTGGTCATCTTCCTTGGAGATCCTTTTCTGGGCGCCCGTTCAGGTCTCCCTCTCCTGCTCTCTATGCCCCCCTGAAATCTGCTCCTCTCTCTTCCCTGGCCACCATCTGTGTGTCTGTTCCTGTCTCTGGTTCCCATTTGCCTGGGCTGACATTTGTTGATATGAAATGGGGTAGGGAAGCACAGCCATGGAGACCACAGGATGAGGAACCCCCTGAAAGGAGCAGGACGGGGGACAGCCCAGTCAGGGACATGGATGTTTGCCTCTTCCCTCAACTTGCCTGTGCACTCAGACTGGTGCTGTGGTCTGGTCCCAAGCCACAGCTCCGGGCTTGCAACCTCTGTCCCTTGGTGAGGACATGGGATGTAGGGAGACCCAGGAAATGGTACCACTCACCTGGAGTTTGTAAAGATCTGAGCTGGCAGCACGGGGAATGGCTGGGGTGCAGGGAGCAAGGCTTTGGTGTGGAACTTGGCTGCTGAGTCCCAAACCATCCTGCTTCCATCTGTTTGTGCTGCCCCTTTCTCTTCCTGAGTCCACTGTCTTAACAGTGCAGATAATGGAGGTACAGCGGGACCTAGGTGGAGCAGCTCAGGCAAACTGAGGAACAAACATTGTCTGTACTCTCTATTTCTTGTTTTGGGGGCACACCTATAATTCACAGCCCTGGCCACGCTCTTAGGGGGAAAGCAGCAGGAAACTTAGCAATGTAAGACGATGTCTTTTTCTTGGAGGTGCAAGCTCCACTTCTCATATACTTTTAGCTGTAGCACTCCCTTCTGCCCTCTCCTCACTGTCTGTGAACGTTATGAGCTAAAATAAGTCTCAGGCTATTGCGGGCACGTGGGGGAAAGTACTGCAAAACAGGTAGGTGGAGAAGCAAGGCTCGGCAAGCTGTTGCTTGATCTAGCAATATGAAAGTTTGTGGTTTTGCCAGAAGCAGTGCCCTGTCTGATAGACATTTGGGGCCCAGGAGCTGGCAAATGAATAAACCTCACACTATTCTAATTTTTTTTATGTCTTTATAAGGAAGCACAATCGGGGGGCCGGGGGGAAGAGTACCTGGATAAAGTGAAACCAGGATGGTTGATGTGTTTTACTGTCTAAGAGCGCACTCATCCCATCTAACCTTGTAAGAGGCTTGTGTGATGTGCGGGTTGCTCGGGAGGGAGTAACCAGTTACATGTTCCTCCCTTGCAAGAAGAGATTGCAATGAAGAGCAATAATGTGCTTTCTGGCATTAATAGACCTTCAGCTCCACAGACTTCACTCTTTTCCTTCCATGTGGGTTTGTGGGCGTAACTGAGAGCTGTACAGCTTTGTTTCTGTTCTTTGGGCTTCCTGTGTGACTATACCTGTACAGCATATTTGGTGCAAAAATAGCAAAGGAAAGGCAAGATGTAGAAAAATATGTAATACAGTTGGCCCTCGGACCATGTCTTAGGGAGGCTGCACAGGTGCTGTACATGTCCCACAGAATGGGCCTATTTGTTGCCTTCAGCGCACTGCTGTGATTGTGTGGTTTCACTGCAAGGTTTAACCCATTACTGGCTCCTTTCAGTCACGCACTGAGCACGCATGGTGAATCATGAGACTGTTGCCCTGCCCCTCCAGTAGGATGATACTCTAAAATCTGGAGGCCATCCACCGAGCCTAAACACAACTGTCGTTGGGTACGGTGTCTCAAACGTGACATTATGTTATTGAGAGGTGCACTAGATGATTGAGATGGATATGTAGCACCTTAAGTGACATAGCACAGTCCTTCTGTTCACTAGCCAGTTTTACAGCCAATTGACAGTAGAAATAACAACTTTTTTCTTTTCCTTCAAAAGGCTGTGAAAACTGAGCAATGCTGTACTTCATCTGAATGGATTATCTGCACCTTAAAAGGCAGATGGTTTCAGTGAGCGCCTTTTGTTTCCCTGTTTCAAAAGGCACAGTCTTTCAATTTGTTTGCTTAAAAAAAAAAAAATGAACCTACTGCAGGCTCCTGTGCTTTGCGTTTCTGCACTAGCATGTTTGATGGTGAGGTGGTGAGGTACTTCCTGTTTATCTACAAAAATCTCATCTTCCAAATCAAACCGGGCTCTCCGGAGAATCTCATTAAGCCAAGGTTCAGCCTTGCCATACAGGTGAAGCAAACCACCTTAAGATTTCGCTAACCTTTGCATCTCTTGATGGTGCAATATTTCTTCCACGTGTGTTTGGTCTCGTTCTAGGTCCCAGTTGCCAGTCGTCATTCTGGGGCTGCCCTGAACAGGCCTGATAGTGCTTTCAGCTCGCTGAGGTGACAGGGGGAAAGCTGTACGTGCCCAGATGAATGCAGCACAGAGCTGGTTGGAAACTCAAACAGGTAACCTGCCTGACCCCAGCACCCCTCCTCTCCTTCCTGAGGGTCTTTGGACTCTTCCATGTATGTACTATGGTATGGGCAGAGTATTGCAAAGCATCTTGGAGAACCATATGGTTTCCTATGTACTTGTTCTCTGGAAGGATGGCCTTTTTATTCTTTCCCTTCTGTCTGCAAGGCCTGTATCCAGGTCATGGAAAGCAATAAGAGAAGTTTCATGCCTTTTGTTCAAATCCATTCCATTGAATGGCTGTCCTTGATTTTCAGTTTAAGAGGTAGAATTGAGGTAGAATCTATTTCAGAGAAACATTTTTTACTTATTCTGAAAGCTACTTGTAGTCTATGAAAATAATTGTACCTTTATCAGCTGAGCAATAAATGCAATTAAAGGTCTATTTCTGGAGCCATTCATACCTAACTTAATCCAAGTTTCCCAGTCCTTCATGTAAAACAATTAGTCTTTAGTCATACAAGGACTGGCTCACTAAAACAAAAAGACCAAACTGAATTTTTCTAGAAGACAGTTTTCTACTACTTTTTTTAAATGAGGATTATCAATGATTTACTGGATTGATAATTTATATATTTAAAAAGAAATCCAAATATCAACCTATCTAATGGCCTGAATGAACAACTGAGTGCAGAAACAATTACCATGGATTTTTATCCACACAGACACTGTGACAGTTCAAAGGTTGAGGGGAGGCAGAGCACACATAAACATAATAAACCACCTAGCTTACCAAAATAGCAGGGTGAGTGCGTATGTGCTTAACAGCTTTGGTGTTAGCTGGAATGATACCAAGATGAAATATGAAGATAGAAGAGCGTCGCTTTCTTCCATTAACTTGAGCGCAAATCATCCGGTGTGTTACGTGCAGCCTAAGACCTAGTACATCCTTCCTTTTCAACTGTGGTGCAATTTTTTAACCAAGTTAAAGACTCTCTGCTTGCTGCTGTAAAGCTCTGGTGCAATTTTTTAACCAAGTTAAAGACTCTCTGCTTGCTGCTGTAAAGCTCTGGTACAAATATCGCTAAGAGTAATTTTGAAGAGCATTATTTTGCAAAAGCAGATGCATGGTATCCAAGCTAGAGCTGAATAAGAGGTGCAGAAGAAGGGTGTGAGCATTCTTTTCAAACTTCAAATGGCACCTTCGTCTTTACTTCCTTTTTATCTTCTTTCCTGTAAACCTGAGCATGAACCATAATCACTTTTTTGTGCCAGTGTTGGGAGGAAAGCTTAGCGTGATAGTTATACACAGTTATTTGTGAACAAATATTTTTATTTTGATGGGGATCAGTCACTGCTGTTCATTTGTTACTTCCACTGATTCATCATGGACAAAAGCCATACGCAATGATTTAGCTAACTTAGAAAAACAGTGTGTGCTATATTTCAATATTTGCTCACATGTTATTTGTGAGAATTCTTTGTAAAAGGAAAACAACCATCTCCTCCTTCCTTGTCTTCCACAAAAACCAAACATACACACACACAAGTATTCACTCGATTTTGGTTAATAATAGCTTTAGACATTCATGGTGCTCAAAGAACTTTGAAAGGAGATAGAGTAAACTGGAATGAAAAACTAAATCCTTGGAAGGATGTTCTTAGAAGCTTAGAGAAAAGTTCTCCTACAAACATTCTTGGCTTTTACTTGGGAGAAATTAAGCTGACTCAAATTCCTCACAGATTCATTTTACATGTTTCTATCCTAGGAAAACCTTCCCCTTCTCCTCTTTGTCTATATTCAAACCGTAACAAAATCAAAGTCAGATTAGAAGCAGAATCCTGTAAAAAGGAAAAATAAGAAAGCTGACTGTTTGTTTTTATTCCCCCACTTAAGAGACAAACACACAGTGCAAATACCCACCCATCGACACAGGCTGTGTTTTGAATTCTGTCATTACACAGGAGCATCCACAGGTTCTTCTTGACAAAAGGGAAGTTTTCCCAGAAGAGAAAGGAACAACATCCTGGAGGGAAGCTAGAACTGGGACTGCATGCAAAATGGTTGTCTGGACAAGTCCTTGCCACATTTATTTATTTACATTAATGGAGGCATATTCTGTAAATTCATTTTCTACAGTTAGTTCCCTTCTCTGGCATCTTTCCGCAGAAGCTGAATGATTTAGTGCAGCGTATGTGAGGACATCTGGGCTTTCAAGCAAAACTGGGATGGAAGGAATAACAGGATCATTGCGAAGTGCATGAGGTGCTGTCCTCTGAGGGTTCCAGGGAGGGACATCGTTGTCATAAATTGCGTTGTTGTGCAAGACCTGCAGTGGGCTAGCCATGGAGCAATAGTAAAGTGAGGAGCTTTCTTCTGAAGCTTGAGTTGTCCCAGCAGCATGGGATGGAGCAGCTGCTGGACTTCTGACCTGCAGAAAAGAGAACAGGGTACAGCTGTGTGCATATGTAGTCGTTGCCTGTGCTCCTGCTAAATAAGAGGTGTGCAAGATTTTGTTCAAGTTGCTTTATCCCCTTAAAACTGCTTATGAGCACATGTGAATTGGATTCACCTGGTCACCGAATTTTCTATTGATCTTTGAAATAAAGTTAGAAATCATTCTTGTATCTCCTGTCTTTCTCCATTTTCCTTTCCAAATCCTCATGTCTTTTCTTGTAAGATGCTGACTTAAGGCAAAACTGATTTATTATTTTGTGAGAGCTCTTCTATGCCACTCATTCAAGGCTTTCCCTTCTCAGTTTATGAAATTTCTCTTTTTTTTACCTCCAAACCCCAGACCACCTTTCCCTCATTGCCCCATTTCCTGATCTCTTGCTTCTTATCCTCTTTGTCTTATTATTTTCCAAATAAATCTTTTTCCTTCTCCGAAATCTGCAAATTCCTCTATTAATTCACCTCTCTCTAACGAAGTCCTCTTTTGACATCCATTTTTTTATCCACTTAGAATATGCTTCTTTTAGTTTTCTTTCCTCCAACTTGCCCTTTGGGAGCTCTGCAACCCGTTTGGTGCCCTCTGATCCCTGCCAACGCTGCCTCTGTGACTGATAGCTGCCAGCTCCGGTCGCATCTTTTGCATTCTGCCTTCTGCCCATCTAATTTCTGTGGCATTGATTGCAAAACCTGTGTGAATTCATGCTAGCCACATATGAAAGTCTTTCTTTTCAATCATTTTCCTCACTCTGTGGGTCACTTTCTGTCTTATGCAAGCAGTTTGAATCAGATCAACGGAGGTGCTTTAGGCGCCTAAACCCTTACCGGAATGGTACTTACAAATTAATAAGTTTTAACAGGAATTTAGATGCCTAAAGTATCTTTGTGGCTAAGACCCTTAGTTCCTTCCCTCAGCTCAGCCATGGTGATATCTCACACCAGGCAAGCCATGCTGTCCAGGCACCAAGAGGGTCACTAAATCTGTCTCTGATCCTATGCTGCATTTTCTAATACACAGGTTTGTTCTCAGTTCGTGGTTATGCAGGATGTGGTCAGGTTTTGGTGATGGAAAAATTTAAACATACCAGGCTCTCTTGTCTCTGTTGGGTTAATGGAGTTCTCTTTTGATTTGCTGAGTAAAAGAAAAAATAAAGATGTTTCAATAAATCAGCATTGAGAAGGTGCCTTTCTGCTTATGGAGGTAGTATTAATTACTATAGGAGTCCTTGCCTTGTTGAGCAGATCTCAAAGAATAAAAATCTATTCGCAAACTGGATTTGGGAATAATTATTCTGACAAAAGCTAACGAACACAGAATGATATATTTATAGAATGAGTTTCTGTGTTCTATGGAGGTCCTCTGAATAGGAGCAGAAAAAATCCTGGTGTACTTGTGGCCAGTTTTCTCTGTATTCAGTGAAATGGGTGGGGAGAAAAAGGCATGGAAAATCCCAAAGCCATCCTATGAGCAAACATGATAAATTTTATTGGAAGATGAAATAATTTCATTTTCCTAAAATTAAAAAAAAAATAAATCCATGGTATTATAATAGGCAAATGTGAGATCACTTAAATTAAGATATGGTTCCATGCTTGATTTAGGGCGTGGCAGCTATGTAAGAGTTCCTGTAAAGGAGGAGAGATTAATACTGTAATTATTTGATAATATAGAGGGCAAACTAGGAATATAAAATGTAACTGGATAGAGCTTGACTGCGTTTGCATGGCTAAAATTCCTCTTTATTTCTAAATTGATTATTTGCAAAACAGGAGAAAATTTCCAACTGTTATAAAGTCTGAAGTTTTTAGTTGTTCTTACTTTACTTCCATTCCTCTCTCTCTGAAAGGGAACAATACATAGGGCAAATTAAAATCTTAAAGATCCGTTATCCTAACTGGCACACTCGACGAGGACATCTCAGCAGTAAGTTGTGGCAATTGTTAGGGGATTTTCACAGAGCTTTGAATGCAACTTTTGTGAAGCTGTGAAAAGCAGTGGAGTAAAAGTGCATACTAGGCAAAGGTTAGATGGTAAAACTACTTACCACGGTACCTCCTTAGACACCAAAACATGCATACGACGATGAATGGACAACATAGACCCACAGATGCTGAAGCATAAATAATGTGCAATATCTTGTATTTTCCAGATTCTTGGGGCTCTTCTGAGATGCTAGTGGTATCTAAAATTGCATTAGTGTGTGTCAGCATGGAGAAATATTTGACTGGCTTTTTTTTTTAGCATTAGGTGTTTCTGATGCAACTGGCTTCTTAATGTACTTAAACATTCTGTAACTTTGGTACAGCATGTCATGAGATAGCCTCATCTCCATGGGCATTCTACAAAGTATGAAGATACTGGAAGGCAAAGTGCACAGGAAAGAGTAATTGATGTATGATGTGTGGCAGAAGGCTGGCAGAGGCAAAGAAAGGGTCGGAATTAGAGCACTGCCCTGAACTTCCAATACATTTCTGCAACTGTAATTGTGAATAATAACCAACTGTGAGTAAAACCCATACTTCAGGCTGTGTTAAAGTGATGGTATAGCATGATTCCTAACACTTTGGTAAGTATAAGCCATATATCCCTGGGCTATTAAAGAGCGTGTCAGAAGCATAGAGAGTACTACCAGGAGGTAACTTGATTGGCTTTGTCCCTTTTATGCTGAATGCTGGGCAGTTCTAGCCTTGAAAACTGTGACCCTTGAGAGACTGTATCTTGTTCAGGTGGGAAGAAAGCAATTGTTTAGCAACGAGTTTAAATTTGCCTTGACTGCACAAAACACTCTAACCAGAGATTCATAGCAATACAGATTAGTTCCTTTCTCTTAAAGAGGAAATAAGAATCAAAACTTACTTTCTGGTGAAATTGTGATAATGTTCGCAGACTTTTCTGAAAGAGAAAAGCAAAACAGGGAAATGAAACAGCAACCTGACATTTTGTACTGCTGTTGTGTTCTCTACCCTGCATACTGAAGTCTTGAGAAGGCTCCCCTTCAACTTGCTGATGGAAGAGGGAACAAAATGCAACAAGGAAATGGTAGAGTGTTTTGGGGGGGAGCGGGAATCACGTGCTGGTCTCCCACTGTGAACAGAGTAATTCTATCTTTCAGACCTCTTTGGCATTCAAGTAAGTAGATCAGCAGAACATATTTCAAAGGCAACTTGCATCATGAGCTGGGCATATACCATGTCTGCTAGTACAGATATAAATTTTGATGTTGCTCCTGTTGCAGCATTTCGTGTGGCAATAAGCAAGGTTTTAAAGTTCATTTACTTACCAGGAGAGGAACTGGCAACAGAACAACCTTACAACTCAGCTGCCTGGGGTCAGTAGAACACTACGGCCACACAGCTCACTTTCTAGCTGCAGAGCAACATTGAGGAGGGCAGACGTAGCTCGTCATAATCTAGACTTTGGCGTGTCAGCTGCCTAAGTCAATTTGAAGGCCTCACTTGCCCTTAAGATCATTTCAAGCTAATGTAATCTTTCTTGCTCTTGAACTTTTTGGGGTACAAAATTGTACGTTCTCTCTATTGCAAGAGAGATCATTCTCAACAAGATGCTTGAATTGCTTTGTCCTCTTTACTGTTGTGTGGCCTCATCAACTGCTATTACATGACTATTTGCAACCTGTCTAGTCCATGTGATGTATAACCAGGCTGTCCTCGAACAATCTTTTTTTGTTCCAATACATGTTTTTTATTATCAGATGGTCCACTAATGGCTGTTTGGTGTTGGCAGCTTTGTTTTCCTCTTCCAGATTCTCCCATTATTTATTTATTTTGTTCTTTCCTTTTGTTTCTGTCCTACCAAGAGGCAGGATAGAAGCATGAAGAAGGTGGTAAGTACCAGCACAATTGTGCTACCAGTCAAACATTTTGGGAGAAGCCATCATCCAGCATGCATGAGCTTTTCTGTACATGGCATCCTTCTGTTTAAAAGGGTTCTTTCATAATATAGAGGCCTCACCTTCAACAATAACCTCTATTCCATGGCTCACAGTGGAAAAATTGTCCTCTATTGCTTGACAACGATAACATCCACTGTCGTTCTGATGAGCTGAGAAAACCTCCAAAGTAAACATGTTGGACTCCCACTGCGCTTTGCCCTCCTTCAGTGGCACACATGTATCCACCTCCACCTTGCACCACCGCATGACTGGCTTTTTCTTGCAGTAACGAACTGGACAACGTATAATCAAAGAGTTCCCGACATTAATTTTGTACTGGGAGTGTCTGTTAACTTGAATTTCAACTAGACAATTGGTGGCATTAAATCCTGGAAGAGAAGGAAAACATAACAAAAATCATGAAGAAGTCTGATATATACTCCCCATAACACTAATCACAGATTCTTTTCTCTCTCATTACTCAAGAATTCCTTTGTCTACTTGCAGCAGATGTGATCTCTATATGGGACAGGGATAGCAGGTAACATCAAAGCTATTTGTTCTTTCATTTTTAGTTAAAATGCACTTTCTCCCTGTGATACGAATTTTCCCCTTTTTTCTATGTCTCAGTCAAGTTAGAAATTTAATAGTTTAGAAAGAAAACACTTAAAATATGCATAGCGCATTTTCCTGTGTTGGCCTTTCCACAGACCTTTTCTGTTACTTTTACATTTACTTCAGATTATTGTTTACTTCACAATTCTTGTTAACACAGAAGTAAAGGCTTTTCTTTGGTAGAGTTTTTAATAATTGTAATATTGAAAAGAATTCTGTTTAATGCAAATAATCCTTATGCTTATTTTTTAATTTTTTTTATGTTTTGTTAAAGTCAGTGTTCAAGCTATGGTATGTCTCCATAACTCTGGGTCTTGGTATTGAATATCCTGACCTTTTATAAAAGATTCATGTTTCTTGTAGTGCTTTATTTTTCTGACTAAGTCAAAGTAACAAAAACTATGTGATACCCATGTGCTCCCTAATTCCCTACCTTGTCTTACGGTACAGTGCTTGTGCACTGAAGAGAGTGGTTGCTTGCAAGTCCAGAGAAAGAAATCTTATATATGTCTCTATCTTCTCATTGATAGAGGAGAGCAAAAAAAATGAAGTATGTTGAAGGTGAGTTTTGTAGGGAGGAGAAATGTGTAGGGGAGGAAAAAGCAGGGTGAGGAGCAGAGGGTTCTGTCTGTCAGTAGCCAGTGCTGTTTCGAGGGTTGGAGCCTCTGGGTCCCCAGGCAGCCAGTAACTGCAACACCAAACGCCTCCTCTCCACCATCAGCCAGGATTTCATATGCACGTGATATAGTAATCCTTGTGAATACCTTGATAGTATATACAAGAGCTTGGGATGGCCAGATTAACAGTTTTCATTTATGACATCTAGTTTGCACACCTTTTCTCTACAAATCTCAGACTACTCCACACCATAAATTGTAGAGCACTCAGTAATACTGAGTTTTGCGCATAAGTGTTTTCATTGCCCTCATTATAGCAGAGATAACATTTTGCTGCTGTTGATTTTTTGGTTTACTCTCTTTAACTTGACTTTGGGAATAGATGTCTGAAAATTAGGTGGCACTCATCTGCCTCTAAATCTAAATCTTTAATATTGTTCTCATTTTGCCCTATCAAATATGCCTTACGTTGCTTGAAGGGAAGGGAAAAAAGGAGAGTTTATGGCCATTGGCAAAATGGGCAGGCCACTCAGGAAGGCTACAAAGATGTTGTAAGGCTATGTAGGGAGAAAATTAGGAAGGCCAAAGCCCAACTAGAACTTAACCTGTCTTTGTATGTTAAGAACAATAAAAAAAGTTTCTGTAAATACATTAGTAACAAAAGGACGACTTGGGAGAATCTCCGTCCTCTATGGGGTGAAAGTGGTAACATAGTAACAAAGGATGAGGAGAAGGCTGAGGTACCTAATGCCTTCTTTGCCTACTTCCTTAGTAGTAGAGTCGGTTGTTCCCTGAGTACCCAGAGCCCTGAGCTAGTAGATAGGGGCAGGGAGCAGAATGAAGCCCCCGTAATCCAAAGGGAGATGGTAAGGGACCTGCTCCAACACCTGGACGTACACAATGGGATAGGATCCACCCAAGGGTACTGAGGGAGCTGGTGGCAGTGTTCACCGAGCCACCTTCCTTCATTTACCAGAAGTCCTGGCAAAACGGGGAGGTCCCAGATGACTGGCATCTAGCAAATGTGATGCCCATCCACAAGAAGGGCCAGAAGGATGATCTGTGGAACTACAGGCCTGTCAGTCTGACCTCGGTGCCTGGCAAGGTCATGAAACAGATCACCCTGAGTGCCACTATGTGGCACATGAAGGACAACCAGGTGATCAGGCCCAGTCAGCATGGGTTCATGAAAGGCAGGTCCTGCTTGACAAACCTGATCTCCTTCTGTGACAAAGTGACTCATTTGGTGGATGAGGAAAGGGCTGTGGACGTTGTTTACCTGGACTTTAGTAAGGCCTTTGATACAGCATCCCACAGCATCCTCCTGGAGAAACTGGATGCCCATGGTTTGGATGGGAGTACTCTATGCTGGGTTAAAAAATGGCTGGAGGGCCGGGCCCAGAGAGTGGTGGTAAATGGAGTTAAATCCAGTTGGTAGCTGGTCATGAGTGGTGTTCCCCAGGGCTTGTTACTGGGGCCAGTTCTGTTTAATATCTTTATCAATGATCTGGACGAGGGGATTGAGTGTGCCCTCAGTAAGTTTGCAGATGGCACCAAACAAGGTGGGAGTGTTGATCTGCTTGAGGGTGGAAAGGCTTTGCGGAGGGATCTGGACAGGCTAGATCGATGGTCCGAGGCCAATGGTATGAGGTTCAACAAGGTCAAGTGCCAGGTCCTGCACTTGGGTCACAACAACCCCATGCAGTGCTACGGGCTTGGAGAAGGGTGGCTGGAGAGCTGCCTGGCAGAAAAGGACCAGGGAGTGTTGGTCAACTGCCAGCTGAATATGAGCCAGCGGTGTGCCCAGGTGGCCAAGAAGGCCAACAGCATCCTGGCCTCTATCAGGAACAGTATGGTAGGTAGGACCTGGGAAGTGATCATCCTCCTGTGCTCAGCACTGGTGAGGCCCCACCTCCAGTACTGTGTTCAGTCTTGGGCTCCTCACCACAAAAAAGACATTGAGGTGCTGGAGCGGGTCCAGAGAAGGGCAACGAAGCTGGTGAAAGGTCTGGAGAATAAGTCTTATGAGGAGCAGCTGAGGGAGCTGGGATTGTTTAGCCTGGTGAGAAGGAGGCTGAGGAAAGACCTTATCGCTTTCTACAACTCCCTGGAAGGAGGTTGTAGTGAGGTGGAGGTTGATCTCTTCTCCCAAGTAACAGGCAATAGGACAAGAGGAAATGGCCTCAAGTTGCACCAGGGGAGGTTTAGACTGGATATTAGGAAAAATTTTTACACTGAAAGGGTTATTAAGCATTGGAACAGGCTGCCCAGGGAAGTGGTTGAGTCCCCATCCTGGAGGTTTTTAAAAGACGGCTAGACATAGCGCTTAGAGATATAGTTTACGGATGGTTTTTGTCAGAGTTAGGTTGATGGTTGGACTAGATGATCTGAAAGGTTCCTTCCAACCTAGACAATTCTATGATTCTATGATTCTATGAAATTGAGGAAGAGGCTATTCACTGTAAGGCTGTTATTTGCAGCTACTGCACAAAATTGTGGTCTCTGATGTGTCTCTGCCATGTGCCATAGAGAAATACATCTGCTTACAGGACTTGGCATCCTGGGAAGTTTCTGCTTTGAGGGGTCCAAATCTGAAATCATTCTTGTACACCAATCTTCCATTAGTCGGGATGGCTTTAAATAAGGATTGAAGTGGGATGAGTAGAGTGGCAAAAGCACACAGGTAAGAAACTTGGACAAGGACTTTAAAATTGGTCCTTGCAGAAGAGGCAAGTAGAGGAAATTCAGATAATTTGGATGGAGATGAGAAAATGAACAAGGAGAACTATAGCTCTGGGTACAAACAGTGTCTTTTTACTAATGAAAAAAGTCTGGATAAAACCCAAGAGGAACTAAAAGCCTAAATTCATTCAATATCCCTAAGAAGAGAAGGAAGGAGAGCAGCAGAATAAAAATAGTTTGGGTTAGCAAAGAAAGCTTTAGGGAGTTTGAAGACCTTGGAGGTAAGAACTCATCAGATGTAAATACAAAGGAAAAGGACATAAAAAGAGCTGGTGGTCCATCCAATAAATTATGGAGTACAAGCACTAAGTGTCTACACTGTAGCAGTGCAGTAAAAGACTGTCTTGGCTAAATCATGAGCAAGCCTTTCACAGAGACAAGAAGGAAGCCTCCAAAACCATACAGAAGGTCAGGTTATTGAGGAGGGACATAAAAGAACTGAGCAACATTGGAAAAGTTATGCCAGAGGATGAGATGCACTTAGGAAAACACATAAAGTGTAAGTACATTGATTGTAAAACTAAGAAAATATTAGTTCAATAGTTAGGGGAGAGAGAAAGCTATCAATAGATTTCCAGCAGTATATTAGATTTACCAGATAAATCAGAGAAGTTATTTGTAAAAAGGCAAGCTTAGTTCAAGAAGATATACAGGAGACACGTGATAATCTTCTTGTTCTGCTAAGGACTGGTAAGCGTACCGAGGTCTTGTCCAGTCTTTTGCACTGCTTTTCAAGAACAAAGGGGGGCAATGATTGCAGTCTCTCCAAGTTGTAAAGAAGACAGAAAATATGATGAACATGATAAGAAGGCCATAAAGGAAAGCTTGAAATTCTTGGGGTTGTTTCACTTAAAGAAAAGCAATGAGAGGAAAGGACATAATAAAAACCTGTAAAGACATAAAAGAAGAATGAAATAATCTGCTTTTTCATGTTTCTGTTAGGTATGGGGAGAAATAACGGGCTAAAAGAGAAGTAAGGAAGGTTGATTACATAGTTTGAAAAACTTCCTAACTGAAAACAGTATACTGGAACTGGTTTCTGTGGAAGCTTGGAGTTCGAATCACTGGCAGCCTTGAGGACTATCCTAGACTGACATCTGTCAGGATAGCGTACCCGAATTTACCTTCTAACCTGTCAGTGTATGTAGTCATGTAGACAAGTTCACGGACATTGGGTCCATAAATGAGTACTGAAAGGACTTGGGAAAGCTGTACATGCTGACATCCCCAGTGCAACTATTCCATTGCCGGGGGGCCAGGAGGGCAACGGACCACAGAAAGTGGCCATGCTCATGTGCTCTCCCTGAACAGCTTTTCTTCTTGCTGCTGACAGAGAAAGAGCCGTGATCTTAGGCAGTATGCCATTTCATGTCCACCGATACACAAGATACGCTCATGATCCACTTTCTGCCGCAGCATTGCCTCAATAGTAGCTCCTGATTATAAATAAATATATGGTGTACAGGAAGAGATATTCTCCCAGGGACCATCCATCTGGATGTGGTAGAATAGCAATGTATTTAATATAACATTGTATAATATTTAATGTGAATAAAATAATTAAATGTAGTATTATGATATTAAATACACATTATTTTTTTTTATTGCAATGTATATGACATGGCAAATATATTGCAAAAGAAACAGCTCTAACGTGTAGAGCCTGGCCATGTTCACAAGATAGAATTTAGGTGTTAGGTCAATATGACCTGGCCAGTCATCCAGTCCCTTTTCTGCTCCCTGGAATGGGATCATTCTGAAAGACGTATTTTACTTATGAAGTGGGATCACTTGTCTTTCACTTAGACTCTTCTGTCTCCGATTAGAAGAAAGCATGATTTGGTTTCCGGCAAGTAGGTCATATCTACTTTGGTCATACCACAGTAGCAGCACATGGTTATCAGTAGTCTGAAAAGGGAAACTAAGCTCAAATTAGAACGTAGAGGTCTCAATTATTTAAGCAATGATTGCCAAATGATAACGCTGAAGATAACACTTCAGGATGTATCTATAAAGCTCAGATTTTTCCCTGATAGCAGCCTTCTTTCTAATATAATCCTATGTAACAGGTATTTCCAGAAGGATATGGAGGTCTCTGTAGAACAGATATTTTCCGACGTCCTTCATCTAATTGTGTTATCATATAGTTTTATCTTTTTCAAAATTCTCTTTTAGAAAAAAAAACCAAAACCAAACAAAACCAAAATAACAATAACAAAAACCCCAAAACAAAACCCAAAACTTTTCTAGAAGGTCCAAAAAGTCCACTTTCTCTCGCAGTTTTAAAACAGATTTCAGTGACGCTCTCTCATTCAGCATTGTTATTAACCAGGGAGAGAGAAGAGAATTGTTGTCCCTCTTTCATTCTTATCTTTTTCCAGTGCAGGGTTGTCATGTTTTCCTTGATTTTGAATCATGTGGTGCTTTTACAACAAAGTATATGTCACTGCCCACTGTCACTTCTGGAAGAATCACCTGATCAGCATTGAGCAAACTTTGTATATCCAACAGCATTCACTTGGGACAGGGTTACTAATCCTCATGAATTCAGATGAACATTAGTTGTGTAGGTAGATGGAAAGGAAAATGTCTTATCAACGTTAAATACTGCTCTGAAGAAATTATTGTCTTGCACTGGTCAGTGTAACCTAGAGAAACACTCAGTGGCAGAACCTCCCAGAGGGAGGGAACAGGGGTGACACTGGGTGCACAGAAAGTTTTGCATTATCCTCCAGCTACATCCTGAGTGGGAATATAGACGTCTCCTGAGCAGAAGCCTTACTGAGGTCTGGAGACACTTCGAGAGTAGTTTTTGTGCAGCCCTTGCTCTGTAGGTGAAAGGTATAAGCAGTTCAAGTGTTATATGTTTGCACCGATATCACAGCAAGAAACTTCCCTCCATACAACTTCCTGCACTACTACCAATTAAGTCATAAGGAGCTATTCCACTGCTAACACTCGATTACAATTTGTTTTTTAAAAAACCAGTTCCACTGGCATTGACATTACTTGTATTACTTTTGCTCATATAGTATGTTTTTAAGAGAGTTCAAATAAAACGTGCTAGTACGTCTCTCAGTCTGGTGAGCTGCAATACTGTTTCTGCTTTTTTCCCAAAGCCCTGTGCCAACATGTGCCACAGTTTTCCTCCTTCATCTTCTGGTGGTGATCATTCACTTACTAGTATAATTCCAATATAATCAGGCCTGGCTAAATTGTTTCCAGAGCAACATTTCCTGCCATCAAGTGGGCCTGACTCCAATACCCTTACTTTCTCCAAAGGGTTACCTATGGAATATGCCACTGAGCTTTGGGAACTGCATGTAGGAAAACTTGTACTGCACTTGCTACCCAGCCCACTAATGTCACCACCCATCCATGATTTCTAAGCAGTAGAGCTCTTCTGCCCCACTGACCTTCAGAGGTGCTTTCGGATAAAGTTTGCATGACACCAGTCTACACACACCTGTTAGCTCTTAGCCTCCATTTCTAGCTGCTGATGCGGGTAAAAGAGTTAGGCAGCCTGCTGTTAATTAACCCTAGCATACAAATCCTCTTCCTCTTTTCCCTTAAAACAAATGGGGGTTGAGGCTAGTGGGTTTCATTTGGTCTTCCATTTCCTTTGGTTTATAGTGACTTTTTTTTTTCTCCAGTGTAGCTATAGACTTAGTAGGAGAAGTTTAGCTTACTGAAAATTAATTTGATTCTCTGAGTTAACGTTTGTGGATTCCCTTGGAAGAAGCCTGTGGGTGCTAGGTAAACACAGCCATTTTATTCAGTGATTTTTTCTTTAATTTTATTTTTTTTTCCATGTCAATGAAACAGAGCAATCTTAAACTTCCTAACCAGGAGATATACAAGCTACTGCTTGCCTTTCAGTGTGTATGAGAATTTGTAGACTGTTCTCAGAGCCTCCAAAAGGGCATTCCTTTCAGAGGCTTAAAGCAGTCGGACTTTAGGCTATGCTTAAATTTTTTTTTTTTTTAATTGTTACAAGACATTGCTTGGAGCATAAAAAATAATCACAGTTGCTTTTGTATGTTTCTGTGACTTGTTAATGACTGATGGTTGAATGACTTGAGTTTTGGATTTTCAACTTTTTGCTAAGAAGAAACATAGTCCTTGGTAAATGTTATTAGTCATCAATTTGTGGACCTTCTAGAACAGTATCACCAGAAAAGATGAACAAGTAAGAGTTAAACATTTTCCTCAGGTTTTGGGAAATTCTTAGTTTGAATTATTTTGCACTTCAATAACTAAATATGTGGGCTAGGGAAAGCCTTTTCCTATAATCCAGCCTTTTTTTTTGCTAGTAATTAAGTGTGGGAATTCATAATAAACATGCCTTGAAATCTCTAGTTAACCTTTCCTCTCTCCCAAATCATACTTCATTTGGCAAGAAACTTTAAGTGGACAAAAAGCTGTGGAGAAAATCCTTTTAAAAACAAAAATATTTGGGACAGTTTTTATATAGAATAAAATAATTAAGGCAAACTTTTAAATTATCTTTCACAGATTTCCTGTAAAGGCCATTTGGCAGGAATAGGTGTCAGTGAAGATTTGGGATTAAATAACAATATGAACCATAACATCCTAGAGAATGAGGGATGTCTTCATTTTAAACGGGGGAAAAAAAAAAACAATGCACCTGATAGAGAGAACCTTTTCTGTTCATTGGTTGCCATTAGAAAGACAAACATGACATAAACTTCAGTTAATGAATAAGCACTTACATGGCTTGACATGCTTTTCCTGAGACAGTGTGTATCTTAACTTTTCTCTATCTGCTGTCTCCTGTGGCTCATGAGTAGTCAATGGCAAAGACACTGTCTGCCAATTATATTCTACCAGTGCAAGTGCTTTCTGAAATAAATTTAATTACCCTGTCTTTAATGTTGTTATGAGCTGAGACCTGAAACCAGCTACAAAGTCTTATACTGAGTCTTAAGTTTTGAATGTCACATATAAGGGTGGTCATGATGAATATCTGAATGTGCAGTTTTCAAGAGGGTAAAAGAATCTATAACATACGGAAGCTTTATATATCAGCTTCAAACTTATGCTCCTTGGTAAGATTCAGATTGACTGAAAAGGCGTTTCCTTTTAGATCACTTGAGTGTGTTCCTGAAGAGGCTGTGGTGAGCCAGGCTCTATTGCATCAAGAATTAATTTGCACAGGTAAGGAAAATCTTCTGTGCACTGTACTGCCAGGATAAGGATTTCAAATGAAAGCATGTGTTCCGTAACTTGTACAATAGAATCACAGAATGGTTTGGGTTGGAAGAAACCTCAAAGATCATCTTGTTCCCGCCCCCCCATCCTGGGCAGGGACACCTCCCACTAGACCAGGTTGCTCAAAGCCCCATCCAGCCTGGCCTTGAACACTTCCAGGGATGGGGCATCCACAGCTTCTCTGGGCAACCTGTTCCAGTGCCTCACCACCCTCGCAGTAAATAGGGAAATACCTATGACTACTTTCTTTTATGAAAAACAATTTTAACTTTTTTCTCATTCTCATGTTCTAGAAAACATAGTCATGACATGGCTCGTTAGGCAAACAAGAGAGGTTTAAAGGAGATGGCTTTCCATTTACCTAATTCAACCCAGTAGTAGAGAAATAAGAGCTAAAAATTCAGCCTTCTGATCTTTGAATTATAAACAGTATCATTCACACCTGGTCACGTAAGAACTGAGAACAACTCCAGTAAACTAGGGCTTACTGATTGAAAATTCTGAGACATTTGTTTTCAAAAGGATTTATCTTTACTTTGTTTTTCCCTCTCTCCTCACAGTTTTGAATCCTATGTTTGGGTCAGTCTGTGAACACAGGGAAGCATTAGTAATGGTTTTAACTCGGGTCCAATGCTCTATAGAAAGTTTCTGATTAGGGTCATAGCACAAAAACTACACCAGAAAGTATATTGATTTGTTGGGGTTTCATGTTTAACACTGAGATCGTTATGACTTTCTTAATTTTAACAACAAAAAAGGGAACTGACTGTGAGGAGAACTCATGGAAAAATACGCTGCCTTCTGGAATTTAGGTAAGGTGTACTTAGAAAGAGAAGCACTTCAGAAGACATATGAATTGCTACCTGGATAGGCCTTTTTCAGAATTCTCCCAGCTTCAGAGAAGTCTTTTCAAGGAAAGATGTAAAATTTTATTTTAGTCATTTTACATATTTATATCACAATTTGGATTTTTCAAAGCATGTCATTTTGGTAATAGAAACTTAATTTTAGTCTTTTTCATTTAATTTTTCCCATGTCAACTTAAAGATACAGTAACGTGCTTTTTCTGTTTACTTGGTGTACAATGAAGGATTTTCTGGGTTTCTTGTTTTTCTGGGTTTTTTTGTTTGTTTTTTTTTTTTCTGGCAACGGTAGTATTTCTAAAGCTGACCTGCTTGCTGAGGTAGCTGATGGAGAGTTGCAATATTTTTTAACTATTCTTTGATGAAAGCTGTGTAAGTGCAGAAAACATGCCTTTCTATTCTGACGACTGAAACTTGAAGATGGAACATTTCTGGTTAGCTGAACATTAGCACCATGCAGGGTATCCCACAAGAAGGTCTAAGAGCAAGGTGTTATTTGAGCAGAGAACTGTGTCCACCATCAGTGGGCACGTGTGTGTGTACTTAGGTACCAGCTGGGGCTTCTTGGAGCAAGGGGATGTTTGCTGGGTTTTCTGTTGTTTGCGATGAAACACTTTACTTTGTGTATGCTGTCCAGACAGCAACAACCACTCTTTGTGAGACTGGGTGGGAACAACCTGTTCTTTAGTGTTAGAAAGAAGACAAGGTCTAACAGGACTAAAATTATTGGGTTGAGGGGGAAGAAAGTCCTTCTGGTTGTGACTTAGCAGAAACAAGCTTATTTTTCCTTCCCTAATCTAGAAAAGATTTGCTGGTTATTGACTTTGTGTGTGAAATCTGAGTGATAACCGTGTTAGGAGTAAGGAAACTTTGGATAGATTTGTAACATACAAAGCTTAAATAAGTTGGCTTCAATTTTCAGCTTACTTCAAACCCAAATATAAAGCAAACAAGCTTGGAAAACTTAGGGCGAAAATGTAAATACATTAAAAACACATTTACGTCATGGTTCTGTAGAGACTGACTTGCAAAACTTTTCTCTCTGTAATGCTTCTATAAACATGAATCTGCTATTGTAGTAATAAAGGTGTATAGAAGGAGATAGTATTGTTCTCCGGGGAGCTCGAGGAGTTTTGATGTGGATCAAAAAATAAAACCTAGTAAAATGAATTTTGTGTAAACAAGATACATGCTATAAGCAGCATAACAGAAATTACATTTTGTTTTAAAAACAGTATCTAGGAACCTGGTAGATGAGTATGGGGGGTTCGCCTGCATATTAATGAACTGTACAGGACAATGCAGAGAGATGATTGGGTGAGGGACTAATAACACAGGGAGACTTAATGAATTGAATAGAAACAGTAGTTCATGCTTACAAGAAAAGAAGATACTTCCGTTTAGGGTACGAAGGAGGTTATAAGCTCTAGATAGACGCCCTTCAGAAGTACCTTGGTTTATTCATTTGAAAATCAAATGTAAAGCAGTTCAGTAGCCTCCCCGAGCTCAGATCACACCTTGATTAAGAAATAGTTGCATTTAACTGACCTGGTAATTCATGTCTTTTAGGCTAAACATTTGGGTTTCTCTTCCCAGGCAGATGGTCTGAATGCTTGTTTAACCTTTCCTATTAGTATTAATGATGTGTTTTATTCATAAAAACAAGAAGTGTTGAAAGATGCTGTAGATTTGCAGAGTTAGTCATGCATGTCAAGTAGGCTTTACATAGCCAATTCAATTTGTTTGTGTAATTTTAGCAGTGCCTTGTAACAAATGTTATTTTGATCAATTTATCAGTTGATATATCTGAAGTGTATCAACAGCAACTAAGCACATCCGTTACAGTAGCTATTATCCTTTCCATGTGACTGCCTTGCTTTCAATACTAAAATTTGTCTCCTGTATTATATTAGCGGGGAAGAATTTGAAATAAAATAATCTCTGGTAAAAATATTAGGAGTATACTGGTCACAGTTTAGTTCTCACATCAGTCCAAATTAGGAGAACCTCTCTGTTTAAAAACTGTGGATGTTCAAATTTGAAAGCAAGGATGAAAATTAGATGGAGTTAAGCTAAATAATTGAAGGTACGCTTATCTGGTAAGGACAACTTGCTGATCCAGCTCAGAGGTAGTAGGATTCCTGGATTTCAAGCAGAGGCTTGAATGCTGCCAAACCACTTGAAGGCAGAGCCTTTCGCCACAACGCAAGATGTATTTTGTCCCCATGTACTAGAGTTTTGGTCTAGACCTAATATTTCCCAATTATTGTCGTCATCATTGTCTTTAATCAAATTAGAAGTCTCTGATATGGTAATAAAACAAGACACAGAGTATAGCCAAGGTTCACTAAGCACTGCTTTGGTTTCTGTTCTACCCCCTCAATGTTTAATAACTACAGACAGGTTAAATTATAAGACCACATCTTACCGTAAACTTGACAGTTGCTCTGAGCCAGCGTTACTAGAAGGATGTACAGTAATACCGTTTTTATCATCATGACTAGAGGAGCCTTCATTCTCCAGGCATGGTAGAGAGAAGAGGTTCCCGTGGGTTTAAAAAGTGCAGTTCAGATGGCCTCTTGCATCCTGTTAGGTTTACCCGGGGTATATGTCTGAGCTGATTCCCTTCTCTAGTTCTTCTCTCAAGACATTGCAGAAAGGGGCGGGGAAGCAATGTATCTGCAGAAATCTCATGGGTTACGCAGTTGTCTTTTTTTTTTTTTCCTTTTTGTGTGTGGTTGAAACACGAACTGCTTGATCATTTCACATCATCTCAGAACTTCTCTGCAATTCAAGGCAAAACATATTTCACCCTTCTCTGGCTCCCCTTACAGTGTAACAAGCACAGCTGCAGGTTTTATTTTTTTGAAAGATGCTCCCACAATTGAGGTTTTGGGTTTACAAGCAGCTACATAGCAGAGAGAAGGGATGCACAACAGTATTTTAAACTTGTTTAGTCCTTATGTATTACTCTAATCCAACATTAGCAAATTAAGAAGCCAAACAAACTCACTTTCACAAGCTGGTAGATGTCAGAAACATGTGTCTGAATGTTCTTAATTTCCATTAGATTAATTTACAATAATCTGCACTGTAAGAGATGATTGCTTCTACTATTTAGTCTTAGCATCCTCATAACATAAGGCCAAGTATTTGGATTTTGTGGGTTCTTTTTCAGCATGTCCTTGACACCTTTTTTTCCCCTAAATATTTCTAAAATGCTGAACTATTTAGCTGAATCTTCCCAAAAAATTCTGTCAATGCAGCGTTTCTTCATAAATTTAGAACCAAAATAAGGTTGAACAGGAACTTTGTACATAGCCATTACCACTTCTCCTTATAATGCAAATACAACCACAAATAGAAACCAGGGAAGAAATTAATGCAGTTATGAAATCCTATGTTAAAATAGGTAGGTTTAGACTTGATGTTAGGAAACACTCTTTACCAAGAGGGTAGTCAAACACTGGAACAGGCTTCCTAAAGAAGTGTCAATGCCCCAAGCCTGTCAGTGTTTAGGAGGCATTTGGACAATGCTGTTAAAAACATGCTCTAACTTGTGGTCAGACAGTTGGACCAGATGATCATTGTAGGTGCCTTCCAACTGAACTATTCTATTTGAAATATTTCAGGCATTCTAGACAGAACATATGCATGATGTCATGTGCTAACAAAAATCTAAATTATCAGGATTTTTTCAAAGTAATATTTTGGAGAAAATAATTGAACGGCTTTCCAAAATTTCATAGTTGGAAGTGTCTGGCTAGGTACATGATGATCAGGAGAATCATACTGATGTTTGTGAGAAACTCGAATAGCCTTACAAAAATTGCAATTCAGCCTGAATGGAAAACATTTACGAAAGAAAACTCCTTGGGTATAACTGCACACACAGCATACTTCCACTTGAGACAAAATACTAGAACCACAGATTGCATTTCTGTACAGTGAAGACATCTAGTGGTTGAATCCGTATCTACCTTAATAAAGTTGGTCATTAAGGGGTATGTTTCCTGGCAGTGTAATTTCTGCTTGTGTTGATGTAGAGTTATCTAAAGTTTACACTAGGAATGTAGTATTAGTAGTTGGTACTTAATCTCTGTATTCTTATTAGAAGAGCTGTTTTGGGTTGAGTCCTTTGCTAACTAAAACTGAAGCTTTTTAATAAGACAAGGTTTTGTCTGTTCTCCACCGTGTTTTGAGATTGGTTTTCTAGGTGGATAATTCCTTTTGGTAACTTTGTGGAAGTATTCTGAACTGTAAGACAGGTATTGTCATATGTTAGCATTTCGGGAGAGGTGAGGTGAGTCAGAGTGGCAGGAAGGAGTAAGTATTTCCTGTACTGCATACTGCACATGGCTTGTGAGGATTCTTTACTTTGTATTTTCAATAGTAAATCTCTTGGGTGCTCATTTGTGGGTTTTGGAGCCCTTTTCTTTAAAAGGCTTTGGCAAATGTGACTTCTAATGCAGACGCTTTGTTATTTATAAATTATTTATTATTTATATTTCCTTTATCTCCTTTCTGCTTAAGAGTAGGGTTGTGGGTTTTTATGGTGGAGTATTTTGGGAATCTGCTGGAAGATGACAAAGAATCTGAATTTCTCACGTTTTCTTGTTAAGACTTTATTACCTCCTTGAGATGTGCCTGGGAGCTTTTTTTAGTTTTGTAATATTATTAAGTTATAAATGAGATCTTTCAGATCTCCAAACAGTAACTTATATTCTTATTTTTTTGAGGAAATCAGTCCCTGAATTTGAGACACTAAAATAGTCTAGTTTTGCTTTGAAAGCATGTTTCAAAGAATAGTAAATACTTAGTAAATATAAAATAACTATTTACCAAATAAAGGAATGAGATTCCTAATCTAAAACTGCATAACTAGGAGAGGGAGGAGCATATGCATTTAATTCAAGGTGAGATATCATTTGAAGATGGCAGAAGATGATGTCACTAGATGGCACTGATTTCCACTATCCGCAGTAACTCAGTAACTTCTTTGCTATATGCAAATCAGGCCTCAGCTGAATCCTAACAGATAAAAAGTATTTCAAGAATTAAGAGAATTCAATGCAATTCATACACAATGATTAGCAGAGTTCTCTGTGTGTTGAATACTATTTTCAGGAAGAGGCTCAAAAAATATGGAGTAAAATTCAGAGTGTCTTAAACACCTGAGGATTGCTATTAATAGAAAATTTCTTCGCTTGATTCAGTCCACTTTGCCATGTCTGCTGCTTCTTTACTGAAAGCAAGTGGAAAAAAACCAAACAACTATGTAATGTTCCTTCTGTTCCACCCCAGTTTTTCTTCTGACAAGATGAGGTTGTATTTTGGGGTTGCATTTTCCCTGTTTGCAGGTGGCTAAACATTGGCCTCCAACCACATAGAGAGATACGGCATTTAGATAGCAGGCTTCAGTAAGTCTGCTGAAAATTCTTCACTACACTACATGAAGACGCTTTAGTATTTGCAAGGAACAACAATTTAGATCAGGCAGCTTACAGTAGTACGTGGTGTCACGTGAGTTATGGGTAGCCCCTGCAGCCTGTTCTCATGTCTTACCACCCCAGATCCTTGCTAAAGGAGGGATTAGTTACTTCGTTTCTATGCAACTTATTTCCTTTTTCCATAGAATGGGATTCTCTGCATCTCCCTGCTTTTTCCTCAGCAATTTCTGTTTAATAAGATGAGCTAAGCTTTAAGTCAACAAACACATCTTGCACCAGGTTCTAAAGTGCAGATAGAGCACGGGGCTGGACACTCTCACAGGGGGTGTCAGTTCATTTAATACAGAGTTGGTTAAGAATCTACTCAGGGGTTTGCTATACATAAAGAACTTCCCTAAGTGTAAGCATGGGTATTCAAATTTTTGGATTCCTTTTCCGGTAATGACAGGCTTCAGAAATAAGGGGAGAGAGGAAGCAATTTAAAGTTAATTACAAAAGAATTGAAGTAAGGAGGTCTCATTTACTGCAGTGAAATCTAATACTGAATTTGGAAGCTATTCTGTACACTGAAGGACAGATTTAAAAAAAAAAAAAACCACACTTGAGGCAAACCAATATACAAAACCCCCCTAAGAACCTCTAAAGGGCCCAGTTATTTTTCCTCCAGCTTTGAACAGAACTGCTGAATGATAGCCTCTTTCCACTGCATTGCTATAACCTACTCTATTGGTTAGGAGAAAATGGAAGATTTCCTTGTTTTCCTCAGGGACACAATAGTTCTTACTGGACAGAAGTATCAGATAGGAGGAAAAAGTAAAAGTATCCACTGAAGGACAGAAGAAACTTCTACTGAATGTGTACTCGTATTTCAGTGTGTTCTCAGAGAACATACAACATGAGTACTGGCCACTCCACTTCACTTAAGTAGTCCTCTGCTTTTATTTCCCCTTCCTGTGCACAATTAGACAGGAGACAACACCTAGAGAGATCTAAGTGCTTAAATACATCTAAAGCATGAATAAATTTAAACTGCTTGTGCTTGTTTAGCTCGGCTGAACACAGGCTTTGCATACCAACTGAAACCAGTAATCTTCCTCGTGTCCTCCTCCACATCTAGCAGAAATCTAGCAAACTAATGTTCTTTTGCAAGAATAAATCTTCAAATGTTTTTGGCTTCTGAAACCTTAAGTGCACATGGAGTTGGGAAACTCAAAAGCTAAACTCAAAGGGACTGAAATAGCTATTCAGCAATTGTTTATAATTTCTATTTTATACTTAATTTTCTATGTTATGGAATAGAACTGTATTAAGCATACTTAATATATAACAATTAGCTTCAGGGGCAACTCTGGTCTTGAGGCTGCCCTCTGTCAAGCCTGACTTAACAGTTGCGGTAGCTATCTGTATCCTGTCTCAGAGTCTGCACCTTGGGCTTCTACTTGTGAGATACGCTCTCTGCTTTTGAATGTGAAAGAGGTGGCCTCTACCACAAGAAGACACACCCCTTGCAGAAAGAGGAAAGCGGTGGGATGGGGTAAAAAAAAAATAAATCCTTACCTGACTTAAGCAGAACTGCCATAGATTGTCTGTCCTTCAGTCTCTGCTGTCCAGCCTATGTAAATGACAAATGTCAAACCTAATTATCAGTATAGATGTAGCCTAAAAGCAGTTATGTATACTTCATCCTAACGTATCCTCAGTATGGGTTAAACGGTATGATTCACTTAGGAAAGTAAAATGTCATCAAAAGAATTCACCATGGCCTAATTACTAAACTTTATATATATACTTCACCTGATTCTGCACCAGCTTCCACACAAATCCTTACTAATACGTTGATTTTGCAAGTATACAGATGCTGTTACAAAGAGGAATTGTCCACACAAGAAAACTTTACAAAAGGGTATGTTTATTTCTAGTCTGCTTTTCCATTTGGTATAAAGGCAACAAAAAGCAACTTGATCTTAATGTGCTGTGACCTGAAAATGAGAAAATAATGATTAATAACCTGATGAGTCAAGAGGTTGCACGAGTTTACCACTGATCCATCGTGAGATGTCAAGCCAGATAAGAATTCAGGAAAAGGAACATGCAAACAATCAAACCTACAGCTGATAATCTTGATGGGCTGATGTTATGTTTGCAATTTTCATGAAGTCCCTAAGGGAGACAGAGATCAAACTGTGACCTTTTTGCAGATAGTTTGGAGAGACCTGATTCTTCCACATTGCAGAAGCCCTTCCTGAAAAGACCTGAAGCATTAGGCAGCTGCAAGATCCTATACCTACAAATCATTTGTTACAATGTCAAAATGCGTAACAATTATTTCACTTGGTGTTCAATTGCAACAGAAGGCATAATTAAGGAATTTCTGTCATCATGAAGAAATTCATATACTTGACAGGAAACAGGGGTTCTGTACAAGCAGTCCTGAAACAGACTTCAATGTGACTGTGCAGATACATCAACAAACTGCTTCAACATACAGTTTGATATTACCTTAAGCTAGCATGTACATTCTTTAATTTTTCCTCTCACCATCCATTTCTACTATCTTACATTACCGTTATATGTGACCTACCACATGTTCTTTATCCACTTCTTTGGCAAAATAAAAGATCATGCATAAATTCTATGAAAAAGGAATTCCTTTATTTTTTTTAAAAAAGGACCATTTTTCCATTATGGAGTGAAAACTTTACAAAGTAAAGTATTTCTTTTCCAATAATATTTCAATATAAAAACTTAAATCACTTACTCTGATCTCACTGTTCTAACAGGAAGTCTTGTGGCACTGCAGGATCCAGGTACTTTCAGCCTCACTCTAGTATCTAATTATAAGTTCGTCACTTGTTTAAATAAAGCCATTTCTTTGGCCACTTACCATCAGCAAAACATCCTTACCAGCAAACCAAATACAAAGCATCTTCACTAGCCCAAAAGAGACTAAACTCTAATAGCATTATTACAATGAGAAGCTTTGTTAAAAAAAATTTATTTTGAAAGTTAGACACAACCTTAAAATTGTACAAAGACAACAAGCACTCAAATTACACAAAGAATTAGCAGTGAGTACAATGTGAACACAACAACAGTGAGTCTTGCCTCTCTCTATATGTAAATATAAATAGAGATTATCCTTGCCAAACTTCCAGCTTTTTTTTTTTTTTTTTTCCTGAAAACCAGCTCATTATGCTGCAAAACCTAGCAGGGAGCATTTCACTGCTCAGTTCAACAGAATTGCTAAAAGGGGCTCTGGCTACAAATAGTCCTTCTATCATGAGAATATCCCATACTTTGCAGAACCAAGTTTCTCTCTCAATTGAAAAACAGCTTTCCCTTTCATTATGATGAATGTTTCACCTCCTCTAGGGACCTGCCAAATTGCAGGCTTCAAAATTCTTAAAAAATGTTAGAACTCGCTCATGTTTTTTCATTTTCAAGAACATGCAAGCTGAAACTAACATGGTGCACACATGTAAGTAGTCACAAAACCGAGAATGTTACTGTTTGTATTTTACTCTTTGAAAGTGTTGTTCCAAGAAAAGCACTTTGGAGTAATTTTAGCTGTGAGTTGGCTAAATTAATACAAGTACACAGTCATAGAAGAAAATATTTCTTCTTTTTCTCCTTTTTTTTATATTACACTTAGACCTTATAATATATTAATAAACCTAACAAAAAGCATCCCATATAGCTTGTCCCTACTTATGTATGTAAAATGAAAAGCAGATGTTATTACCATCCTTCCTTTACTTCTGCGAGTACTCTTTACAGGAAATACATGGAAAAATAATGCAGAAAAAAAGGAAAACCCCATGGAGACTGTTAAACACCCTAGCCACAGCCTCAGGGATTAGTTATTACTTAGGTTTAGGTATACCAGAAAACTTCCGCTGTAAATCTTCCCTAAGACCAACAGCAATTAAACCAAGGTTATGCTTTATCCAACTATAGCCACACTGGCAAAAATTATACTCGTGCACTTGAGTGTTTGCAGGGCTCTATTCCAAGACTGAGTGGAACCATTTTTACTTTTAAAGAAAATAAGTGTGTCGTGTTGATGATCTGGGTTATGTCCATGAATATAAACTTACTCATTCATTATTCTTTCTAGATTACCTGGAAGTGCTTTATTTTTCATTGTTTTACTCCATTATGAATGTTTGTTGCAATGGATTAGTACCTTGATTTTTCAAAAAGCCTGAAAAAAGTTGTGGCTTTTTTTTTTTTAACAAAAATTTCCCTTTATTAAGACACCAGAGTCCTACAAACTGCTGTGCATTGGAATTAAGTCAGTTCCATCCAAAATCCTGATGACCAATTTTTGCTTCCAAATTGTTGTGAGTTGGTAGCCTATGGCTGCACTGATAAGATTCCTCACCAGGCTCATACCCTCTGCAGTAATTCTGCTTAAAAAATAAATTGGTATTAGAATAATTACTGAAAATACGTACAGAATTGTATTAATTCTGTGAATTGAGGCTCTGTACACTAACTGCTCTATAAGCAAAGTAAGCTTTTGGGAACCTAAGTGTTCTAGTATCACTTTGCCTCATTGAAAATGTCTGGTTTTCTTTTTTTAATGAAAGCTGTTGACATTGCTAACTTTTATTTTTATGTAAAACCGCATAAATGAAAGTAACGATATTTTTTTTCAGTTCTGCAAGAGCATATTTGATGTTACCATTAAGCTTTTAAAAATGTCTGTTAGTTTGCCAGTCAAGGGAAAAACATACAGCATTGAATCATATATAAAATGGTCATGGGGCACGGCTTGTGAAATCCCATGACAGCAAGAACTGAGCTAACTAGCCCAAATTCATACCATTTAATTGTACCATCTTCTCTAGATGGTTTTGTTTAATGGAAGCCTGTTTTCTCGATACTCCATTGTTTTCTGTTTGCTTCAATTCTAAGATTGCTTTTACAAGGTAAAAAAATAAAAAAATTAAAGCAAGGATATTTTTTCACTGTAATGAAACAGCAGCTGTAAAAGAACACTTTCAGTTATTAGGACAGAAAAGGCTATTGGCAGTGTACCTTTCACTTGGCTTAAGAAGATTTATAAAACAGTTCTAGTCCAAGGCAGTTCATGATCTTAAGCTAAACCCAAGCTTGTTCAACAGCAAACAATATTTTGGAAGGCATATTTTGATATCTAGGATTAGAGGGAAAAAAAATTACTACTGTTATTTCTGTCTGAAGTTCTAAACCAGCAACCGATATCATTGACAGGATTGCTATGACTGCATGGAGTCCTGCTAGCTTCAACAGAGGCCAAAGGTGCAGCAGTGTACTGCGTACCCGTGTATTGGTACAGATGGATAGGCAGCTTTCTACTTTTTAGTTTTGTCTGTTTATTCAAACAGGTCTCGTAGCAGAAGGCTACACCACAAGGTTATAATGTAACCCAAGTGCATTTCAGTAGAAGCTAATTGCACAAAAACCAGTTGTTACTAAGCATGTAAGTCCCTCTCAATCCAGTAAAAGAGACTACTCTAGAAATAGCTACAGAAAATAGCTACAGAAACAAAATATGCAGGTTATTTGTCTCATTTTAGCAATTACTTAGCATTGCTGAAAATATATGGAATAAAAGAAATATTGAGAAACAGATACTGTGAAACTACTGGCGAAAAGATGTTGAACAGAACAACCGGCTCCACCTGAGGGAGTTAAAGCATGCTTACACCATTGTATCCACAGAGTGGAGGGTTTCTGTGCTCCTAGAAGATGCTTGGCATGTCTCTGAACCCAGAGCACCTCAAGGAAATCTAGAGCAAGCAGAAGTTGGTTGTATTCCAGCACTCTGCACTATGCTCCCTCATTCCATTCAAAAACTTTATAGAGCATTTACATCAAGAGGACTATTTGGCATAATAATTTAGAATAGTTCAGTAATCGTTTACTAGATTTCAGGGAGGGTAACATTATTGAAATTCTGCAGTTTCCCATTTCACTTTTTGCCAGACCAGTAGATGTGGCCTTGGCACAGAGTAAGAAATACAGCCCAGGTCTGTAATTCCAGTATAGCTTCAAAGTATACACACTTCCCTATTTGCACTTACAGGTATTGAATAGCCTTTGCAGTAACTATTTTGAAAACTATTTTAATCGCTTTACCTCCTTTGAATAAAAGGCTGAGGACAAGGCCAGAGACGTAGAGGACCTTCAGGGAAAGATGGAGGAGCCTCTTCTTCTGTGCATTGTAAAAGAACTTTCTCAACTCTGCAATTTAGTGCCTCCCCCACCCCCAATCTAGATTTAGCATCCTTTGTCCTGCTAGTAAGAAAAAGGCATTAATCCTCTCTACTAAGATTTTGGCCCAGTATAAGTTTTACTTGCCAGCAGCTGCACTGCAAACCACACTCAGTTACTGGTTTGTCTACTCAACGTTCAAAGATTGGCACTGAAACTGAAGGGGACATGTTAAACCGAGACAATGAAACAGCAATTTTAAAAAGGTGGGCATGGTAAACCTGCAGAACTCCTAGCTTTGTGAGAATAGTGGAGTTCAGTGGTCAATACAAGAGACTGGTTAATTAAGCTAGATAATGAATACATACACAGTTGCATCAAATAGGATAAGGGAGTACTCTAGAAGAAAAACATTTCGAATTTTAGAACATAAATCGAACTTGAGTAGGAATTTGCAATAATCCTCCCCCAACAGAGCAGTTATAGTTTAACTAACCATTCTACAGCTTCTTGCATTTCAAATGTGCAGCACTTCTTCTTGGTCACTCATGGTCAGGATACTGGACAAAGCAATCCACTGACATGATTAACAGTCCCTATCACGTCATCTTCCTCGTATATTTAGATGCACAGTTTAGGTAGGTGAGGTCCTCCATCCAAGTGCCTTTTTATTAGCATCAGTTACAGCTGGACTGAACGTAGATAAAGTGTATGCCAGGTACGTTCCCTACATTCATTATGAGTTCTACATCAATGTAGCTCCAAAGTCTACAGCAGGGTTAGCAAGAGCCTGTGGCATACCACTAAGTTCACAAATAGATTGTCATTTCTACAATAATACAAAATAGCTTGTAAAACCAATATGTAACACTGTATATATGCATGAATATAAAAATAAACCACACCATCAATATGTAAAACTTCACAACGATGATGAAAACAGTTTTCTTCTCAACGGTCTTCAGTATTGATGAGTTGGTTCTCATTGTCGTACCCATCAGGCAGGTATGCTTTCCTTAGCTGGTCTGACTTAGGTATTGAACTGCCATTCTTGACATAGCGGGACAGGAAGGCTCGCACAGACGGATGATCAGCCTTCTCAAGTGGAATATTAGCTTCCAGGCACATTTTCACAAAGTCTTGGATGACGCTGGTTTTCTCTGTCTGGGCAGTACTGTTGCACTGAAGGGAGGCAGTCAGAGTCCTTTGCTTCTTCCTGACGTTCTGTTCTTCAAACTCTGCCTTTCGCTTTGTGTGTGTTTTAGACTTGAGGTGGTCATTGATCGCAGACTTGCGAACGTGATTCAGAACCACATTGCAGGAAGTACAGAAGAGTTTTCCTCCATCTTCGTGCAGCTCACTGCCAAACTCAGTTACACGATCCTGAGGAGTTACATACAAAGCAGTCTTCGAGCGGTTACGTGATGGAGCGGACTTCACTCCAAATCGTTCCATTGTTGCCTTCAATAAACTTTACCTGAAAGCTGGGAAAAAAAAAAACCAAACTGTTAAAGTGTGCTCATTATTTCAACTAAATAGTTCTGGATGCAATCTATTCAATATCCAATACAGTGCTTATTGACATCTAAAAGACAATTACATGTAAGATACATGTGTGAAACTATTACTGAAAGGTTATTCATCTTGAATTCCAAAGAACTTAGGAGACTGAAGCTCCTCATGGGTCAGAGTAAAATACTTTTTAGCTTCTACAACTACAAAGCTCAACAGAACCTTCAAAACTCAATCTGTTCATTACTGAAAAGTCAAATAGAAAGGTTTTTTGTTTTTTCTTGAAGTGTTTTTATCCTTTACTCTTCAAGGTAAAGGGTGCTTTCTTTCTAGTATTTTCAACATGTTTTACAGTTTCTTAGTTCTGTTGAGTTTCTGTGTTCACTTCCTGAAAATATCTGTTATCTCTGTTAGCAAAAACTCAGTTGTCCAAATATCAGGCTAGAAGACCTCTATTGTCACTTACAAAAGCCAGCAAAAAAAAAAAAACAATCAACAAACAAAACCAAACCGAAAGAACCAAACCTGAGCTTTGTCAGCACTCATTTGGGAACATCCCTCACTTTTGCCCCAGCTCAAACTACAACTATTAGATTGAACCTTAACTAAGAGTCAAAAGCAAATCAGCACGTCATTTTGTCATTGCAACTAGAGACCGGTGAAACATCCTAATGCGAACAGAAAATTGCATACCTTTCAATGTAAAATAAGAACCTGTCTTTCCAAAGACAACTTCTTTGAGGAAGGTAACTGTTAACTAAGAGCTGGACACTTTTTAACATCACTCTAAATTACACTACGTTACCAAAGCAGGCAATAACCTAGTTGAGTGTACTAAAATCAAATAGGACCTACTTCTTTTTTTGTTGTTGAGAAATAGAGTAGCTGGTGTAAATCTCAGGCAAGAAAATTTAAGTCCTTTTCAAAGTAAAGCTGAAGTCAAGAAAAAGCTCTGTTCAGGTCTGAGGTTCTTTGAGCAAAATGACCATTCATTACATTAACTACCCACCTCCTTATGAAGAAAAATGCCAACAGCTGTTTATTAAAAATATATTTTGGCAAATACTTAGAGGAAATATAATAGGTTGCCTGAGCATTAACTTATGGGTATGGATGACCTGGAAGAATTTTATATTGCCAGTGCTTACAGGGTAGACAGAGATCAGAATACTTCTAGATATATTATTCTCTGTACTTATTTTGTTAGACATACAGAGTCTGCTGTTGCAACACTTTAAAAGACCAGAATTTCCAAACTAACTCTAAGTTGAGCTTGTCCAGCTCTAAGGACTGAATGGAGTTTCTGCTGTTCGGAATGCCTTTTGCTTGCTCTGGAAAGACAGTAAAGGAATGGAGAATTCAGTCTTCACAATTGTCTTTTTTCTTAAATCATTGCTACAGTAAGAGATGACAACCTTTTGGGGGAAAAAAAAAAAAGGAGACAATGATCTTGCTGTTAGCAAATCACCTAGTTAATTTTTTGCACTATATGCTACTTTCCAGAATGGTAAAGTCTTGACTGATACTACACAACACTACAGACTAAGATAAACAATCTTTTTTTCATTCTTTTTGTTCCTTCATGCAATTTATCCCCATGAGTTTCCTCAGCAACCGTTTCCTGAAATCAAGCGGAAAACCTTAACCCAACATAAACTTGTCGCTCGGGCTTCTGAGACATCAAAACAAATCCCCTACCAAACTCGGCGTTTGCCCTTATGCTTTGACAAAATCCGCAGGAATTCTGTCAGCAGCACAGCTACTGAAACACGGGATTTTTGATGTCGTTTTTTTTTTTTTTGTCTCAAGTTGTGGCATGGATTCTTTGATGCCTACTAATGCTTGAACTCCTAGGAGCTGCCAGGGATGGTGGCGGTGCCGATGGGGCAGGCGGGACGGACAGCCGGGGCGGTGGGAGCCCCGGGGAAGGCGGGTGAGGACGCCTCGGCTAAAAACGGTGTCCCCGGGGACAGACCTCCTGCGTGTGAGGGGGACCCCACGGCCGAGCCACAGCAGCCCTTCGGGCGGGGAGGAAACACAGGTCTGGATCGCCGACCGCCAAACAGGTTTCGCCGGCACCAGGAGCCAGGACTCCGCGCGTTTATTCCCGGGGGTTTGGTCACCGGATTGACGGCGCCATTTAACCCGTGAGGGCCTCTCAGGACCGGCGGGGCCCGCCGCCCACCTCCCCCTCACCCCACCCCCCCGGGACTGCGGGCCCGGCCCCGCCCCGAC
>VWZL01004340.1:0-16729 GCA_013396915.1 Stercorarius parasiticus
TTTTTTTAATTTTTAAAATTTTTATTATTTTTTTAAAAATTTGACCCTTCATGATCTGCTTTTGGAAAAGAATGAGAGTCATGCGAAATGACCAAAGATAGCCTGGAAACACGTTCAAACACAATAGCGATCCACTCCCAGACTACGGGGGATGGGTAGAAAGAGGCTTTTTCCAGTATGTCTAGCGGAGCGTATGTCCCCACTTTGCTTCGAGGGCAGCCAAGACACGGGGGAAAATAATGTGGGGCAGCCACAGGCGGGAGAAGTCCGCAATCGCTCTTTCTGCTGCTTGCACTTAACCCAAAGCACCTAGCAAATTGCTCATGGTGGTGCAAGGAGTACTTAAATACCTTGAAGACAGAGGAGGTGTTGAACGCTGTTGGGCACTGGCCGGTTACGGTATTTGCAACGCGTGAGGGAGGACAGTAGCGCAACGTGCAGAGACCTTTGCGTTCTCCTCACTGGCTCTGCAATGCTGGTGTCGGTACGGCATGGCACAGTGTCCTGGGGGGTGTTGAGGCTGCCTGAGGTCAGTGAACAAACGTGCCCTGGTTGGCTGTGCCGCTGTTTGTTAATCTGTATTCAAGTATGTGGTAAGTCAACGTCCTTCCAGCATGTAGCAGGTATTTGAGTTTTGTCCAAACTTGAGCTGATTAAGTCATTTTTTTTTTTTTTTTTNCATCCCTATTTGGGATAATGTGGGTAGCGCTGGCATTTTTACACTGCCACCAGAATTTGCTTTATTTGCCGTTGTTCCAGCTTGGAGCAAAGAGCTGGAGGGCCTTGATTAGAGATTTAGTCAGACGATATTTTCCCTGTGCACAGGAGGAATTGCTCTTTGACTTGCCACGTTTAATATTGCAGAATTTTGCTATCTGCTCCCTACCTTTCCTTTTCTTTCTTCTACCTTTTGACATTAAATGGGACTGCAGACCCTTGGAGCCTGAACTTTGAAATGACAGTTTTCGTTATGCCGTTTAAATGGACTCTGTGACCTGGAGCCAGTTGAGGTTCTGCAGACTGGATTCTTGACTCCTTCGTTAGCTTTGATCAATGTAATCTCATTAGTGAAAAGCATTGCCAAATGGAGTAGAATCTACTTAGGGGCATCTTTTAATGGATGCCATCAAGGATGACCAGGCTTAAACACTACTTAATTTCATCTTTTTAACTCAGTTTTGCTCAGTGACAGCTCCCATTTACTGACAGATAAAATCCTAACTTCTCTGCTGAATTGGCCTCAGTGGAGTCCCAAGTATTGACTTCTCTGGGCCGTTGCCAGCCCTGTGCAATGCTGATGGTGAGCTGCAGCCTGCGGGGGTAGGCTGGAGAGCCAGGCAGACACTGGTTCCTCTGGGAGCCTCCCGAGATGAGGATGTTTATCCTCCTTGACTACCAAGAAGGTTCCTGCACAAGATGAGGCCTGCCTGGCCCTGTTTGTGTAGAAGGGGTCATCAAAAAGCAAGGAGATGCTTCACAAATGCTTCCTTCTGAGATAAAGCTTCATGTTGGGGTGGGGGCGGAGAGCACACAGCAGGTCAGCAATATATCTGGCAGCAGGCTCCTGAGGTCTGGAAATGGCTTTTATAGCTAACTAGAAGAGCGTCTTGGTACTTATTTTCTGATTAATGAGAACAGTGGTGCCCCTCTGTTGTCTGTGCCGCTTGTGTGCCCCCCTGTTGTTGCCGTGTGATCCATCTCTTCCTGCTGCTGGCTTAGCAGAGTGACTTTGTGCCCTTGCCCTACAGGCATCCATCATGACAGGGAGCGTGCACAACCTGGGCCTGGAGGGCAGCAAGCTGCTCCTGGACTCTGTCAGCCCATCGGGACTGAGCCCATTGAGGAAAGCAAACTCCAGCTGTGGTGACGGACAGACTGAGGGCAGCAGCTCCCCTGCTAAGAAGAATGAGAGGAACCTGGACATGAAGAAGATTGAGAAGGAGATGCAGGAAATCATGTCTCCCACCCCCCTCGAATTTCACAAGGTCTGGCTGTGGCACTGCGGTACCTCAGTGGTTAAAGCTGTAGAAGCTTTGCAATCTTGTAGAAAATCTCCTTTGTTCAGAGGGACCCCCAGAAAATGTTCCTTGTTAAAGCTGGCCCCCACCAAGGGCCGCAGCAAAGGTTTCCAGAGGGTCAGATTAAGACCAAGGGGCCCCCTCAGAAGAGTAATGGGATTTAGCTGCCATACTTCAGCGGGGTTCAGACCTGTGCTTTGCTGTTTTCCTTTATTGTATGAGATTTCCAGGTCCCAGTATTCTTCAGTTCATTAATTGGTGCTACAGATACAAGTGAGAGAACTCTAAGTATGGCCCCATGGAGACCCATCAGCCCTTTTCCAGTGGCACACTCCATGCATTAGGCCACTTTTCATATAAAAAATAACTTGTAAAAACTTAAAAATAACTTCTTTTCCCTCCCCTTCCACTCCACCCCCAGACTTTCTTGGAGGGGTGCAAATGGTAGGACACTTGTTTGAATTCAGTACCCATCTGAATGTAGCCAGTTTAAGCATGATGCAAGGCAACGGTAATTAGAAAAAGTAATTAACTGTAGAAGCTGCTGATGCAGAATGCAAGCAGGGAAGGGAGCTGGAGAGGTTTCAAAAAATTTGATTGCCTTTTTCTTTCCTAGTGTGACATTAGAATGAAACCTGCAGTTATGGTAGCTGGAAAAAACAACTTTTCCATGTTTGATCTGCTCTTGTCCTTCAGGGCATGGCAAATGTGTCTTTAAATAAAACTCCTTTGTACCTGAAGGAGGAGAGATGTGTAATTAGGCATGTTACAGGGTGACTCTTCATTCCGCTGGAGCATCTGGTGTTGGCTGTGTTTGGCGATGAGGTTGAGGCCAGGTGGGCTGCTCCTGTGCATCATCCTGGGCACCGTCCTTCCCAAGGGCCGCACATCCATGAGGCTCATCCAGCTGAGAGCACAGTGATGGAGTTAGAGCCTCATGGTAGAGATGCACTCCCAGTTCGTGGGAGGCAAACGGGAGATTGTGGTGTTGGGGAATTGGTTGTCCCTGGCTCCCAGTGTTACCCCGTGGTAAGAGACACTTCCAACCATGCACTCCTCCTTTAGACGAGGCCAAAGTGTGATGTGCTTAACGGAAGGGCGATGAGGTTACCCATTTCTTGTCCTCAGTACATCAGCACTTACTGATAGGAGTTTTCTGAAAAGAACTTGCAAACAGTATGGAGAAGTTTAGATGTTCCTGCTGAGCGATGTATTAAAAATGAGCTGTCTTCCCATTTGGCACACTACATTGAAAATTCCATGTGAACATGTTGATTTTTCATGTGCTGGTCTGGCATATGCAGAGGATGCGCAGCGTAATGTGGGCCAGGGAAGGGGGTGCTCCATTAATAACACTTGCTTTGTTGCTCTTTGGGTGAAATACGGCAGCTGTCTGCATTACACTGCTTGTATTTCCTTCCACATCCAAGGCAGAGGGACTGTGGTGTGGTTGATTGTATGCCTGTCACCAAAGCACTTCTCCGTGCGATCTGCCTGAGATGGTGGTCTCTGGTAAATAAGGCTCAATCAGTATTAGCTGCCCAGGCTAAGAAAAATCAGCCCAGGAGACCGAGAGCAGAATTGCTCTAGGTCCACACGCATTAGCTATGTTACTCCTATCCTGCCGACCCTGTACATCTCTGCCTTCTTCTGCTGCATTAAAACATGTGTTTTCTGTTTCTGCCTCTCCAGATGACACTCCACAAAGACCCAGAGAGTGAAGACTTTGGATTCAGTGTGTCGGATGGCCTGTTAGAAAAAGGTGTCTATGTAAATATGGTCCGTCCGGATGGGCCAGCAGATCAGTGTGGCCTCAAGCCATATGACAGAGTGCTTCAGGTAATAAATGCAAAATGCAGTTCTGGAGGCTGGGACGGAGTGAATGAGTGGCTGAGAGGAAGAGAGAAGTGAGACCCATCCATGGCAGCACTAACTTTGATGAAAGGTAATAGTTAGCCAACTAGGTGAGCTCTTAGCCACCGAGCACTGAATGAGACCTGTTTTATAATGAGAAATCACTAGGTAGTACCCCCAGGTGGTACCCCTAGGTTACACCTGTTCCAGAACACAGCTTGTCCTGACACTGGCCTTTTTGATCTTGGGCAGCTCAAAACAACCAAAAAGCTGTGTTGCTTCCTCTCCTCCCCCTCAGTTCTTTTCCTGCTATGTGAGAGGGTGATTTTTGGATGAACTAGACCGTGTTGACCACTGTGTGTTCCTGCGAAGCCCCGTGTGGAGTCAAGTAGTGTTCATGAAGTTCTGTGCATGCCTTTGACAACTAAAAATTTTCTAGGAAACGCATCCTTCAAGCAAAGTGGGTTTCATGATTTATTTTTTTTTTTGAAAGATACTTGATTTGAAATAGCTGTTGCAGAAACAGAATAAAAACACACAGTCTGTAACAAGTGTGACCTGGGCATATCAGCCTACCAGAAGGACAGTAAGAGCATGGTGAGTTTTGGAGATTGGAGAGGAGCTTTATATGGATGAAAACCAACTGTTTTAGCTTTGGGGTAACTCAAACAGCAACTGAGAAAGTGCAACCCTGATGGAGAAATTGCCACCATTTGGAAATGCAGATATTGTGACCATATTTGGAAACACTCAGAAAGATGTTTAGTTTTACTAATTTTTAGGCGGGGGTTGTTAGCAGTGGGATTAGAGCCAATATATTATGTACATCAGGTAACTGGAGAACTGGCAGCGCTGTGAGGAGCCTTGTTTAAGCTTGTTATGGTCTCTAGCCAGTTGGCTGCTATACAATTATTCCTTCTCGGCTTCAAATAAAAGATGGTGCAAGAATGAACAAGAAGCTAATTAGGCTCTGGGCTGCCTTTCTGTTGAATGTTGGATGTGTCGCTTTTTGCAAGTGCCAAGTGCTCTGGGAGGTGTGCCCAAAATCCTAAACAGAGTGGCGTGGAGACTTTGGACACCCTTCTTCCCCACGCTGTGCTGCGCGGCTTACACCTACAAGAAGACGAGGCGATTGCCGTCGCGTTGGCATACGGAGTTGTGAGTGAGGGATTGCAGACCTGGTACAGGCAACTCCCATCGAGAAGCGCAAAGGTGCATTGCTGAGGATGCTTCACAGTGCTGCTGATTATGGGCCTGGTGATGTGCCTGAAGGCCAGCAAAACACCTCGTCCCTGCTGTAACAGACCCTCTCGGCTGGATGGATTAGCTGGGGCACGGCATTGCACTAGTGGCATTTCTGCACTGGAACTGCCTGGCTGGCATAGAGGAGAGGCAGAGCAAGCTCCTGGCTTCTCTCTTCTTGTCCACGTGTGGTCTAGAAATTGTCCTTAGTTACTGTGCTGTAAGGAGCAGTATTGGGGCCGACTGTGCGGACCAGCTAGGGCAGGGGGACACTGCTACCATCACAGAGCCCAGCTCCATGAGCGTGCATTAATGCTGGGAAAGGGGTTTGGATGGAAGGGTTGCATGGACTCATCCAGCCCTTAACCAGAGAAGAAAGCAACGCTTGGCCCCAGGGGTTATTTTTGCTCCAGAGGTGGGTGGGAAATTCCTTTCTCCCTTCCCTGCTTTCCCCTCCCTGTGCCGTTTGACGGCCCCCTCCATCCCGGACCTGTCGTGGCACCAAGCCCAGGTGCTCTGGTAGCTGTAGGCGAGAGAGCTGGGGTGGTTCTTGCAGGTGACCCAGCCTAGAAATGTGCTTGAAGGTCTGCAAGAGACAGCGGTAAAAGTGCTTTCCCTGCAGAACCCTGCAGAGAGAATTTGCTGCTGCTTTCTGAGCCCATGTGAAATGCATCCAGACTCCTCTGAAATGAAGGATGTAAATGGGGAGAGGGGAAGCAGAAACTGTTCAGTAGAGTCTCGATTTACTGCAGTCTGAGCTGGAAAATCGTTGGCAGAAGCCTCGGGGTCTGGGCTGTATTTGTTTTCTAGGCGCTGAATAGCCCGTGTCGCAAATTTAAGGCCAGTAAAAGCCATGATGGCAAAAAAAATAATGGAAAATGGCAACCTTTCTCCCAACAGGCTTGAACTGGAGAACTGGTGTTGAGCCCTGCAGTGTTTAATACTTGTAATACTGCCCCAGACACCGGGGGTCAGGGGGTTATCCAGACTTTTTTTACCTTCCTCTACCATTTTACTGCATCATTTCCCAGCTAAGCAAGGACGTGCTCAGCCTGCGGGGGTGCCCCCGCTCTGCTCCGCTCTGAACCCGGAATCAGGCACCCCCAAGAGTTGTGTGTTTTCACAGGTGTGGGTTTAGCACCAACCTTGCCTTTTCTGACTAACAAACATGGTCTTTCTGTCGTTCCTCCCCATGGCATGTCCCAAATTCCATCCCGGCAGGTAAACCGCATCCGAACGAGAGACTTTGACTGCTGTCTGGCTGTTCCCCTGATTTCGGAGGCTGGAGATAAGCTGGACCTGGTGATTAGCCGAAACCCCTTGGCACCGGCTGCCAACACTCCCCCGGAGGGGAACAGAGAGCTGCCGGCGCAGGTGGCCCACGGCGCCGAGGTCAAGGCGAGCGTCCAGACCTTCTGAGCAGCGGGAGCAGAGCAGACGGTGCCCGGGGCCTCTGCTGAGCCGTTGTGGTATTTGGGGTGTTTTTCCTGTTTTTTGCACTGGTAATTTGTAACCGCTGTGTGTACCATAACCTGCAAGTGGGGAGGTGGGTCTTCAGTGAGCCTGGAGACCGCCAAATATTGCTGGGAGGGTTCGGAGATGGATGCGCATCTCGGGCCGCTGGCAGCGCCGGAGATGGGGCGAGCTGCCGACGGGAGGAAGGAGCATCCGCAGCCATCCCCCATGGCAGGGCATCCCCCTGCGCCCCGGCACTCGGGGTGCGCGGGGTCCTGCTTCCGACATCCTCCTCGCCCTGACGGCCTTGGCCATCCTATAAACACACATGGTGCTATTATGTTACTCGTTTGCTCGATTAATCGCCTACAGCAAGACTGAAACGCCTTTCCTTTTCTGTTGTGCCCAGCTCCGTCCTTCAGACACTCCTGATAAGTCGATTCCCGCAGCCCCTTGCGCTCCCGGTGCAGGGCTGTGGAGAGCCCTGTTTAAAAGACATTTCAAAATGTGCTCGAGCGTGGGTAGATGCAATTCCTGCTCAAAAATTGGTGTTTGCAGCTGCCTCCTGCCAGTTCCGTCCACGCTCCCGGCCAGGCCTGGCTCGCCCTGCGGTGGGATGAGGCACCTCATCTCGCCATGGATTCCGTGAGCAATGCCGTTGCCTGTGCTGGAGCGGTTACTACAGAGCAGAAGGCTGTACCCAAGGCTAAAGGCCTTGAATACCTGCCCAAATCCCCAGCCACCTTGTTTGTCTGGGCTTTACGGCGATCTCTTGCTTGCAAACCTGGCCTGTGCCCACGAGTAAATAGCAGAATAGCGAATCTTCCCAGGGCTGTCCCTGATGTTTTGAGTTAATAAAACCTTGTCATCTCCCGTCAGGCAGTGGCATGAGAAGCCCTTCGTTAGATGGAGGTTGTCCCCCCTGTGTCCCGCCTGGGCTGGGGGCTGTGTGTGTGCCCAGGCGGGTTCAGCTGCTTGCCCCCGGCCCCCCCACCTTCGCCTGTAGCTGGCCTTCCCGTGGCTTTGCAAGCATGGCGCCCCGTGTCGCTTCCCTCCCTCCGAGAGCCCCCGGCCCCGCGGGGAAGAGGAGCTGCGGTGTTCGCGTCGCTTTCCTCATCTGCCTGCCACGTTTCCCGTATTAGCACTTTATGATGATGTTCATGTCCCAGTGGTGGTGTGAGCCTGGCATCGCTTTCCCCAGGAAGGCTCGGGCATGGCGGAGACGAGGAGCTGACTCGGTGGGACACCGCAGCCCCGGCGCCCGCCGCCCCTGTTCCTCCATCACCGCCTGCGTGCGGTGGTGCGCGTAGGGTGTCGGGTGCGTGTTCCCGCTCACCTTTGTCGCTTTGCTGAGCCAGGACTCGTCCCCACACCGTCTGTCCCCGAGCCACTTTGCGCCTCTTGTCACTCTGCGATAGCGCAATGTACCAGGGTGTTCCTTCCAGACGCGTGCCCGGCCCCATCCAGCTCTTTCGTCGTTGTAGCCATTTTCTCTTCGAGTATGCAATATCCCATACCATTGCTGCCACAACTAGGTAATGTGCCATAATTGATACTGTGGAGCATTGACAGTGCAGCCGAAAGTGTTTTTATATGCAATATTCTGAGCAGCGGAAGCTCACTGGGGCTTCTCATAGGGTTTTTAATGAAGACTTTTATTAAAGGCTTTAAAAATAAAAAAAAAAAATTAAAAAAAAAAAGGGAAGAAAAATTTGGTCCTGGTATCCCTTCCTATGCATTTTGAACGATATGAAGATGAAATGCATTACTTAAATGTGTATTTTTATCCATATATTAGAGTGTATTCCTTGTAAAGTATTTTTATATGCTAATTTTCTTATGTATCTATGAAAGCACAATATTTAAAAGTACAGCATTTCAAAGAATATTTTAGTCCTGTTTTGGACCTATTTGTAAATCTCTGTATTTAAATGGGATTGCAATGACTTTGACCTCTTTTTTTTTTTTTAATTAAATAAAAGCAAATGAAATGCGTTTGGTTTGGTTCCTGTCTCTTTCTGCTGGAGGACAATAGTGACGCAACACTCAGCTTCCAGCCCTATTTTAACTTGCCAGAGGACCCCCAGTTAGGAGACGCCTCGAAGGACAAGGCGGGAGGGCACGCAGGGGGTTTTGCTGGGGGGGCCACTGCTTGTAGGGCTACCAGTGTCGGGCTGGGGTTCCCCCTTGCCAGCGTCTGGCAGTGGGAGTGGGGTCGCTTCTCTCCCTGTGGACATGGAGGCACTTTTGCTGTAGCTCTTTGCAGTGGGAGCTGGAGACGCCCGTGCCCGTGGTCACAGCATCCTTTGCAGCTTCACTTGGCCACACTGGAAATCCTCTTGGGTTAAACCTGGGCTACTTCATGACCAAACACCGGTTCAGCAAATCACATGGCGGCCGTGCCGTGGCTGTGGCAGCATTTGCGAAGCTGTGGTTAATCCCTGGGAATGGGTTAGGAAATTGCTGTAGGACGACGAGGCAGGAGGTGTCCCGTCTGGTGCTCAGCGCCCTGCGGCTCTAGTGGGGTTCCTTGGGGAGCTGCACCGTGGTACCCAAATTATCTCACCTCTGAAACCAGGCGTTCAAAGAGATGACTGCTGCGAGCCCAGAACATAGTTTCTTGTCTCCCAACGGTGAGGATTTCTTTCCTTTGCTCTTACAAAGGGGTTTGGGGCACCCCTACACTCCCAGCGTGGGTGGCACAGGCTGGGATGCTCCCCGGATGAGGCCATAGGGAATCTCTACTCACTGGCAAGGAAAGGGTGAGCTGGGTTTTGCAGCCCTTCGTGACCAAGTGGGTAACGCAGCAATTTTCGGAGACCGAGCGTGATATGGAAATGCTCCTGGTTAGGCCTGGGGAATCATTGCCACGTAAACAAGCCTTATCTGCCATCTTTGGCCACCCTCCTGGGGTGCAGACTTCAGAACAAGGCCCTTCACACATTTGGCACCGGGGACTTGACAAAGCCGCGCGGAGCCAGCCGAGGCGCTGGGGCGACGGCAGGTTGAACGAGCGCCCGAGCAACGTGACCAGTGGGGTTTCGGTGCGTACACCGGGGAAAAGGTTAGCACGGTGCTGCTCCCCTGGTATGCGCCGCCTCGGTGGGCAGCGTGTCCTCCCGCTAGTGTCACCTTGCGTCCCATGGACCTCGGCTGAGGGAGATGGCTGCAGCCACGGGCCAGTGGTGGCTGCCCATGGCAGGTACATGAAGACCCACGGCAGCAGCCTGTGGCACGTAGTGGCTTTTAAAATCATGTATTTTATTTTACCCTGAGACACATTGCTGTCTGTGCCGGTATCAGGCTGCTTGGCGCAGGCATTGCAGGCTTCACCGATGGGAGGAGAACCCTGCCAAAGTCCTCAAATCTTGCCCAGCAAAATGACAAACCACCACATAAAACCACCCAAATAAAGGCAGTTGTGGGGCTAATCCTGGGCATGGGGCGCTGGAGCCTCAGCAGTGAGCAGGGCCTGATGCACGAATGCTGAGCAGCTTTACATTTCACAAACAGTAGCCACCCATGTGCAGGTGTGTTTTTTTTTTCTTTCTGTGCCTCAACTCAGGACTTAAGGAAAGGCCATCAGTGAGCTTTAAATGACCCATCCCATACACCAGGAAAATAAATATTTGTGGGTTTTTTGTTTTGTTTTTTTTTTGTTTGTTTGTTTTTGTTTTTTTTTTTTCATTTGTTTATTTTTCTTCCTATTGGACTTTTCTGATGTATTTGAACCCCCATGGTAGTGACGCAATGAAGCAAAGAGGGCGCAGACAACAGCGGGCAATGCCCTGGCACGGGCTGAGTTGGGGTGACTCAGGCCAAGGGCAAGCAAGAGCTCCCCGGCAGTAACTCCTAGAGCTGCGCTCATCTCCCTGTGCCCTTGTGAAGGGGCCAAGGAAAGCTGGTGTCTGCAAGGAGAAAGAAAAGAAAAAAGAGGACAAATGGAGGGGGGAGAGAAAAAAGGGAAAAAAAGAAAAAGGCTACTTTCTAATGGCCTTGTAAGGCTCAGTGCATGCCCAGCCATCCTTGGTGACGAGTCGAAATGGGGAAACAAAGCACCAGTGAAGTAAGAGTAAACCAATGTGGGTTTGGACCCCACAGACCCTTCTTCACGCTCAGCCAAAGTCATCGCTGAAGGAGAAAGAAAAAAACCACCAAACCAACCAGCAAGCACACAGCCCAACACGCCAACCTCCTGCTGCTGAGCCAGGGATGGTTTAGCGCTTGCTGAGCAGCGCTTACGCAGCATCGACGGCTTTGCTGCTGCTCCCAGTGCCCACCAGCAAGAGGCTGGCAATGCATAAGATACTGGGGGGGGACACAGCCTGGACTGCTGGCCCCCAGGTGACCAAAAAGGGACATCCCCCAGTATATGATGGTGTGTGCAGAAATACAGCCAGGGAGGGTGGAGGTGGGCAGGGGTGGCCCTTGCTCAGGGACTGGCTGGGCATCAGTCTGGGGGTGGTGAGAAATTGTTTTCTTTTCCATCACATTTTTGTTTTTTCCTCTTTGCTGCGTGTTGTGGGTTTTTTTTTCTTTCCTCCTTTTTTTTTGATTATTAAATTGTCTGTATCCCAGCCCATGAATTTTTGCTCTTTCACCTTTCCTGTTCTCTCCCCATCTCACTGGGCGAGGGGGTGAATGAGCGGCTGCAGGGGGCTGAGCTGCCAACCAGGGCGAAACCATGACAGAGATGAGGTCAGACAGTGAGCTGGGCGTATGTACAAATGGAATATTTTATAAGGACAAAGAAAACCCCAAACCAACAACCCCAGAATAAATAATAGGTTTAAAGGGAGAACCGAGCTACTCGAAGACCCAAAAAAAAAAGCATCCAAAAGCATAGCTGGTTTATAAAGGAAAGTTTTATTTTCAGTTATAAGGTGATTACAAACTCATCTAAAAAAGCAAAGATGACTTAAAAATATCCATATACATTTCATTTATCTAAAAAGCAAAACAGAAACTGCAAAATACAAACATTTACCATATACACAAAGGCTAGGGTTTTTAGGATTAAATTACACTCCAGGATTTTTTTCCCCCAAATACAAATATTCCGGTTTTGGAACACACAAAAAAAATGTTTTAAAATGTTTTAAAAATATTTTTAAGGTTTTCTTTTTTTAAAAAAAGTTCAGATGACATTTTTAAAAAGGAGGCCGTTGTCGACGTCGCCTCCTTGCTGTATGTGCTACTCATCACATCATTACTGTAGTCACAGTTGCTAGGAATTTAAATAATAATAATAACAACAAAAAAAAACCCCACCACTGTTTTTTAGCCGAATACATCAAACAAGATGGACCACCTCTTATAACGTGAAGTCCCTGGCAACGTTATCAGGCAACAATCACAACATTACACTGGAGAAAAAAACAACATCCTATTGAACAACGAGCGCTTCCGAACAGTACTGGGATGCTGCCATGCTGAGAGACCATCGCTGGCTTCCAGGACAGCAGCAGACGACAATCAAACGCAATTTGCCCCCTCGGGAATTTTTTTTTTTTTTTTTTTTTTTAACAGCCTCTCAACATGATTTTGCCACTGTTCTCATTTTTTTTTTTCTTTATATATTGAGAGAAAAAAAAATTCAAATCTTTTTAACATCTCAACTGCAGAAGCAGATAGATTTAGAAAAATATGTAGCATGCCAACATGTACTACGCTACAGGACCAAAGCCTTCCCCCACATATGCAGGCACACAAAAGCACACACGTACAGTTCCTTAGCATAATCAAGTTTCACTTTTTTAAACTATATTTTTCCCCGTTATTTCTTTCGCTTTTTCCCGTCGGGCCACATTCTCCCTGCGCCGCAAATGGGACCGCGAGCAGCACCGTCCTGCTGCGCGCCTCGGAGCCCAAGCCCCAGGGAGAAAGCCTCCAGAAACACCCTCCTTTCTAAAAATATGTCTTTTATTTGCTTTACTCCTAAAGCTCAGAGCTGTGTAAAGCTTGTGGCAATTCAATTCTGACACAGTTACTGATTATTTCAAATTAAGACGCAGCAGGGATACAAAAAGGCCACGTCTGCGCCACCATTCAACAGTCCAGCAAAGTCGGGCTCTTTTCCAGCTGCAAGCCCTCTCACTAAAGTTTTCCACCTTTGATGGGGAGGGGCGCGATTAGTTTTCTTAAGGCTTTCAATCTGCAAAACTTCAAGCTTGCCTTTTTTTTTCTTTCTTTTTTGTCAAATGGTGTCTGAAGCCTCTTCTGCTCTTGTTTTAGTACATTAAAATCACCAATTCACAACGACAATTGGAAAAAACCACACAAAAATTGACCCTTTCTGTTTATTTTTTAATAGAAACAAATTCAGATTTTTATTTTTTTTTTAAAGCAGAGAAGCATTGTCCACGTACAGGTTTATTTTGGGCTGGCAGAAAGAGCCACGATCCGGTGGAGGGTGCAGGCCTGGACCGGGCAGTTTTCCAGCTGGGGCTAATGCTGGTGATACACAAGTCTTCCTTGATCAAACTTTCTTGTAAACTCAAATTGGCCATCGATACCAACAGAAAATTTTTGTGACCAAAGTATGGAGCTTGGGGAGCCTTTCTTGCACCAGTTCATGGGGGTTTTTTTGGGCTTCATATGTCACCAAATCAACCGAATACTTTCTTTTTTGAGCTTATCTTTGATTACAAGGAATAAAATGAGCTACGAGGGTCTGACAGTTCCTGACCTTGGCTCATGCAAATACACAAATACACAACTACGCGTCAATCCCAACCACAAGGCTTTGGATGCTGATTTTGGAGAAAACAAGTCCAAGGCAGCTGCCTGAAGCCACACCACACCCAGCCTCCCATACCAGAAGCCATGTGGCGCTTACAAGGAGCCAGGAGAGTTTTCAAGTCCAACCCCAAAGCTTCCTTGGAGGGGCCACAGTCCAGGATTTTGTCATTACTTTCCCTCTTTCACCACCCCCAATTTAGGACCGGCCTTCTCACTTCTCATCTTAAACAGCTCCACGAGACTTACATACATGATTTGCAGCCGAGGAATAAAAGCAACGTTCCCGCAATGCTGTGTGCATGCATATGAGGGTGAAAGATTTCATCTACTAGTCTATTTAACCACAGATAAGATTTTTTTTTTTTTTCCTACTGAAAATGAGCAACTTCCATTGAATCTCCTGGAAATGATGTCAAGGTCATCTTTCTTCCAAGTGTACTTGAACTACTCAACTAACTTGTCCACTCCATTCAATACACAGCTTATTAACATTTTATATACATCATGCCTCCATGAGTGATCCTGCAGTGACCACAAGACGTGGAAGCTAATAATCAGTTATTCAAAAACGTTCAAATCCTTCTCCCATGGATGGAGTTTCGCCATTGACGCAACAAGTGGGAGCTTTGAACCCAAGTGTGAAAAGCCCAACCTCACCAAAACTGTAGGGCTCCTTAGCAAATAAAAGCAGGCTGGGAGGAGACTTGTAAAAGGCCTTTCGAATGGAAATGTCCATGTGTCTTCAGATCTACTTGACTTGTCTAACGCTGAGACAGAGAAGAGGAACCAGGAGTATCTGCAGTCGAGAAAGGAGGATGCACGCAGGACCGAATACGGCCGCAGAAGATGCTGCGCTGATGGTGATGGTTGTTGGGGTGTTTTTTTTGTGTTACAGCAACCGTGAGGCTGCACCTTTTTTTTGTTGTTGTTTTTGTTTTTTTTTTTTAATTTTTCCTCTTTTCCTCCTCTCCCCAAGAACAGCAGCGAAAATCAGTTTTGCTGAGCTGTTTCAGCAGACCATTCCTAACTCCCCTCCGCTCCAGGAGCTGCACTGCTGCTGCAGGGTGACCACCAGCGCTCTTGTAGATGGCAAAGGCAGCCGCTAGGCTTTTGTATTTTCATTTACAACACAAGAACAAATCCATTGCGGACCTACTATCTCACATTTTAAAAAGGACTTTTCTAAATGTGTGGATCTGTTTGGACCAGACGAAAAGGAAAGCTATGGATGAGAAGGAAAATGAGAACAATAACAACAACAACAACAATAAAACCCAGTTCTATTTATGAAATCATACTGTTTAAATACTGAAATACAGACTACTGGTAAAGTCCCTTACGATAGATGCCCATTCAGTGAGATCATAACTAGTGACAGGTGAACTGAAAAAGTTTGGAAAACTGAGAAAAACAAGAGAAACAGGTTGGAGAAGCTTGTGGGGTAAATATTCCCCTTTACATTTCTAGTATCTCTTGATTTCAGTTCAGCCGGAAATAAATACTGCTAAAAATCTGCCGTTTTCAAGCCCAGAAGAACCCATGAATACAAAGGTACATGAAATATGAAAAGGCGGGGGGGGTTGTCTTGTTTTATTCTGGTTTTAAAATCAGAGACCTGGTTCTGAAGATCTCATGCCAAAGCTGCACCAAGTTTTCCCTGGATCCAAACCAGTTCATCTATGACTAGTCATGATATTTTTAACGAGTTCCTCATTTACACAAAACAGGTAAAACAGGTCACAAGCGTTTAAACAATTAAATTAGGAAAAAAAATCAGTTGTATTTGCAGTCAGGAATAGGTAGAAAACACAGACTTTTTTAAAAGTTACTTTTTAATAAATTTGGCAGAGGATCACGTTGAAACACAAGTTTATCACCAAGAAAATTTCAGAAATCTGATAAAAGCGTTAGGAAAAAAAACCCCAAAACTGTAAAAACGTGAGCGTGCTCATTGGAACTCAAACCCCAGCTAAACCAAGGAGAATTAATTGTACATATTTTTTGGAGGGGAGGGAAGAGGGGAACTGTTTTCCAGAAACAATAATTTCTCGGCTCGTCGCGAGCCCCAGCCCTCCCTCGCAGTCACGCTGAAGAGCACGGCAGGGCCAGAGAAGCTGACGCAGAGAACGCTTCAACGAGGTTGTTGCATATGTGCAAGACATTTTCACTTGGTACATGGAAGCGACTGATTTGAATGGCACAGTTTATATCGAAATGGGGCTGGGTTCTAGTTCTCTAGTAGTTGTACTTCAAAAGGTGTAGTATTAACCCTCTGGTTCCTCACGCAAAGACGCTCTCCACAAGGTGGGAGACGGCTGAACGCCCAGCTGACTCGCTGGAGACATCTTTGATGTAGCCAAACCATTTTTATCCCTAACTAAAGCTTGTCTCAGCTCTATAGCACGAAAGTGACGTGCAAACTATATCTCCAACGCAGTTGTATGACAATGCATATAATTAAAAAAAAAATAAAAATAAACCAAGCATCAGTGTTTCATCCGCACTCACAGAAACCATTAATTCAGACCCCCCCGCCCCCAACCTGCTACTCCCTCTTCACCCAGGCAAGCGTGCCTGCTTACCGCAGACACTAACTGTAACTCAAAAACGAGGGTCCAAGCTGAAGCCCACCACGAGAGTTATCTTTGATTACATTTCCTTGCGTTTTATGGTTAAAGGGTATTAAAAAAAATAACTAGCTATATGCAAGTTGCTTTATTTTAGGCACATTTGATGACACCCACTGGCTCACAGAATTCCTCCAGTGACCTTCGGATGACTATTGCCGCTGGCCCAGCAGGTGTCATTAAATGTTTGCCACCTCCAGCTGTGGAAAAGTTTCATTTGTAACTCTCCTAATACAGCAACCAGAAAAAGAAAACAAAAGCAATTCTGCCGTGGCTGGTTTTGTTGCTGCAACTCAGCTATCATCTGATGTAAAAATATGCACGAATTCAAACTAGAAAGATTTAGAAAGTTATAGATGCAGCCACTTTGTCCCTTTTTTTTTTTTTTTAAAATTATTTTGGTCCATCTCTTAGTTTTAAATCACCCCTTTTCTGTTACAGGAAAACCAACAAGCTGATCAACAAGTGTTTGTGCTGCTGCGGCCAGTTAACCCACGGGACAAAAAAAAGTAAAATAAAACTGATGTGTAGGAATGTTAAGAACTGGATATGTTCCTGTTCAAATGACAAACTCTGCCCTGACAGACTAAGCTGACAGCAGAATAAGCAGATACAAACTCTGCCTTTATCAAGCATTTCCTCTAAATCCCTTTGAATAGCCTAACTGTGGTATCACAAGAAGAAAAAACCCTCTCCCTCTAACACAATGCCCAAAAGAAAAGGCTGAGTTTCGCCAGAGAACCTGTTCCCAGCACAACCTGCTCAAGTTTTTTTTACACGGAAAAAAAAAAA